>QRFJ01000443.1:39905-229572 GCA_006176705.1 Cocos nucifera | reverse complement strand
GAGGTAGATAGATCCCATCTTGATGCAATCCAGTTCCTACAATGAACATGCTATAGCCAACATACACCTCAGGGTTCCATATGGCTAGGAGACCGAGTAATGGTGTAGTCAAACTATAACACCCTCAAGGTGAACTGCCGATGCATCTCAGGTCAAAGAACCAGACACACTACTGCAGCATCGAGTCAGTCATTGACGAGAAGGTAGACTCCCTAATGACTACTCGAGGTGGTCACGCTCAGTGCCCTCGTTCTCTAACGAGTACCTGTACTCTCGCTCCGGTGTCTCCACACCGTAGACTCAAGACTCATCTACTAAAGAGAAGCGATCGTACACCAACCTTCCGGATCAATCACCATCCTCGTGATGATCCTATGGTCGGGAGCTATTTATGAGTTAATAATGATTATTCATGTCTTAAATTTTCAACTCTTGAAAATATGAATTATCATTACCATTAACTCAAAGGATGTATCACAGACACTAAATACACATGTGTGATAGAAAATAACCCATTTATTAATTATAGTCAAAATTACAATTTTGCCCCTAGAAGTGTATTACAAGTGTCAGCCAATTCTGGCTTCTAGGGCACATATATCTAACAATCTCCCACTTGTCCTAAAGCCAATTGGCTACAAGTCTAAGTCCCATCTTCTCAAGGTGGGCTTCGATCTTCTGCTGGCCCAACGGCTTTGTAAGTGGGTCTGCCACATTATCTGTGGAGTTGACTCTCTTGACCTCAACGTAACCTTTCTCAAGGTAATCGCGGATGAGATGATATCGCCGCTCAATGTGCTTGGACTTCTGGTGAGACCTCGGCTCCTTAGCAAGGGCTATGGCGCCATTGTTGTCGCAGTAAAGAGGAATGGCATCTGATGGCATTACTCCAATTTCTGCAGCAAACTTCTTGTACCAGAATGCTTCCTTTGCAGCCTCTGATGCAGCTATATATTCTGCTTCCATGGTGGAATCTGCTATCACAGTTTGCTTGGAACTCTTCCAGCTGACAGCTCCACCATTGCACACAAACAGACTTCCAGATGTCGACTTTCGATCATCTATATCGGACATGAAGTCCGAGTCTGTGTATCCCTGGACCAGGAGTTCTCCATTACCAAAGACCAACATCATATCCTTAGTTCTTCTCAAGTACTTAAGGATACATTTCACAGAAGTCCAGTGTTCTTCACCTGGATTTGACTGATATCTGCTTGTGACACTCACAGCATGGGCTATATCAGGTCGTGTACATAGCATGGCATACATGAGGCTCCCTATTGCAGAAGCATAAGGGATCTTGCTCATGCGTTCTATTTCCTCAGGTGTGCTGGGGCACATCTTCTTGGAAAGATGAATACCATGTCTGAAGGGTATTAATCCCCTCTTAGAGTTTTCCATACTAAACCTCTTTAGTACTTCCTCTATGTACATCTTCTGTGAAAGTCCTAGCATCCTATTCGGTCTATCCCTATAGACCTTAATTCCTAGAATAAAGGATGCTTCACCTAGGTCTTTCATGGAGAATTCCTTAGACAACCACATCTTGACTGATGTCAACATGGGAATATCATTCCCAATAAGGAGGATGTCATCCACGTACAATACGAGGAAGACAACAGCGCTCCCACTGACCCTTTTGAAAACACATGGTTCCTCTTCGTTTTTGATGAAACCAAACTTTTTGATCACATCATTAAAACGAGTGTTCCAGCTCCGAGATGCTTGCTTAAGTCCATATATGGACCTTTGCAGCTTGCAAACCTTGTGATCAGTATCACTGGATGTGAAACCTAGTGGCTGTTCCATATAGATATCTTCCTCAAGATATCCATTTAGGAATGCCGTTTTCACGTCCATTTGCCATATTTCATAATCGAAATAGGCTGCAACAGCAAGCAATGTGCGGATGGATTTTAGCATAGCCACTGGGGAAAAGGTATCCTGATAGTCAATGCCTTCACGTTGACTATAACCTTTTGCCACTAGTCTAGCCTTGAATGTCTCCACATTCCCATCTGCACCAATCTTTCTCTTGAAGATCCATTTACATCCCAATAGGTACTATACCTTCTGGTGGATCTACCAAGGTCCAGACTTGGTTTGAGTGCATCGAGTCGATCTCTGACTTCATTGCCTCAAGCCATTTCTCGGAGTCGATATCTGATATCGCCTCGTTGTAGGTTTTGGGATCATCACCATGAGCACCATTACCTATGAGGAACATTTCCTCTACATCCTCTGAAATAATACCTAAGTATCTTTCAGGGGGACGGGAAACTCTTTCCGATCTACGAGGTGGAGGAGGTAGTGTTCTTATTGGCTCAACCTGATTTGGTTCCACTTGGTCCTTAGCTCTTTCTGCTTGTGAGACTTTCTCATCAAGCTTAATCTGCTTTCCAATGCCACTATCTTGAATAAACTGTTTTTCAAGAAATATGGCATGTCGACTCACAATCACATTGTGGTCTTCTGGAATGTAGAAATAGTATCCTAATGACTCTTTAGGATATCCTATGAATCGAGCTCTAAAGGACCTAAACTCTAACTTGTCCGCTTGTTGTCTTTTGACATGAGCCGGACAACCCCAAATTCTGAGATGACTCAGACTTGGTTTCTTACCGTGCCATATCTCATACGGTGTGGTAGGAACGGTTTTAGAGGGAACCCTATTCAGTAGATAGATTGAAGTTAATAATGAATGTCCCCAAAGAAAATCTGGGAGGTCTGTGAAGCTCATCATGGATCGAACCATATCCAATAGGGTCCGATTTCTCCGTTCTGAAACCCCGTTGAGTTGAGGTGTTCCTGGTGGAGTCCATTGAGAGACTATGCCATTTTCCTTAAGATAGTCTAGGAATTCCCGACTAAGGTATTCACCTCCTCGATCTGATCGAAGAACCTTAATGGGTTTTCCAGTTTGTTTTTCTACTTCATGTCTAAATTCTTTGAACTTTTCAAAAGCTTCAGACTTGTGTCTCATAAGATACACATATCCCATACCTAGACAGATCATCGGTAAAGGTAATGAAGTAGACAAAATTGCCTCTAGCCGGCACATCAAATGGGCCGCACACATCAGTATGTACTAGGGCAAGGAGATCTGTGGCCCTCTCCCCATGTCCAACAAAAGGGAGTTTAGTCATTTTGCCTTGAAGACAAGATTCACAAGTTGGATATGACTCGGAAGTCAATGGACTCAATAGCCCATTTTTCTCCAATTTGTTGATCCTATCTTCTGCTATATGACCTAATCTCAGGTGCCATAGATATCTGTCGTTTGGACTATCCCTAGGTCGTTTGGCATTCACGTTTTGCTCGATAGTTAGAACAGGTACATCAATATGTAGCTGATAAAGACCATTAATAAGGAAACCATTTGCAATTTTATTTCTTTCATAAAGAATGTTACAATGGTCCTTAAAGAAGGTGATCACATAACCTTCTTGTGCTAAGCATGAAACAGAAATCAAATTCCTGCTAGCTGCAGGCACAAAATAACAGTCTTTCAAAACTAAGTCTAAACCAGATGGTAATCGAAGAGGGTATGTTCCCACGGCTACTGCAGCAACTCTTGCTCCATTACCGACGCGTAGGATCATGTCTCCATCCCTCAGCCTCCTGCTATCCTCAAGACCCTGCATAGAAGTGCATAGGTGAGCACTAGAACCAGAGTCAAGCACCCAACTGGATGCAGAAGAAACCGTAAGGTTAGACTCAATAACGAGCATACCTCCAGAAGGACCTTCCTTCTTGTTCTTTAGGGTGGCCAGGTAAGTAGGGCAGTTCCGCTTCCAATGGCCGTCGCTGTTGCAATGGAAACACTTTCCTTTGCCATCGACCTTCTTCTTCGGTTCTGCCTTCTTCTTCTTTGATCCTTCTACCTTTTGCTTTTTCACAGACTTCTTTTTCTTTCCATAAGACTTTCTTTTGGAAGAAGTCCGTTCCATAGCAAGAACTGAGCCTTTAGAACCTTTCATAGAAAGCTCAGCGGTAACCAGCATATTCATCAACTCGGCCAAGGAATTCTTGAAGTTTATGCATGTGGTAATTCATGATGAATTGCCCATATGCATCAGTCAAGGATTGCAGAATAATATCATTCTGCAAGTCCAAGTCCAACTTCACACCGAGCTTCTCAAGCTCTTCCATGTCCTTGATCATTGTCAGACAGTGATCTTGGACTGACTGCCCATCACGCATCTTAGCCTTAAAAAGTCGTTTCGTGACTTGATATTTGGCTGCGCGACTCTGTTCACCAAACATCTCCTGCAGGTGAGCCAACATTTGGCGAGCAGTCCCGATATCTTCATGTTGGCGCTGGAGCTCATCAGACATCGAGCCCAACATGTAGTATCTGGCCTTATTGTCTTCGTCAATCCATTTTTCCAGAGACGCTCTCTGTTCAGTGGATGGACGAGCTGGTAAGGTGGGAGGGTCCTGGTCCAAAACATGTGTTAACTTCTCTGAACCCAAAACAATTTTGTAGTTCCTGAGCCAATCTTTATAATTGGGTCCAGTCAGTCTATGTGTGTCTAGGATACGTGCCAGTGGGTTGGACGCAGACATTTTCCTGTAGAGAGTCAAAGATTCTAGTTAGATACTGTAATTTTGACTTGACCAATTTGTTTAGGGATTTTATTTTTAAACAAATTAGCTCCCACTATTTTCTCGGATCCCTACACTCCCTCTGTAGAGATGCGAAAATCTCCGCGATTAATGATTTCTAGTGGGTGGTGCGGTCTCACCAACTGACTCATCACCTCACCTAACAGTTATTGGTGATGGGTTAGCCAATGAGTGAACAACTCTTGTTCAATGATTCTCTAATCATGGTGCACCCAAACTTGGTCTCTAATTCATGAATCTCACCGTATCCGGAATATTGATCCACTCCTTAGTTAAGTCAGACCCACCATTTGCATAGACTGGGTTCCTAATTGAGTCTCTCACCGTATCCGAAATATTGAGCCCAACTCATCCTCCAGCCCATAGCATCCAATGCCTAATAGACATGGTTGCGTCTTCCCGGTGCAACTGAGCCACTGTATCCAGCCGAGAACAATCAACCCCGGGAAGGGCCCGCACATCTACAATGGTGGAAGACCTCGGACTTAATCTTTTCTTAGGGAGAATTGATTCAGGTCTCATTAAACTAGACTTGGCTTAGTCATAACAATTATGACTAACCTAGTGGCATGGGTCAGCTCGGATTATTGACCACCTCAGATCAGAACTGTGTCAACAGATATGGCCAGGTAAGTGAGACCGGTGGAAGGAATATGCCATTAACTCGTACAAGAACGCATTCAGGTCGAGTAGCTTCCAATTAAAAACCAGTCGGTCGTCTGTGCCAAACTTACCTTAGACACCAAATTGTTGAGTCAGAACCAATTGGGTTAGCCTACAATCCAGACTCTAACCTCTGAGCCTAATTAGGTCTTGCTTGATCGTGACTCGATCTTGACCCAGACTTAATCCTATTAGGCTGGTCAATTTAAGCATTGTTGATCCCATCTAACCAACTCTTGATTCGGTTTGATCAACCGCTTAGACCTAATTGAGCTACCCAAGCCCGAACCCAGTATTATGAATATGTCTTAGATCTGAAATTCTCAATTTTAGACCTAATTAATATTCCATAAACTTAATTCTTAATTAAGTAGGGTTCATAAACAAAATATGCACAATAAATCCTAGGGTTTCAGGATCTAGGGTTTTGCAGAAAGTAAGTTTTGGGTTTCTGATTAAGGACGAACACGCAGCACCCCTACACATCATAAGAACACCCCATCGAATGGGAAGAGAGGGCCTTTAAACCCTTCTTCGTTCTTATGACCGGACGGCCAAGAGGAACGCCTTAATCAGGAACATTCAATAAATTCAATACTACAAAACAGTTATAGATCTATATCATATATCTCATATACAAATTTAGATCTAATCATGGCATATTTTGCATACATCTCATGTATCATAATCATGCATGTTTTCAGATCTAAATTATCTCATAATAATCTAAAAAATTAGATTTAAATTGATCTAATCAAAATAAATTCTAATCTAGACAATTATGTAGAACTATTCTACAACTAGTCTAGTCATGCATCTATCATATCTCATATGATATTTAAAATTAAATAATTTTTATTTGCTGTTTATCAGATGTTATTATAACACTTATAATATCAGAAAATAGTAAATAAGAAGATCTAAAATATGATTTAATCAGATTAAATCAAAGACATGCAAAACTATTCTATAGAACTATTCTATTCTAGAACTAGTCATGCATATCTTCATGTTCTTAGATCCAAATCATTTAATTTTAATTTTTCTGATTTCAGATCTGATCACATCTCATGTGACATCTGAAATCACTTTATTTTCTAATTAAAATAAAATTAAAATCAGATCTAAACTAATTTTTAGAACCATGGCTCTGATACCAGTTGAAGGGAAATCCTGATTTCCCTGACCAGGTTCGTTCAGATCTGATCAGATCAAGAGATATATTTCAAAAATTTTTTCTCTTAGATCTGTATCAGATCAGGGATGCTTCAGATCTGATTCTTATTTATTTAATAAAAATTAAATGAAAAGGATAAATTAAATCACATTCAATTTACCTGAATAGGGTAATCCTATTACCCTGTTGATGATCCTGTTTGCAGCGGAAGGTTCTGGATCAAGCCACGCAAGCGCCTGGCCTCTACCGGTATCCACTCGGGCTGGATCTGGAGATCCTCTTCTTCTCTATCACGCCTCCAAAAATCAGATCTGGATCTGATCTGGAGGATCTTCAAAACTCCTTTTGAAGATCTGCAGTCGTTCTTCGCAGCAGCGCAGCCTTCTTGCTTTTGATCTCCTTTTCTTGATCTAAATCGCACCAATCCAAATCCAAAACACTTTTGGACGTGGAGAGCAAGGGGAGAAGAGAGTATGGCGTGGAGAAAGGGGAGAGAGGCAGCCTTGGGGCGTGGGAAGATTGCTTCTTGATTATTTTTTCACTTGGGCGCTGGGTCTCTTATATAGACTAAGCGTGATCCAAGTCATCTTCCTCCCAACCAATCACAACCCTTTGTGAAATCAGATCTAAATCTGATTGGTGGGATTAGAGTCCCCTGGATTCCTACCTTGGAGAGTGCCTTGGACCAGTCAAACTGGATTCTTAGAAGAACTCTCATTGGAATCCTAAAAGGGAGATGGAGTCCTTGTCCAACAAGGACTCCTAGGCGCCTCCTACTTGGGCTCACGCCACCCTTGGCGTGCGCCCTTCTCCTTGCCAGGTTCTGGCAGGGGGACAAGCCCCCACCAGCTCTCCAATAGGTGCATGACATGTGGTCAAAAGTCAAAGGGTCAATGGTCAACGTTTGACCAGTCAAAGGTAGACTTTTGACCAAAGTCAAAGAACAAGAAATGGCAGGTGACCAAAAATGGCAGGTAATGTCTTACAAATAAGACAACCTATTCTGACTTGGACAACCTCCAGTCAGACCATATGAAGGCCTCTGATTGAGCACAAACTCCTTTGGCTCAGTCAGGACAACTTATTTATGATAGCAAAAGAAGAACGTTAGGTTCAATCGAGTGCTAGCACGATTTCCTTGAACCTAATTGAATCTCATTCAGATCAATTGAACTAGATCAGTTCAATTGATGATCACCAGATTCAAACCCTTGTTTGTGTGACCCAGTTAGGTTCAGTTCTGTATGGTAATGGGATATGTCATGATCTCTATCATCGACATCATCGAAACTCCTTTCGATGGATCAGAACTCTTCTGATTCGAACAGCTAGAATGATCGATCATCTAAATCATTCTAATTGCTCCCAAAATCCACCAGTGACACCTAGCAGTATATGGTGGCAACCCATCAGAGCTGAATGCGAACCTCTTGGTGCAGCTACCTGTGTGATTCAAGTTCTTCTATCTTGAGCCCCGATCAGATTAGGGTTAAGGTGAACTCGTCAAACCCTAGTCTCTGTCATATGATGTAATCATTCGATTCGAGTCCAATGTGAAAATCTAAATAGAAACTCTTTCTATTATTTCACTCTGCCATGGCCATGGGCTTCAGGACTTGATTCTCATGATCATCATAGGGCTACTCCTCTACCACCGAGGTAGATAGATCCCATCTTGATGCAATCCAGTTCCTACAATGAACATGCTATAGCCAACATACACCTCAGGGTTCCATATGGCTAGGAGACCGAGTAATGGTGTAGTCAAACTATAACACCCTCAAGGTGAACTGCCGATGCATCTCAGGTCAAAGAACCAGACACACTACTGCAGCATCGAGTCAGTCATTGACGAGAAGGTAGACTCCCTAATGACTACTCGAGGTGGTCACGCTCAGTGCCCTCGTTCTCTAACGAGTACCTGTACTCTCGCTCCGGTGTCTCCACACCGTAGACTCAAGACTCATCTACTAAAGAGAAGCGATCGTACACCAACCTTCCGGATCAATCACCATCCTCGTGATGATCCTATGGTCGGGAGCTATTTATGAGTTAATAATGATTATTCATGTCTTAAATTTTCAACTCTTGAAAATATGAATTATCATTACCATTAACTCAAAGGATGTATCACAGACACTAAATACACATGTGTGATAGTATAATAACCCATTTCATTAATTATAGTCAAAATTATAATTTTGCCCCTAGAAGTGTATTACAAGTGTCAGCCAATTCTGGCTTCTAGGGCACATATATCTAACACGAGGTCCTCCTCTTGTTCCTAACAAAGTTGTTGGGACATAAAAGGACCGTTGAAAGGGCCTCTTTCCTCCTCCTATCTTAAACAACTGGAGGTTTTCATGAAGGAAAACATGTTTTTCCGACATAGGATCGTTCAGATCTGATTGGATCTAAAGGAATATTTCAAAATTTTTTTCCTAAAATCCTAATTAAAGCTGAGACTTCTTGGATTTGATTATAGAGATTTGATATTAAAAGTTAAAAAAAATAAAATTAAATCAGATTTAATTTTAAGTACCTAATTTGGTAAACTAATTATCCTGCGATGATCCTATTGATTCTTGAGGTTTTGGAAGGAGCCACGCACGCGCCTGACCTCTATTGATATCCACTTAGGTAGGATCTGAACGTCTTTTTCTCGTGAATCTCTTCTCTAAAAATTAGATTTGGATCTGATTTGAAAAGCCTTCAAAATAACTTCTGAGGGCAGCCTATTCATCTTACGAACACCGTCACGTAGATGCTAAATCTTGTGCCAAAAACCTTGGACCTTCAACTCAGATTTGTGCCTAACATTTTAGGCATGTAGAAGAGAGGGGGAGAAAGGATAGGTGGGGTGTGGATATCAAAGGAAAGGCTTCTTTGGGTGTAGAAAAAATAAAATTACATTGAGGTAATTTTGTGAGAAGAGTTCTTATACTAGACATAGCGCCATAAAGAGTCTCTTTTTGACCAAAACTTTATTAATTCGACCATTGGGACTCCTAGACCTGATCTCCATGAAAAACCCCATATCCCATCTGGTTTTTATGCTAAAAATCTATCTGGAAGGTGACGGCATGAAAGGATAAGGAAGAGTCCATGTGCGTCTAGGACTCTTTCCTCAAGAGTTTGATTCAAATCAAACTTTATCAAAACCTAATCTAGGCACCTCCAAAAATTATGAAATTTTGCACACCTAAAGTATAACTCGTCTCCTATCACATATCCAAAAATTAAAGCAAAATAGTTTCTAGAAAAATTTCTAAAATTCTCTGATCATGTGATCCTCAATTCTCTCAATTGGGTCAACTATTGATCCTAGTCCAATTGCACTAGGAATGAATTTAATTTTCATAATTAATTTAACCTGAACTTATTTCAGTCAGATAAAAATAAACTCATTCAAGATATAGGAATGAGTCAAATAAAATTTGACTTGATTGCGATGAATTAGAAAGATTACAGAAGGAGAAAGTCGGGCTCAATCATGTGCTAGCATGATTACCTTGAACCTGATTGGATCTAATCCAAATCAATCGAATTAGATTAGCTCAATTGATGACATTCAGACCCAAACCCCTGTTTGTGGATCCAGTTAGGTTCAGTTTCGTATGGTAATTCATGATCTCCATCATTGACATTATCGAAATATCTTTCGATGGATCAGAACTTTTCTGATTCATACAATTAGAATGATTGATCATCAAAATCATTCTAATTGCTTCAAAATCTACCAGTGACACCTAGCAGTATATGGTGGCAACCCATCAGAATTGAAAGTTAACCTCTCGGTGCAGCTATCTGTGTGATTGGGTTCTTCTATCTTAAGCCCTGATAAGATTAAGGTTAAGATGAACTCGTCAAACCCAATATCTTTCATTTGAATTTATCATTCGATTCGAGTCCTATGTGAAATCCTTTATAGAAACTCTTTCTATCAACTTCACTCTGCCATGGCCATGGGCTTATGAACTCAATTCTCATGATCATCATAGGGCTACTCCTCATCTATCGAGATAGATAGATCCCTTATTGGTGCAATCCAATTTCTACAATGAATGTACTATAGTCAACATACACCTCAAGATTCTGAATGGCTAGGAGACCAAGTTATGATGTAGTCAAATTACAATACCCTCAAGATGAATTGCCGATGCACCTCAGATCAAAGAATCAGACACACTACTGCAATATCGAGCCAGTCATCGATGAGAAGGTAGACTTCCTTATGAATGCTCGAGGTGGTCACGCTCAGTGCCCTCATTCTCTAACGAGTACTTATACTCTTGCTTTGGTGTCTCCACACCGTAGACTCAAGACTCATCTACTCAAAGGAAGCGATCGTATACCAACCTTTCGGATCAATCACCATCTTCGTGATGATCCTACGGTTGGGAGCAGTTTATGAGTTAATTATGAAAATTCATGTCTTAAATTTTTAACTCTTTGAAAATATGAATTATCATTATCGTTAACTCAAAGGATGTATCACATACACTTTTAGTACACACTGTGATAGAAAATAATCCTTCTGTTAATTTATAGTCAAAATTATAAAATTGCCCTTACAAGTGTATTACAAGTGTTAGCCAATTTGGCTTCTAGGAGACACATCTAACACTTTATCCATGTCAAAATGAGGTTCTCCTCCTATTCCTAACACGGTTGGCCTTTATCTTGTCCTCCTGTCAGGACTAGATCCTCCTCCTGTTCCTGACTGGATTGACCTTTGTTAGTGCGAGGTCCTCATCCTGTCCCTAACAAAGTTGTTGGGGCATAAAAGGACCATTGAAAGGGCCTCTCTCCTCCTCCTGTCTTAAACAACTGAAGGTTTTCATCCATATCAAGACAAGATTCTCCTCTTGCTTCTGACACGATTGATCTTTACCTTGTCCCTCTATCAGGATGAGGTCCTCCTCCTGTTCCTGGCAGGGTTGGCCTTTCTTTGTTAGGAAGAGGTCCTCCTCCTATCCCTAACAAAATTATTGGGGCACAAAAAGGCCATTGAAAGGGCCTCTCCCCTCCTCCTGTCTTAAACAATCGGAGGTCTTCTACTTTGGTTAAGTCATTCTCTGCCATTATATAACTTTGCAACAAAGAATAAGGGTATTGAAAATAAGAAAGTTTTATTGGGCTAAGCTTATTGATAATACATTCTTAAGTTCTTCGAGTTTCAAGGTCACGGGAGTGCCGGTCCTCCGAGCTTCTTTAGGTAATATGTTCCCGATTGGATGACTTCTATGACTTCATAGGGACCTTCCCAGTTCGGTGCGAGCTTTTCTTGATTTTAAGATTGTGAAACATCGACTCGTTGAAGCACCAGATCTCTTACTCAGAATGTCTTGCTTCTGACCCTTGAGTTGTAATAGCGGGCTACGTTCTGCTTGTAGACCGTCATTCGGATTTGAGCTTTCTCTCACTTTTCTTTCAATAAATCGAGATTTGCCTTGAGGTCTTGAAATTGTTCTGCTTACTAAAAGCTTCAACTCACATTGAAGGAAGTTCAAACTCGATGGGGATGACCGCCTCTATCCCAAAAGCCAATGCGAATGGGTTTCTCCTGTTGGCAACCTTTGAGTGGTTCTATAAGCCCAAAGCACATGATAAAGTTCATCCACCCAGGTTTGTTTTGCTCTTTCAAGCCTGGCCTTTATCCTTTGGAGCAAAGTTCTATTAGTTACTTCTAACTCACTATTCGCTTGCGGATGAGCTACTGATGTGAAGTGGTGAGATATATTCAGATCTTCGTAGAACTCAGCGAACTTCGCATCCACGAACTGACGTCCATTATCAGTGATTAGTGTTCGAGGTAGACCAAACCTGCAAATAATTAACTTATAGATGAAGTCCTACACTTTGGCCTTGGTGATCTTTGTTAGGGGTTCGGTCTTAACCCATTTAGTGAAATAATCCACTGCCACCAACAGAAACATTCACTACCCAGATGCCATGGAAAAAGGTCCAAGTATATCCATTCCTCATTGTAAGAATGACCAAGGAGAGCCCAGTGGTGTGAGCCGTAAAGCTGGCTATCTCTGAATGTTTGCGTTTCTCTAACACCTGTCATACTTTCTTACATAATCCACCACATCTTGGTGCATTGTTGGCCAATAGTATCCTTAATGGAGTAACTTATGTGATAAAATTCTTGCCCCTAGATAATTTTTGTAAATTTCTTAATGAACTTCCCTCAAGGCATAGTCGGCTTCTGAAGGTCGGAGACACTTAAGGAGTGGTAATGAGTACAACCTGTTATACAACTTGTTTTCATATAAAATATAGCGGGAAGCTTGATTTCTTAACTTTCGAGCTTCTATGATCTTTGGAAGGAATTTCTTCCTTGAGATATACAATCAATGGATTGATCCAGCTGGGCTCATGATCAACTTGCATCATTTCTTTAAGGCTCTTCCGAACTTGGATGTTGCAGGACTTCAAAAAGGACTTCTTTTGGTAGTTCATTTGGGGCTAAGGTGGCTAGCCTAGAGAGGAGGTTGGTTCTAGTATTCTTCATCCTGAGGATTCGTTGGATATCAAAATTGTCAAAGGCCAAACTCAGACTCTTCACCTTTCTAAGTACTTTTTCATTCTTTCCTCCCAAGCTTCAAAGGAGTTGTTGACTTGTTCCACCACCAGTTGAGAGTCACTGTAAACCTTCAGATGCTGTACTTCCAATTCTTTAGCTATTCTTAGTCCTGCAAGTAGGGCTTCATACTTTGCCCCATTGTTAGTGGCAGGAAAGTCAAAGCATAATGCATACTCCACTATAATTCCTTTCGGATTGATGAGGATAAAGCCCGTGCATGCCTCGAAAGCATTAGATGAACCATCCACATATAGTACTTAGAAGTTTTCAAGAAGATCAGCCTTCTCTTCAAGGAAGCTAGGGATAAAAACTTCTTGGTGCTCTGGTTCAGTCTCCTCTGGAATAATGCATGCCACTATGAAATCGGCCAGTATTTGAGTTTTAATAGATGATCGAGGTTGGAAATGAATGTCAAATTCAATCAGCTTAATTGCCTACTTTGCCACTCTGTCGGAGGTATCAAGTCGATGAAGAACTGTCTTGATGGATTAATCAATGAGAAGAGTAATTGTGTACCCTTGAAAATAAGGTCGGAGCTTCCTGACTGTAATCAACAAGGCATAGGTTAGTTTTTCTAATTTAGTATACCTTATTTTTGCATCCCTCAAGACTCTGCTTATATAGTAGGTCGATTTCTGAACTTTAGTTTCTTTCCTGACCAGTACGGCTTCAATAGCTACGGGGGATATGGCGTGGTACAAGAGTAGCTTTTCTCCAGGTTTAGGTTTGGCTAGTAGTGGGGACGAACTGAGATAGTTTTCTAATTCTTCAAGGGCTCGCTAACACTCGGGAGTTTAGTTGAAGTTTTGGGCTGCTTGAGTACTTGAAAGAAGGGCATGCAAGCTCCGCCAACCTTGATACGAAGCAATTCAGGGCCGCCACCTTGCTTGTGAGGTGTTGTACTTCTTTTATTATTTTTGGGGCAGCCATTTTCTGGATGGCTCTAATCTTCTTTAGGTTGGCCTCGATGCCATGGCTTGACATCATGAATCCTAAGAACTTTTCCGAGGTTACTCCGAAAGTGCATTTTGTAAGGTTTAGCTTCATCTTGTACTTCTGGAGGATGTTGAAGGTCTCCATAAGATCGGCAATGTGATTTGGCGAAGATTGGCTTTTAATCAGCATATCATCTACATAGACCTCCATGTTTCGGCCGATCTGCTCTTTGAAGATCTTATTTATTAAATGCTGATAAATTGCTCTTATATTTTTAAGCCCAAAGAACATGATCCTGCAATAATAAAGACCATGATCAATAAAAAAAGCAGTCTTCTTCTCATCCTGTGTTGCCATCCAGATTTGATTATACCCGGAGAAAACATCCATGAAGATGAGGAGTTCATATCTTGAAGTCACATCCACCAGTTGGTCAATTCTGGACAGAGGATAGCTATCTTTTGGACAGGCTGTGTTTAAATCTGTGAAGTCTATGCACATTCTCCACTTGCCATTTATTTTTTTAACAAGAACAACATTTACAATCCAGTTCGGATAAAGTACTTCTCGAATGAATTCCATCTTAAGGAGCTTGTTGACCTCATCCATTATAAGCTTTTGCCTCTCTGGTGCAAAACTATATTTTTTCTATTTCACTGGCCGTCATTTAAGGTCCATACCCAGACAGTGTTCCATGACCTTTGCATCAATCTCGGGCATGTCTGTAGGCACCCAGGCGAAGACATCGGCATTTCTTTACAAGAATGTGATGAGCTGCTTTCTGACTTATTCTTTTAGATTCGATTCGATCTTCACATTATGTTTTTCATTCCCATCATTCAAAATGATTTCTTCAAGGTCGTCGATGGGTTCTCCTCTTTTTTCAAATAAATCATCACGGGCATCAAGCCCGTTCATCAGACAAGGGTCTACTTGTTTTCCCCCTATAAGGCAATACTGTAGCAGTGCCGAGCTAGTGCTTAATCTCCTCTTACCTCCCCGACTCCATGCCTTATTGGGAACTTCATTTTTAGGTGGTAAGTAGAAACCATAGCTTGAAGTGCATTCAAACCAGGTTGGCCAAGGATCACATTATAGGTAGAAGGGGCTTTGACTACTAAAAAATCGATTTGTGCCTTAGATTGCTTTAGGTATCGGCCAACTACCATAGATAATGTTATTATTTCTTCCATCGGCACTACATCACCCATGAATCCTACTAGTAGGGAATTCATCAGATCCATCCTATCATCAGATATGGATATTTTAGAGAAAGTATCATAAAATAAGATATCAGCAGAGCTTTCATTATCAATTAAAATATGACGTACATCAGCAATATTTAAAATAACTACAACCACATTATCATGTGGAAGCTAAACTTCCTAGGCATCTTCTTCAATGAAAGTGATGGGTTCTTTAGTCCGTTGCTTCTTTGTTGGCTCTGCTGATCCACTGGCCTTTCCTCGCTGATGTCTCCCAGCGATAGTGTTGATGACTCCAATAGGGGGTCGATCTCCTTGCGGCTCATCCCGTCAAGATGGTTCAAGCTGTGATGGGGCTTTTGGATGATCTTCTCTCCTCTCTGATCAGTGCCTGATAAATCGATTCAGTTGACCTCTTCTAATCAGCACCTCGATCTCATCCTGAAGTTGGATGCTCTCTTCAGTGTCGTGACCATGGTCATCATGGTAGAGGCAGTACTTGTTGGGGTTGCGCTTTGTCGGATGAGTCTGCATCCTTTCCGACCCCAGTAGCTGCTTCCTTATCTCCATCAACATCTAAGTCTTTGAGGCATTCAAGGGAGCATAGTTATTGAATCTTTTGGAAGGGGAGTTCTGTCGGGTCTTTCAATCTGGACTTTCTTGTCGACGAGCTCGTTTGCGCTTGGGAGGAGTTCACGAGCATGATCGAGCTTCACTCGGCTTTCTCTCAGGTGTGGGCTTGCTGGATTCACTCGCTTGCCACTCTCTTGCGGCCTCATCATCCTTTAGTTTGAAGGCCTCCTCCGTTCGTGCATAACCTTCAGCCCATGCCAACATATCAGTAAAATTTTTGAGGTACTTTCTTTCCAGGAAGGATAGAAGATTGTTCTTCTGAAGATAGTCCTTCAGTGCAGCCATGGCTACAGACTGATCCAAGTTCTGGACCTCCAGCGCAATAGCATTAAAGTAGCTGACGTAAGCTTAGATGGACTCCCCTTCTTTCTACTTTATACTGATGAGGAAGTCCAAACCTCATTTTAGACATCGGCTACTTATGAAATGAGCTGCGAACTGATGGCTCATTTGGTCAAAAAGAAAAGATCGTACCCGACTTAAAGCTTAAGTACCAATTTCTCGTTGCTCCATTTAAGGTAGATGGGAAAGCTCGGCACAGGATGGCATCCGACGTGCCATGGAGCAGCATCATTATTTGGAAGGCCTCAAAATGATCGATCGGATTAGAAGTCTCGTCATAGCTCTCAAACTAAGAGAGCTTGAAGTTCGGCGGGATAAGCTCTTGCATAATTTTGATGGAGAAGGGAGGATCGGTGCGGATGTCGTCATGGTGGGCTGGGGTGGCAAGATGGAGCTCCTCAATCTGTCGGTTCATGTCTTGAAGCTTTTGATCGAGAGCATCATCTCGACTGTAGATCTCAGAGAGCCGCCGACTGTAGATGGAGAAAGTCTCCTTCAAAGAAGAATCATGATCGAAATATAGGCTCCCTGCTCTTTGCTTTTCCTTCCTAGGGGTGACGGGTCTGCTGACCCAGGTTGCCCTTCTTGATGCTGGTTCTTGAAGCTCTGGCTGGGGGTTTTCTGGCTGGGCTGCTATCGGAGGCTGTTGTATGGCCTACACTATTTCGATGAGATCTCGAATCTACTGCATCAGTAAGTTGAACTGCTTTAGATCTATCATGGCTGCTGGTGGAGGAGGTTGAAGAGACGATGACGGAGTTGGAACAAGCGGATTTGGCTCGGATGTGGTGGCAGAAGTAGTAGACTGCCGAATGGTTGTCTTCTTTGGGGCATTTCTAGAGCCAAGAGGAGATTAAACAGAAGTGAATTCAAGAAACTAAGAGAGAAAAGAAGGCAGGTAGGATTGATTGGGCACTTCTTTTAGAGCAAGGGCTCAAAGGCCTTTTCTCTAGCGTCAATCCTATTGGTGCGGAAATCCATGAGGATGTCGGAGGTAGTTGGAGTTGAGAAGGTAAGGCCGCCGATGGAACTTGCAAAATAAAGTCCAAACCGGAGGTAGGTGGCTTTGGCAGGATCCTCCGACACTCAAATTAATTCTTCGATCAACTAGAATGGAGTGCTCAGAAAATAAAGGAGTAATGAGAAAGAGAAGAGAGCTTAGAGAAAACATATCTGGAGGATTTCTTTTATAGATGGAGCATGTAACAAATTGATGGTAACAGTCATAACCGTTTGGTAGTGGATCGCTCAGACCATGCGGAGTTTGTTGCGGAGTTTGTTATGGAGGATGAGTTATCGTTTATCGTGACTTATAGGTGGTGGATGTCTCCTGGTTGAAGTTCGGATGTAGGTTGGAGACTTTGATGTATGCGGTAGACTTATGGCCGATCGAAGTCTATGGGAGGCAGCGTTTAATTGCTTTAAGAAGTTCGAAAGTTTTTTAGGTTGTCCACAAGTGGATGTCCCTTGAATTGAGATCTGAGGCTTCCACGCTCTATCCTTCGTAGAGCGATCATTATGTATCAGCGACTTGACAAGGTTCCCTTGGGTGGCTCCCACCGGCAGGCATGGCAGGGATTAAGTAGGTCCGTGACTGAAAGGAATGCCATCGGAAGGAGTGCGATTGGGGGAGTTCCTCCGAAAGGAGTGCAACTGGAGGAGTTCATTCGAAAGGAGCATAACTGGATGAATTCGTCCGCAAGAAAAGGAGTGCGACTGGAGGAGTTCGTCCGGAAGGAAAGGAGCGCGACTGGAGGAGTTCATCCGAAAGGGACGCGACTGGAGGAGTTCAACTATTTTTCAAGCTTGTCGCCAATCAAGGTTGGGAGAGCCAAACTTGGGGCCTACCATTCATCTTAAGTTGAGAAGTAAGATTAGTTAAATAACAGTTCTCCTTTACTATTTAAGACCATATAGTCGGACTTTAATGCATCTTCAACGAGTTCTACGGCATGGACTTGTTGTTGAGAAGGTTGGCAAGTTTCTTCGGAATGGGAGCCGGCGACTAAGGACTTCGGTGGGGTTATTTTACCCCCAACACTCGGCTGAAGGAAGCCCGACTGAAAGGGGTGCGTCCGGAAGGAGTCCGCCTGGAAGGAGCATGGCCGGGCCTTGAACCTGTTATTTCACTTTTAGTCATAAGGCGAGGTTAGCATAACAACAGTTCTACTTCATTGTTCAAGATCATGTCGTCGAACTTCTATGTGCTGTTGAGAAGTTCTATGGTATGATTTTGTTGCTGAGAGAATTGATGAATTCTAATAGATGGAGGGTCGGTGGCTAAGGACCTTGGCCAACGACTTCAGCGAGGATTATTTTTCCCTAAACAATGGTCATTTCTTGAAGGGTGCTAAGGATATTGTACTGTGTTTGCTCGTCTATGTTCCACTCATAGATAGCCGAAGTAGAGTATTGATTTTGCTGCTTGGGTTTTTCTTCAAGGCCCGTGTCAGGCATGGTCGGTCTGGGCTAATATGGTCTTTAGGGGTTTGGTTCATATGGTCTTTAGGGTTCGGCCCAACTCTTGATTTTGTTAATTTGTAGATTTGGATCATCTGGGTCTGAATTGAGCTCTTCTATAGGTTCTTCTTGGGTGTACTCACTTGTTTGACTAGAGACATCACTCCCTTGTTCTAGAATAGCTATTGATTTTCTTCTTTCGGAGTATTTGGGGGTATCTAGAACAGAATGAATTAGTTTTAAGGTTTGGAGTCTTTTATTGATTTCACCTAAAATGTCTCTGTCTTCTAGTTCTTCTTTATGTTTTTTAGGGATTTCGTAAGGCTGGTGTAGTGCTAGAGGTTTTGGGTCCATATTTTTCTATAGATTTTTCCTCTATTTTGACTAGTTGGTCTGCTATGGTTTTGAGACTTTGATTGGTCCAATTATTTTGCTCAATTATTTTTTTGAGATCTTTAGCATTTACAGTGTCCTGGGGGTCACTCTTGATTTTTATTGGAGAGTAGTTAGAGTAATTTTTGCATAGGATATCTCATTCCTATCCCCATCCTACTTATAGCATCTTGAATTTTTGGGGTAAGTACTGAGCAATTGCAAGATTTGAGTAGCTTTCCCTGGAGGCCGTTGTAAGACCCGCTTTAAAAGTAAATGAATTATGGCCTCTCCACTAAAAATCAAGAGTGACCCCCATGATACTGTAAATGCTAGAGACTTCAAAAATATAATTGAGCAAAATAATTGGACCAATCAAAGTCTCAAAACCATAGGAGACCAACTGGTTGGAGTAGAGGAAAAATCCATAGAAAAATATGGACCCAAAACCTCTAGCAATGCACCAGTCAAGCCTCACGAAATCCCTAAAAAGTATAAAGAAGAACTAGAAGATAGATTCCAGGCCACTTTCTCAACTTTTTAATTTAATATTTTATTATTTAAAAAAATCATGTGTAATTTTATTTTATCTATCTTATGCCTATCATCTAATTTCCAACATGGACTGCAACCTATACCCCATCTTCGCCACACAAAATTTGGCCATCTATGCACCTTTTGTAAGTAGTTAGAATTTTGGTCTTATTGTCCTCAGTGACATAGAAATCCCACCATCCTTTCTGCTAACCCATGAAACCTACCACAATCATTTGGGCTATGGCATGGTAATCAGCCTTAGACTTGGTCTTGTAGGCTGTGGCTACCATAGTCATTTCTTGAAGAATATTGAGAATGTTGTACTCGAAAAGCCCATTTATATTCCATTCATAGATGATATATAACTAATCGCTATTGTAGATGGTTAAAAATAAAACCTAACTCACTACTATATAAATAGAATGAGTCAGGATCATATCCTCAGGGATCATGTTAATTATATTTAAATAATAAATTAAAAATAAGATTAAAATTAATTAAAAGTTGATTAATTAAAAGGCTACTTAAATTAATTAGTAAAGCAAATAAATAGCAAATTAATTAAAGTGGAGTTGCAAGTATGGAGATGGATTCTCAAGATCTCAATTGATCTCTTATCTAATAGCTAGTATTCTTTTTAATATACTATAATTAATATCTAATCAATAAAGATATAATTTATCTTAGAGAGCATGGCATATACCCTTAGATCAATGAGGGGTACCACCTTATTTGCTATTTGTAGGTTCTTCATTATACTCCATCAGGTTCATACAGGATATTTTGATGATATGCTCCCTCCAACTTGAGCTAATCATCTTTATTAGTTTTCTATAAAAATAAAAATTAGAAATTTGAAAAAAAAAGAAAATAAGTAATGGGTTGCCTCCCAACAAGTGCTAAGTTTAAGATCTTCAACCAGACCACTAGTCCTGTCTATCCTATGTCAAAAATTGGATTGACATATTCTAATAGTTTTGGATTACCAATCTCAGGAAGATGGCCTGCAATTCCATTATTTATAAATTTTAGTATTTTCTCATCAATCTTCAGAAAGTAACTCATGATCCTATTCTTGGTCATTTTTATTTTTAGAAGATGATTTATGAACCCATTCATAGACCCTTATTTATTAAGAATTTTTTTTAATTTATTTTTCTAAAATACTTATAAATTGAGTTATTGGGATAAGGGTTGAGTTTGATGTAATGGATATCGAAAGGGTGTCAATTAGTTCTAAACATGCATACTTAGGTGTTACCAAGGGAGGATTCAGTTCTAGAGAGGGTGGTGAATCTAGAGGAAAACCTATTGGAGTAGGTATTGATTCATAATTCTCAGTCCATGAGAAAGTGATGCTAAAATTGGATGGCTCTAATAATATATTTTCATTTTCAGTATGTCCATCTATATTAAAATTATCCACTCCAAAAGAATCCAAACATATATGCACTGGATCCTAAGAAATAATTCTAGAAGTAGTTTCTTTTGTTACATCTTTAGGTACATCCATCTCAAAATAGTTTTCAGTTTGTGTATTAGGCTATTTTATAAGGGTTTCATGAACATCGAGGCTCTTAGCCACATATTGCTTCCTTGAGTCACTTATGGATTGACTAGATAACTCTTCCTCCTTCCAACTCTTAAGTGCAATAGTTAGCTGACTAACTTGGGTTTCTAGCTTGGCTAATGGCTGAGTTTGAGAATGGATGATCTATAAAACATTCTCTTTAAATGTTGAACTATAGGCATTTGAAGAGGATTGCTAAACATTTTGATATTAATATGTCGTATAAGTTTCCTCTGGATAGCTAAGTTCATAATCAATTGCTGGTTGTGATGTCTCATAAAAATAAAATCTAACCCACTACTATATAGATAGGATGAATCAGAATCGTATCATCAGGGATCGTATTAATTATATTTAAATAATAAATTAAAAGTAAGATTAAGATTAATTAAAAGTTGATTAACTATAAGACTACTTAAATTAATTAGAAAAGTAAATAAATAGCAAATTAATTAAAATGGAGTTGCAAGTATGGAGATGGATTCTCAGAATCTTAATTAATCTCTTATCTAATAGCTGATATTCTTTTTAATATGCTTTAATTAATATCTAATCAATAAAGATATAACCTATCTTAGAGAGCACGACCTGTATCCTTAGATCATAGCCCATCCCTTAAAGTTACAGGCTAGTCTCAATTAAATTAGATATAATAAAAAGAATTAATCTAAACATAATTTATCCTAAGAGCACGAACCATACCCGTAGATCACGGCTTATCCTAAGAGTCATAAACTATTCTAGATTAATCTTATAAGACACAAAAAAAAATATTATAAATAAAAGCAGTCTTTATTATAAATTAAAAAATATATAAAAGATGAAAAAATAAAAAATATCATCAAAATAGGATCACAGTGATCTTCTGAAAACAAGATGAACTAGCCAGCCATCGGGAAGCTTCTCCATGATGTCTTCATCTTGGAGCTTTGAGGAATTACCTGGATAGCAGTTGGTTGTGGAAGGAAGAAAGAAGAAGGAAGAAGAGAGAAGAAAGAAAGAGAAAGAGAGAAAGGATGTTGCTTTTTGGGAGGAGAGGAGAGGAGAGAGGGAGAGGGCTGAAAGAAGGCCCGAGAGGCCACTTGGGAGAGGAATAGAGGCTGCGGAGGCCACTTGGTTCTCTTGTGGTGTCCGGACAAGGGCTTTAAATAGAGGAGAGGGTGAGAGAGAGTTTGGTTGAAAAGAGGTTTGTAGAAGTTTGTATTAGAGTAGGATTTATGCAACTGAGATCGCTCCAGCATCTATCTATGAAGACCCGACTACGAATCGGCAATGTCGTGCATAGTGCCCGCAACAACCTCATGGACTCGTTAGGAGATGAAATACGAAAGTCATGGACCCATTAGGAACCTGCGCACCCAAATATATTTCTTTGGCTATTTACAAAAAGAAACTTTTGTTTCTTTATAATAATGCATATATCCTTTTTGGGTTGCTAGCATAGTATCTTCATTTTCTATAATACCCTATGCATCTTTCTTTTATTTTAAATCTTTTTTGAGTCTAATTTGCTTCAAATTTGAGTTCTTTTGATTTACAAATTGAGCTCTTTGTATCAGAGATTATCTTTCTTGCAAATCATAAGAAGAAGCATCAAATTTTGAATAAATAATAATTAATTAAATATAATTTTATGCTTCAAGTGGCTTAAATTAAGTGTTTATCAATAACCTACATAGATGATATACTTGTATTTTCTAAATCTTTAGACCAACACTTTAGACATTTAGGAATATTTGCCCAAGAAATAACTAAAAGTGGCTTAATCCTCTCCAAATCCAATCCTACTTGAATTCTGCTTCTAGTTTTCACTTTCTTGGATTGTAACTTGGGAGTATGTATTTATTCAAAATCCTTCTCTACCTTTTACACTTGGTAGAAAATTCAAGGTGAAATAGTGGACCGAATTCAACCTTGAAAAGGCCACCAAGCCCAAGGTCCTAGAATGGCTAGCCCATCACTCCCTACATGCCTATCCAGCTATTGATTCTTCTATAGCAAGATTTCTATAACAAAATGTGAGGATTTGTGGTGCTCCCAAGCCTTGGGAGGCCATGGGAGGAGTCGGAGGTTGGCTTGGAGATTTCAGGAGCTTGGTTGGTGCTTCGAAGATCTAGGACACAAGGTGAAGCAAAGAACCAAAGTTGGAAAATCAAGATTGCAGAAAGAAGATTTTTTATAGGTTAGCTGGCTCAGTCCAAAATTGGGTCGGCTAAGTCTCAGAGCATAGGCAAAATAGAGAGCTATGCGTTCGAGATTGCTGGCACGGCATAGGACTAGATCGGCTCAGTTTCAGACTGAGTTGACCTAGTGGAACTTAGCCGACTCAGTGCTGAGACTGAGCCAGCTCAGTGCGCGGGCAGAGTTATGTGAGGGTCTATTTTGGGCTAGGATCTAGGTTGATCCTAGGGGTCTTAAGGTCTGGTTTGAGAGGTCTTAAGGTGACTAATTCATGTATGGGTTGGGACTAGATTCAGAGGATGAGAGCATGGGAGACATGGATGTATATGGGCTCGGTGAGTGCTTTTATGTATTGGTTTAGCCGAAGAGTTTTTTGGTCGGGCCTAATCGCTATGTATAAATACATAGGTTGTATTAGGATTTTCAAGGTTGGAATCAATACAGACCTTTTCTTCCTCAACTCTCTCTTCTTCTCTTCTCTCTAGAGTTGTCATCCTAAGGTTCTTAAAGAAGTCCTAGAGAAGGGGGTGTCTCCCTCAAGCCCAAGGAGGGAGGTGCCCCATCACAAATCCAGATGGAGGATTGGTGGTTTGCTACTCATAGAGAACGTCATAGGTTCCTTCAGGTCCGTGCTAAAGATCAGAAACTTTCGCAACATGATATCGAAGCATGTGATGCCAAGGATGATTGGCATTCGAGTGATATCATGGAACATCAATTGGTATCAGGGAGAGGTGATGCCAGTTGGTGCTCTTACATCTGGTATCAGAGCCTGTTGGTGCATGGAAGGAAAGGACAAGTCGTATAAAGTAAAATCAGAAATCTGCACAAGGATTCCATGGTATGTCTCAAATCTATCTTTATTGTTGCTGTAGTTTGGCCAACCGGGAGCAACGAGTTGAAGGTGGAGGTTGAGAGGATTAAGAGGAAGAGATTTTCCTAGGGTGAAAGGATTTGGTGCATGATTTGTTGATCGATCTTGGTGAAAAGACTAGGATGTATGATGGTTATGTGATAGGTAGGAAGCGCTGGAGTGCTGCAGTAGTGCTTTTCTGAAGATGCAGGACTAAGAGAGGTTCGGCAATGTAGCAACCGAGAAAGGTATTTTAGTAGAGAGCATCAGAATTTTTTAGGAAGATGGACAGTGTGGGGCTATTGAAGAAAGATTTTTCAAGGGATAATGATCAAAGGAAAGCTGAAGAAGTGACTATACGTCCTTCGGTGTTAGGAAGACAGAGAAGTAATCAAAGATGTATTCAACGGTTCGACTAGAGCATGGATTTATGGAGCCTTGTGAGTGATGGATATAGATGATCCATGAAGGTCTAGCAGGTCAGGGCTGGATGGTTGTAGAGCGGCATAGAGACGAGTCAGGGAGCACTGGAGTGTTGTAGAAGCACTACCTTGGATGTATAGGGGCTAAGAGAGGCTCGGTGATGCAGCAGTCGAGGAGTGTATCTCAGCACATGGTGTCAGAGGCTTCTCAAAGAGATCAGGAGTAGGTCTCAGGGAGAGCCAGGGGATCTCAGGGAGCGGCAGGAGGTCTCAGACAGTCAGAAGTATCATGGATCAGATTTTTTCTATAGAAGCACCAGGAAGAGTCGTGGTTTAGATGGAGGATGGTTCTCCGAGCGTAATTGAAGCGATGGCTGGTGTAGGGGTAGAAGAGAAGGACTAGGATGGAATTTCCTATGGTTCAATCATTGGATTCAGAAGAGTTGGATGAGCTCTTAGGTTCTAGAGGTGTCCGCGGATTACGAAGGTATCCGAGATGGCTTCGAAGGGGTTTGCGGAGTGCAGAGAGTTTGAAGAGACAGCAACGATGTTCAAGGTGCAGCGACAAGCTCAGTAGTGTAGTATTGAGTGGTTAGCCTCGAGGGACTCGATGACAGAGTCGGCTTCTATGGCATCAGATGAATTTTGAATATAGGTAGAGCTCCAGAGAGGTGGCTTCATAGTTGGAGAGAAATTTGACATGAGCTCAGAGCAGAGGGATGCAGGAGGATCGATATCCTAGCACCAGCACTAGTGATGCATAGTTCCAGGTGGAGCGGTATGTGCAGGAGGACAGGCATAGTTCTGAGGAGACCATGTCAGGGTTTGCAGCGAGTACCAGTACAGGAATATTGCGGGTTCTTCAGAGAAGTCCAGAAAAAATGATACAGTTGCTAAGCAAAAGAGATCCTATAATTTTAGGATGGTGTAGAGGTGCAAGCCAAGATCTTCATAGATGGAGGCGGTCATCCCAAAGGCCTTAAGGGTGTACAATAGCTGAAGAGGATTGACGAAGGTGATGTTTGTACAGGTGCTATCGAGTCCACAGGGATAGTGTGATCATGCAGGAGGGCATTGTCGAGAGGTTTGCCAAGGCTTAAGAGCATCAAGATGGAGATCGTGACGATTTATGGTGCTCCCAAGCCTTGGAAGGCCATGGGAGGAGTCAGGGGGTTGGCTCCGAGGATTTCAAGAGCTTAATTGGTGCTTCAGAGATCTGGGATACAAGGTGAAGCAAGAAATCAAAGTCGAAGAATCAAGACTACAGAAAGAAGATTTTCTGCAGGTTAGCTAGCTCAGTCCAAAACTGGATTGGGTAAGTCTCAAAGTATAGGCAAAATAGAGAGCTATGCATTTGGAACTACTGGCGCGGCACAAGATTGGGTCGGCTCAGTTTCAGACTGAGTCGACCCAGTGGAACTTAGCCGGCTCAGTGCTGAGATTGAGCCGGCTCAGTGCGCGAGCAGAGTTACGTAAGGATCTATTTTGGGCTGGGGTCTGGGTTGATCCTAGGGGTCTTAAGATCTGGTTTGAGAGGTCTTAAGATGGCTAATTCATGTATGGGTTGGGTCTAGATCCAGAGGATGAGAGCATGGGAGACATGGGTGTACATGGGCTCGATGAGTGCTTTCATGTATTGGGTTAGCCGGGGAGTTTTTTGATCGGGCCTAATTGGCTATGTATAAATACATAGGTTGTATTAGGATTTTTAAGATTGGAATCAATACAGACCTTTTCTCCCTCAACTCTTTCTTCTTCTCTTCTCTCTAGAGTTGCCGCCCTAGGGTTCTTGAAGAAGTCCTAGAGAAGGAGGGTCTCCCTCAAGCCCAAGGAGAAAGGCACCCCATCACGGATCCAGATGGAGGATCGATGGTTTGCTGCCCATAGAGAACGTCACAGATTCCTTCAGGTCCATGCTAAAGATCAGAAGCTTCCGCAACATGGTATCGGAGCTTGTGATACCAAAGATGATTAATGTTTGAGTGATATCATGGAACATCAATTGGTATCAGGGAGAGGTGATGCCCGTTGGTGTTCTTACACAAAAGTTGAGAACTAGTGCAAAACTTACTAGAGCAAAATCCAAGAATAAGTATAAAAAACTCCTCTTGGAGTCTCTAGACAAACTTGAGGAAGAAGAAGAAGAGGATGGTTATGCTAGCTCCACCTTAGATCCACTAATCCAATTCGAAGATGATTCATTCTCAGAGCTCTAACCACCACAATCCTAGCAGCAGACACCATCAACATCATTGACACCACCATCATTATAGTCATCACCACCGCTATAGCATCACCATCCATATCAAAATTACAAGTTTACCACAATCATCACCGACACCACCATTACCTCTAGAAATTCAAAATGTTGGTATTCAAGCCTCAAATAGTTTCGCAAGTCAGACTCAATCACCTCAAGTTGGTCACAGCCCCTCAACCCAATCCTCGGTGGGATCATCACCAACATCCTCTATGTCAACAATACCTCCAGGCTTCTTTAACAGGTGCAGGCCTAGAGGATGCCATAGATCAATGCCACTCCCTCCGCTAGAAGTTCCACGGAAGGCCGCAACACCAACAACCTCCACATTATCATCTAGAGAAAGAAGCCTTGGATTCCTATCTGGTTTCTATGGATGTTAGTCTCCACCCACTCCTACAAAACCACTACAAGCCCACAGGTTCTCCTGAAAAGCCTCCCATGTTCTTTGCAAAGGAAGGACAATCTACAGACCCAATTTCCACCAGCTTCTACAGAAACACCATCGCCTGCAGTGTTCACCCTTGGTTTTCGAAATCCAAAGATGGCTCTCTACAAAATACCACCATCACCCGCAGTATTTATCCATGGTTTTCTGAATCCAAGGATAGCTCGAACAAATCCAAGAATAGTCCTCTAAAAGGGCACTTATAAAAAGCCCCTAAAATAAAGGCAGAATGGGAACGAAATCGGAGAAATCGCTCTCCATCCCTTTCCCCTAAGAAAAAGCCTCTTCAAGAAATCCTCAACTTGTAACAAAAACCCAGCCTTCCAATCTTCAACCTTGTACTCCTATAGTTATCAAACCTAGTGAAGGGTTAAGTTGTATCCCCAGCCTTTTCTTAATTCAATATAAATCTTTTTCGTATTCTATGCTCTTATGATTTGCTTCTGATTACTACAGTCCCAAGTTTTTCAATCAAGAAGTTCTCATACCCACTGTAAGAATACTATTCCATCTTTCAAATTTTTACTATTTCAACTTTCAAAACTTGACTATTTATCTACAATTTTATGGTCTTTGTACTTTACATTCTGTATCTACGATTATTTTAGTTTATTTAAGTTTACTTGAGTTTATCAGAGTTTACTTGAGTTCAAGGAATAGGAATTACAAGGATATGAATCTCATTAAAGTTTATCAGTTTACTTTAATGGCAGCCCCTGACGATTCCAGCCTCAAGATCTTTTCTTCAGCAATGCAAGACCTAATCCTCTCCGTACTGATAAAGGCCCGGCTATAGCAACCAAAGAAACATGACCACTAAGAACATGTGGTGCCTTCTCATTTGGATTCCACACACATTGTGTGTGTGTGTACAAACATACATACATACATATATATATATATATACATACATATATATATATATATACATACATACATATATATACATACATACATACATATATACATACATACATACATACACATACATACATACACATACATACATACATACATACATACATATATACATACATACATATATATATATATATATATATATATATATATATATATATATATATATATATATATATATATATATATCTGTGTGTGTATGTATGTATGTATGTATACATACATGTATACACACACTACGTGGTTGTCCTAGGGTGATCAATTTTCTGCAATCTTACTATTTTTTTTGTTTATAATTTTATTTTTTTCAAGTACAAGTCACCTTGATATAAGATTTTCCTAGTATGGTTGTGAGTAGAGAAAACCAACCATGCTGCATGGTTGTTCTAGAGTGGTCAATCTTCTACAATTTACTGTTTATCTTCTTTGCAAATCTACTACAAATTTACTATCTATTTACTGTTTGCAAATTTACTGTCTATATTTTATTATTAGATCCTAGATTATTTGGTATCAGAGCCAAATAGGGAGGAATATCCTAGTTGGCATAGATAGAAGTTTGTCTGTGGAATTTAATAGTTCAAGTCCTATCTGACCAAAGTCATGTTGCTACTTTTAAAGCCACATGTTTGGCCGATTTCTAGCATAAGACATTGATAGTCCAAAAATTAGAAACATTAAATCCATATTGAATTTTCTGTCTGGATCATCCTCTACTAGCTCCTCTTCGAAAGAAGAGGACACTAATAAAGATGGATCATATTGGTGCAGAAAATGATCAGCCATCGGAGATTGTTGGAGATGGGATTCGGGATCTCATCGGTCAGAACCTGCAAGTCAAAGTCTTGGCTGGAGGTGGCTTCAGTGTGGATCCTCTAACGGTCAAGTTAGTATTCTGACCGACAAGAATAGAATATCCTAAAGATTGGAGATGGAAAGAGAGCTTGGAGAGGGAGACGTATCTGAAGGATCCTATTTATAGATAGAGTCTATAATAGATTGATAGCGATAACTGCAACAGAATATCAATAGGCTGTTCGGATTGCTCAAAATTTTTTATGGAGAGTGGGCTATCATTTGTCATCACTTGCTGGTCATTGGATATCATTTGTGAGAGTTCATATTGGAGGTCGGATACTTCTGAGCTTAGTCGCAAACCATTCGTTGATGGAACTTGAAGATCGACTTTTAAGTTGAGGGAGATAAGTTTATAAATTAGGTTTCGAGTTCGAATCTTGGTAGAATTATTTTGACAGCTTTTGGAAGCTCGATTGCCTTCAAGGTTGGTTGATGATAGGCACCCATACTTTGGTTTGGAGGGCTTGAGGTCAGAAAGGAATAATGAGTCCTTTAATTAAGATTGCATTGGAGATGCTTTAGTTACTCTAATAAAGCTGGGCCCATACTCAAGGTTGGCTCAAAGTCAAGACCAGATAGTGCTGATGTTTAGTGCTTGTAAAGTGATTACTGCTTGTCCCAGATTGAAGATTAGAGTCAAATAGGTGATGAGTTTCTTTTGCTAGCTCAAGTTCATCTAGACATGGTTTGTGGTGTAGCCTTGGTAAGATCTACGGCCTGTAGGATAGAGTTGGAGAATTGAAGTAAAGGAGCTTGGCCAATACACAAGATCGGGTATCTGAGTTAAGTCGTATCTGGAGGCTGATCCTCCAAAACTCGCCTAGACCAGAGGGTCAACTTAATTGAACCTCGGACCTAGATGTCACGACTTCATATGGCATTTTACCAAGATTGAACTTTACTAGATTTTGGCAAAAGCCATTTTACCCTCAACACTTGTCCTCCTACTTTCAAATCCAAAGTTCAGATAAAGAAAGTCCCAAGTCCGAAGTTGGGACAAAGAAAATTCCATTTGGTCTCCCGTCTTTAGGAGGCAAGATATTTTGGATCATTTAAATCGACATGCGAGCTCTTTTTTTGCTGAATGACTCAAGATGATCTTGAATTTTGAAATTCCATCAGGCGCGGAGCTCAATTACATGGCATAATGATGATTTTCTCTGATATCTGCAATCTCCATAATGAGGCTGACATGTGGAAGGTTGGGATTCTGTATTGTCGATCTATAATCATTCTCGTTCTTTCCTTGTTCTTCATCTTCCTCGACCCTATTTGCTCTAACCCATGTGTTTCTTTGGACGTCTCTGACATCCTTCCTTTCTTTGTCTCTCACCATTTCGATCGTGCCACCAAGTTCTTTACCTCATTTAGGTTACTATCCTAATCTTTCTTTTAAATTTTTCTATCTTTTATTTTGTTCTTAGAGGTTTTTAAGGGGTTTGCCTATTCTTTCTTTAGCTTTCAAGTTCTTTTGCCAATTTTTTTTATTTTTGGCAAATTTTTTTTGATTTTTTTTCGATCTAAAATGTCCTCCAAATGTTCCTGGTCCACTTCTTCTAAAAGTTTGTCTAATCCGAGCCCTTCCAACCTTGGTTCTAAGGATGAACCCAAACTTAGAGATGTAGTTCGTTCAAACTTCATTCCTCGGACCATTGCCTGCACGCTCTCTATCGAGGAGCTTTCTCTTGTCCAAGTCTAGTATGGGGTCTTTTTTGAGTATGAACTCAAACTTTCTGGATTGGAGAGCCAAGCTTGTGCCCCCCTACTAGGTCGATTCAGTCTGTACATAGAGGCTCTCCGAGCCAGGCTCAGACCACCCATTCCTTCCTTTATCATCGAGCTTTTTTGCTTTCTTAATATATCTCTCTTCGGTCATCTCAAACTCCTTCCATTTCATCGTAGGATTCCTTGCACTTTATTTTTTGGCCGAAGTCTGACCTTTCATTTTCTTATTTTGTATCTTTTTTATCTTTAAGCGCCATCCTTCTGCTAAGGACTGATGGTACATTTTATCCCAGTTCAGTAAGAAGGAATTATTCAAAGGTATCCCTTCCTCCATCCAAAATTAGAAGGAGAAGTTATTCTTTGTATCTACTCCTTCACTTGAACTGAGACTTCCTCCTTGGGGTCAACTTAGAAATTCTATTTGTAGGGCTCTAGGATTGGAATGGAAAGATCTCGACTCTGCTAACATTCTTAAAAATTATAAAACTCCTTTGCTAACGACTCTAATAGACAACTAAACCCTATACAATCTCGACATGAGTTCTATCAATCCTGAAGGTATTAACTTATGTTTTCTTTTTATTTCCTCATCTTTTTCTAACTTCAGCCCATTCATTTTCATAGAGATGACTTCTGATGAGTTAAAGCAGATAACATAAAAACTTTGAGCCCAGAAGAGGAAGGGCAATTTCCTTGAGGAAACATCCAAGAGAGAAAAGGATGGTGACTCGAGTTCAATCATCCTAGCCCAGATGACCTCTGTTCAAGAGGTTGAAGCACCCCCACCGACCTCAAGCCCACCCATCAAGCTCATTGCTCCAACACCTCCCATAGAGAAGAAGAAGAAGGTGGAAAAAAGGAGGAAGAAGTCAGTTGCCAGGAGAGTTCAATCACGAAAGAACTCCAAAGAATCTAGTGACAACAACTTCAATCCTGACCGAGCTTCCTTCGATAGTTAGGGGGTCATCCGACCTCTCATGGAGGGCTACATGGTGCTAGATTTGATTGAGAAGATCCTCTAGATGGATACTCAGGAGAGGAAGAAAAATACTTTCATGGCCTTTCTTGAGGTAATTTCTTCTTTATTTTTATATTCAGTTGGATGTATATATTTTTCAGTAGTAAAGTGTACTTTGCTGCTTGCAGTTAGGGTACCATCTTTTTGCTAATGTTGAGGCAGTCAGCCTTCATGAGGCCAAGGCCTTGAAGGCTGTGAAAGAGGCTGAAGATGCTAAGATTGAGGTGGGGCATCTCAAGGAGATGCTTAAAGAGAATTCCATTGAGATTGAGCACCTCCAAAAAGTACTCAAAAGGATAGAACAAGCATCGGTAGAGATGAAGGACGTATTGGCTTTGGAAGCAGAAAGAAGAAAAAAGGCAAAGGTTGAGGTTGCCGAAGGGGAGAGGCAGGTTGCTGAAGCCATGAAGGAGGCCATCTTGGATTTTAAGTCTTTGAAAGAGCAGGAAGACATTAAAATTGAGTTTGCTAAAGAGGCCTTCGGCAAGAGCTTTGATCTCTCCCAACAGAGGGTCACTAAGACATTCCCCGACCTGGACCTCAACTTCCTGCTGGATAGATCGGAGGATTCCTCTGATGATGAAGCCAAGCCTTCAATAGTTGGAGCCAACTTTCCCTCTACTAGACCTATTGTTGATGCCCTCGAGCCCGTCAAGGAGCCAGCACCCACTGAGGCTGCACCAAGTTTTGCTGCCACCCCTCCATCAGAGGTCGGAGACCTATACTTAAACTTTTCAAGCAATGTAATTGAATTTCTTCTTTTTTCATACCTTTGTGTGCTGCAATGTATCGATAATTTAGAGTTTGGTTTGCAAATACTGTCATCGAGCTTAGTCATGGGATAAAACCATGATGCTACCTCAGGCCGTCTCTTTGAAGAATCACATAAAGGCTCTAAGGAAAGAAGTTCGTCAAGTTAATAAGGAGTTGAAGAAGACCAAAGACGACCTTCAGAAATCAAGGAACAACTATGCAACAACTTCTGTCGAGATCAACCATCTATGTCAAGCTTCAAAGCAAGCTTTCAAGAAATATTTCAAAGAAATATCATCTATTCGAGGAACTTGAATGGGCATCAAAGCGTGCCACTAAGAAATCTTGGATCTTAACCATGAAGATCTGCTTCCTCAAGGTCAAGCTTAGAGAAGCATGAGAGAAGATCCAACAGCTAGAGAAGGACTTGTTCTGGACTCACAATCAAGAGGACTATGGTTGGGACTGGTCTAAGAAGTTTTTTTATCTTCAAAATCAGTTGCACGCGATCGAAGATGCATACAATACTTATAGGATAGGCTGGTGCAAATAGATTGCTCATCTCAAATGAAAACTTCGAGCAGCTAATGATGAGGTAACCTAACTCCAGAAGCAACTAGCAGACAAAACTCAAGCTGGCCCAAGTGAAGATTCGAGTGAACTTGCCTCTCTAAAGAATAGTCTCGCAAACCTCACCAAGGTAAATGACAAGAACAGGTTCGAGCTCCTTTAACTGAAGATCCAAAAGACATATCAAGAGAATGCTATAAAGGATGCCGAGGCCAAATCCACTATTCTAAGAAAAAGATTAAGAGAGGCTGAGGAAGATGCCAGGAGGGCTCAAAAGCTACTCGGTGATAGTTTGGCAATGAGGATGGAGCTTGAGGAATGAATGAACAATTTGAAGCACTCTCTTACAATGGCTAGGGCCGATAGACTGAAGTCCAAGTAGGACTTCATTTTTTCTCTCCCCTCTTTTTTTGTAATTGGTCGTGATGACTTCTGTAATGAACTTCACTCAATGAAATAATATTCTGTTTCATCATTCTTCTTTGTCATGCTTTATTTTGATATTTGCTGAACTTCTTGACTATCATTGCATGCCCCAAGTAGGCTTTTATTTCAAAGTAGTAATTTTTGCTTAGTCCTTCATAGATCTATCCTCCTTGTTTATGAATAAAGGTTTTACAAATTTGCTTAAGAATAAGCATATCCTCTTGTTTAAAAATTAGAGATTTTCATATCCCTCGTAAGGTTCTTCACCTACACTAGGATGAGGTCCATCTCTTATTCCTAACATGGTTAATCTCCTATTTAAGAACTGGAGGACTTCAGCCTCATTATGACGAGGTTAATATCCTGTTTAAGAATCGGAGGCCTTCATATCCCTTGCAAAGGTCTTCACCCATGTTAGAACAAGATCCACCTATTTCTAATGTGATTAACCTCCTGTTTAAGAATCGGAGGCCTTCACCCTCTTTAAGATGAGGTTAACCTTCAGTTTAAGAATCGAAGATCTTCATATCTCTCGTAAGAGTCTTCACCTATGTTAGGATAAGGTTCATCTCCTATTTTTAATATAGTTAACCTCTTGTTTAAGAACCAAAGGCCTTCATCCTCATTAAGATGAGGTTAACCTCCTATTTAAGAACTGAAGGCCTTCATATATCTCGTAAGGATCTTCATCCATATTAGGATGAGGTCCATCATCTGTTCCTAACATGATTAACCTTCTGTTTAAGAATCGGAGACCTTTAGCTTCGTTTAAGAATGAAGTTCAACTTGATGAATTTCTACCATAATTTAATTTGCACAAAAGATAGGTGTATTAAAATAGAAAAAATATTTTATTGAAGTATGACTATTGATAATACATTCATAGATTTTTCAAATTCTAGGATTGGAATAGTGTTAGGTGTATACCCTAGAAGTCAGATTGACTGACACTTGTAAAATACTTTTTAAAAATATTTTTATAATTTTGATTTAAAATTTATAAAAAAATTATTTTTTCTATCATATTGTATATTTAAGTGTCTGTGATACATCCATTAAGTTAACGAGCATAATAACACATTCTTAAGAGTTGAAAATTTAAGGCATGTGTTATCGTAATTAACTCATAAACTATTTTCGATCATAGGATCATCATAAGGATAGTGATCGATCTAGAAGATTAGTGTACGATCATTTTTTTAGGATAGATGAGTCTTAAGTCTACGGTGTGAAAATATTAGAGTGAGAGTATAGGTACTTGTTGAGAATAAGGATACTAAGCATGACCATCTTGAGCAGTCATAAGGAAGTCTATCTTCTCATCAATGACTAGCTCAATGCTACAATCGTGTATCTGATTCTTTAATCTAAGGTGCATCAATAATTCATCTTGAGTGTATTATAGTTTGACTATACCATAACTCGGTCTCCTAGTCATTCAAAATCCTGTGATGTATGTTGGCTATAGCATGTTCATTATAGAAATTGAATTACACCAATATGGGATATATTAATCTTGGTAGAGAAGTAGTCCTATAATGATCATGAGATTGAGTCCTTAAGCCCATGGCCATGGTAGTGTGAATATAATAGAAAGGAGTTTCTATTAGAATTTCACATCGAACTCGAATCGATTGATTTATTCATATGATAGGTGTAGGGTTTGACAAGTTCACCTTGATCTAGATCCTATCGGGGCTTATGATAGAAGAACCCAATCACACAGGTAGTGGCATCGAGCGGTTTGTATTTGGTTCTGATGGATTGCCATCATATACTGCTAGGTGTCACTGATGAATGTTGGGATTAATTAGAATTATCTTGATAATCAATAATTCTAATTGGATGAATCAAAAGAGTTTTGATCTATTGAAAGATGTTTCAATGATATTGATAATAGAGATCACAACATGTCCCATTACCATATAGAACTGAACATAATTGGATCATACAAATAAGAATTTGGATCTAGATGTCATCAATTGAGCTAATCTAGTTTGATTAATTTGGATTAGATCTAATTAGGTTTACGAAAATCATGCTAGCACACGATTGGACTTGACTTTCTTCTTCTATTGAGTTTTTGATTGGTCTAGACTCGGTCGAATTTGATTTAACTTATCCAAGTACCTTATCTGGTCTTGTCCTACTCTGATCGAAGCTTGTCCTGATGAGATCAAGGCTTTTCCTAACTAGATTAAGGTTTGTCCTAAAATCATGAGATGGAAATTAGCATAAGGATCTTTTGACCCAATCTTTATAGTAATTAAGGGAGGAGGCATGCACCTCCTAGAGTTTATCTAAGGGCACACACCCTTAGATCTAATTTGCATGGAGAATGAGGGTGCATGCCCCCATATGGCATGCACCCTTAGTGGATAAGAAAAAAGAGTTGTGATGGGATCAAACTCTAGGGGATTTTGGGCCTGGCGCCAACTCTCTTTGATCTCCCTTTTTCCACACCATTTTTTGGTATTTTTGGGTGATAAAATCAGATATGATCTGATGGGAGGCATGGAGATTTGATGGAGTCCTTCTGCTTTAAGCAAACATTGGTTGCTTAAAGCCCTAGGACTCCAGGGTAGCGCTAGGTCTTTATAAAGACCCTTGTGTCCTAGGGTTTCTTTATGCAAATTCTCCCACGCACAAGTGCTGCCCCTTCTCCATCTCTATGCCTCTTTCTTGATACCCTCCCTCTTCTCCACACCCAAAAATGTTGGTTGAATTCAGCATCAAGGGTTGAAGGCTGCTTGCGCAAAGACAGAATCTAGAAGATCCAGTTTGTGAGATGAATGATTGCTATCGAAAATCATTTTGAAGGCACACCAAAAGATTTAAGATTTGATCTTCTAAGATTAGATCCAAAAGGAGAGGACTTCTAGATCTGATCCGAGTGGATATTGGTAGAGGTTGGGCACGTGCACGGCTCAAGTTGGAACCTCGGATCGCCAACAGATCATCGCTATGGATGAATAGTTCACTCGATCAGGTGATAAATATTGTTATAGTTTTATTTTATTTTTTTTTTATTTTTAGATCAATCTAATCAGATCTAAGAGCTCTCAGATCTAATCGAATATAAAAGAAAAAGTTTTTGAAATATACCACTGTAGATCTGATCCAACAGGTCAAACCTGCAGATTAGAAATCAGAATTTTCTTCAACTGGTATCAAAGTCAGGTTGTTGGTTCCAAATCTATTTTAGATTTGATCTAAATTTATTTTTTATGATCTGATAATTTAATTTCCAGATTTTACATGAGGTGTAATTAAATCTAAAATCATTAGATGCATTTTAAATTTTTCATATATGTGATATATGCAATGCATGTCTAGACTAGATCTATAGTTTTATGCCATGATTAGTCTAGATCTAAAATTTTTCATGATATGATCATTTAATTTTTATTTTTAGATGTTGCATGAGATATAATTAGATCTAAAACATAATTTTAAATATTTAAAATTGATATATGTGATATACACAAAGCATGTGTAGTTTAGATCTTTAATCCTATATGAGATGTATGTATTAGATCTAACTATTTTGTAGTGTAATTTATATTTCTGATTAAGGCATTCTTCTTGGCCGTCCGATCATAAGAGTAAGAAGGATTTAAAAGCCCTCGATTCTCATTCGATGGGATGCTCTTATGACATGTAGGGGTGTTGTGCGTTTGCCCTTAATCAAAAATTAAAAACTTACTTTTCTATAAAACCTTAGATCCAAAAATCATAGGATCTTTGATGCATGTTTTATTTTATGAACCCTCAAACTTAATTAAGAATTAAATTTATAAAATTAATTAGGTCTAAAAATTAAGAATTTTTAGATCTAAGATATCTTTATAAAACATAGATTTGGGTACATGTGGTCGATCATTTTAAGACCTAATTTGGCTCTGCGGTTCGAGCCTGGATTATAGGCTAATCCAATTAATTTTGGTTCGATAATTTGGTGTCTAAGGTAAGTTCGACAGACATAATCGATGGTCATTAATTGGGAGCTGCTCGATCTGAATGCATTCACGATGAGTTAATGGCATATCCTTCCCACTGATCTCACTTATCTAGCCATTTGGGTCGACCCAATTTTGGATTGAGGTGACTAACGATTTGAGCTAATACATGCCACTAGGTTAGTCATAATTATTATGACTAGTCAAGTCTAAGAGACCTAAATTGAAATCTTTCTAAGAAAATATAGTCATTGATCTTCCACCATTATAGATATGCGGGTCTTTTTCAAGGTTGATTGTTCTTGGCTGGATACAGAAGTTCAGTTACATCGAGAAGATGCAACCACATCTATTAGGCATAGGATGCCATAGATTGAAGGATGGGTTAGGCTCAATATTCTAGATATGATGAGGATGTCAATCAAGAATCCAGTTCATGCAAATGGTGGGTCTAACTTAACTAAGAAGTGGAGCAATATTCCGGGCATAGTAAGCTTCATGAATTAGAGACCAAGTTAGGTGCACCATATTTAGAGAAACATTGGATAAGAGTTATCCATCCATCGGTTGATCCATCATCAATAACTGTTAGATGAGGTGGTGAGCTAATTGATGGGACAGCACTATCTACTAAAAGTCTTTGATCATAAAGATTTTTGCATCTCTATTAAGAGAGTGTAGGGATCCGAGAAAATAGTGAAAGCCTAAATTTATTTAAAAATAAAATTTCTAAATAAATTAGTTAAATCAATTACAAGTCTAACTAAAAACTTTGACTTTCTGCAGAAAAATATCTGTGTCAAACGCCCTAGCACGAATACTTGATACTCATAGTCTAACTAGATCCAATTATAAGGATTGGCTAAGGAATCTTAAAATTATTTTAAGTTTCAAAAAACTATCCTATGTACTGGATCAAAAATTTTTCACTCTTCCAACCTATCCAATCGCTGATTAGAGAGCATCTCATGATAAGTGGTTAGACGATGCTAATAAAATCAAGTGTTATATGTTGGACTCAATGTTTGATGAGCTACAGTGCCAACACGAGGACATTAGGACTGCTTGCCAAATATTGGCTCATCTACAAGAGTTGTATGGCGAACAGAGTTGCACAACACATTATCAAGTCTTAAGAAGATTTTTTAAGGCACAAATGCATGATGGACAGTCAGTCCAAGATCATTGTTTGACAATGATCAAGGATCTAGAGGAGCTTAAGAAGCTCGGTGTCCTAATGGACAAGGATCTGGAGATTGATGTGTTCCTATAATCCTTGATTGATTCGTATGGACAATTCATTATGAACTTTCATATGAATAAGCTCCAATGCACCTTGGCTGAGTTGATGAATATGCTAATTACTACTGAGCAGACTTTGAAGAGTTCAAAAGGCTTAGTTCTAACTATGGAGAGAACTTTCTCTAAAAGAAAATCTTATGAAAAGAAGAAAAAGTCTGCAAAGAAGAAGAAAACTAAGGAAAAGAAGAAGAAAGAAGAACCAAAGATGAAGGCCATAGATAAAGAAAAATATTTTTACTATAACATCAATGGCCATTTGAAGCAGAACTATCCTTCGTACCTAGTCAGCCTAAAAAACAAGAAGGAAGGAGGATCTTCTAGAGGTATGCTTGTCATTGAGACTAACCTTACGATTTCTTCTGCATCCATTTGGATGCTTGACTCTAGTTTTAGTGCTCACTTGTGCACTTCTATGCAGGATCTTGAGGAAAGCAGGAGGCTAAGGGATGGAGAGATGATCCTGTATGTCAAAAATGGTGCAAGAGTTGCTACTATGGCCGTGGGAACCTACCATCTTTGATTACCATCTGAATTTATCTTAGTTCTTAGAGATTGTTATTTTGCGCTTGCTGCAAGCAGAAATTTGATTTTTGTTTCATGTTTAGCACAAAAAAGTTATGTAATTAGCTTCTTTAAGGATCACTATACTATTCTTTTTGAAAGAAATAAAATTGTAAGTGGTTTCTTAATTAACGATCTTTATCAATTACATGTAGATATTTTTATTTATAATGTTGAGCAAAATGTGAATGCTATGGGATCAAAATGACCTAGAAATAGTATTAATGAGAGGTATCTGTGGCACCTTAGACTAGGTCATATATTCAAAGGTAAGATTAACCAATTGGAGAAATCTAGACTAATGGGTTCATTGACTTTCGAATCATATTTAATTTATGAATCATGCCTTCAAGGCAAAATGATCAAGCTTCCTTTTATAGGACATAGGAAAAGGGCCACAAACCTACTTGCCCTGGTACATATAGATGTGTACGGCCCATTCGATGTGCTAGCCAGAGGCAACTTTGTCTACTTCATAACCTTTATCGATGATCTATCTCGGTATAGGTATGTGTACCTAAAGTGACACAAGTCTGAAGCCTTTGAAAAGTTCAAAGAATTCAAACATGAAGTGGAAAAGAAAATCAAAAAGTTCATTAAGGTTCTTCGATCAGATCGAGGAGGTGAATACCTTAGTTAATAATTTTTGAACTATCTCAAGGATAATGGCATAGTCTCATAATGAACTCCACCTGGAATGCCTCAACTCAATGGAATTTTAGAATGAAGAAACCAGACCCTATTAGAAATGGTCTAATCCATGATGAGCTTCATGGACCTTTTTGAATTTTTTTTGGGGATATAGTTTAATGATAGATATTTATCTACTGAATATGATTCTATCTAAAATCATTTTTGCCACACTGTATGAGATATGGTATGGTAAGAAGCCAAGTCTAAATCATCTCAGAATTTAGGGTTGTCTGACTTATGTCAAGAGATAGCAAGCGGACAAATTAGAATCTAAGTCCCTTAAAGCTTGATTTATTGGATATCCTAAAGAGTCATTGGGGTATTACTTCTATCTTTCGGAAGACCACAATATGATTGTGAGTTCATATGCCATTTTTCTTAAAAAATAGTTTATTCAAGATGGTGGCATCAGAAGATAGATTAGGCTCAAGGAGAAGGTCTCCAAAGATCAACGAGCCAAGGAACCTAAGGAACCTAGTCAGTTAAAGCCAATCCACACACCACCTCCTCCACCTCGTAGATTAAGTAAGGTTTTCCATCCTCCTAAGAGATACTTAGGTACTATTCAAGAGAATGTAAAAAAAATGTTCCTCATAGAAAATTAGATTTATGGTGATGATCCCAAAACCTATGATGAGATGATATCAGATATCGACTTCGAGAAATGGTGAGAGGCAATAAAGTCAGAAATTGACTTGATGCACTCAAATCAAGTCTAGACCTTGGTAGATCCTTCTGAAAGTATTGTACCTATTGGATGTAAATGGATCTTCAAGAGAAAGATAGGTGCAGATGGAAATGTAGAGATATTCAAGGCTACGCTAGTGGTGAAAGGGTATAGTCAGCATGAAGGCATTGACTATCAAGATACCTTCTCACCAACAGCCATGCTAAAATCCATCCGTATATTGTTTGCTATTGCAATCTATTTCAATTATGAAATATGATAGATGGAAGTGAAAATGGCATCCTAAATTCATATCTTGAGGAAGATATCTATATGGAATAGCTGCTTGATTTCACATCCAGTGATGGTGATCACAAGGTCTACAAGCTGCAAAGGTCCATTTATGCACTCAAGCAAGCATCTTGGAGATAGAATGTTCATTTCAATGATGTAAACAAATTATTTGATTTCATTAAGAATGAGGAGAAACCCTGTATGTTCAAGGATAATGGGAGTGCTGTTATCTTTCTCGTATTGTACATAGATGACATCCTCCATATTAAAAATGACATTCTTATGTTAACCTCGGTCAAAATATGGTTGTCTAAAGAGTTTTCTATGAAAGATCTAGGAAAAGCATTCTTTATTTTAGAAATTAAGATCTATAGAGATAAACCAAAGAGGATACTAGATCTCTCATAGAAGATGTACATAGAGGTTCAGCATGAAAAACTCTAAGAGAAAACTAGTGCCCTTCAGACATGGCATTCATCTCTCCAAAAAGATGTTCCCTAACACACCTGAAGAGATTGAACGCATGAGCAAAATCCCTTATGCTTTGACAATAGAAAGTCTCATGTATGCCATGCTATGTATACGACCTAATATCACTCATGCTGTGAGTGTCATAAGCAGATATCAGTCGAATCCAGGCAAAAAATACTAGACTTCTGTGAAATGTATCCTTAAGTACTTGAGAAGGACTAAGAATATATTTTTGGTCTTTGATAATGAAGAACTCCAAGTCCAGGGGTATATAGACCCAGACTTTATGTCTAATATAGATGTCAAAAGCCGACATCTGACGTCTATTTATGTGCAATGATGGTACTATAAGCTGAAAGAGTTCCAACCAGATTGTGATAGCAGACTCCATCATGAAAGCAGAATACATTGCTACCTTGAAAGCTGCAAAGAAAGCATTCTAGTTCAAGAAGTTTGTTGCAGAGCTTGAAGAGATGCCATCAGATGCTATCCCTCTATACTGCAAAAATAATAATGTCATGGCCCTAGCTAAAGAATCGAGATCTCAACAGAAGTTCAAGCACATCGAGCGGTGGTTCAACCTCATCCATGATTACCTCGAGAAGGAATACATCAAGATCAAGAGAGTCGATACCGCAGACAATATGGTTAATCCATTAACAAAGCCTTTAGGCCAACAGAAGATCAAAGTCAATCTTGAGAAGATGGAACTTAGATTTGTAGCCAATTGACTTTAAATCAAGTGAAAGTTTGTTAGGTGTGTATCCTAGAACCTAGATTGACTGACACTTATAAAATACTTTCTAAGAATATTTTTATAATTTTTAACTTAAAAATTATAAAAGGATTATTTCTTCTATCACATTGTATATTTAAGTATCTGTGATACATCCAATGAGTTAACGGGCATGATAATACATATTCTCAAGAATTAAAAATTTAAGGCATATATTATTGTAATTAACTCATAAACTGCTTTCGATCGTAGAATTATCATGAGGATAATGATCGATCCGAAAGATTGGTGTATGATCGCTTTCTTAGGATAGATAAGTCTTGAGTCTAAGGTGTGGAGACATTGGAGTGAGAATATAGATACTTATTGAGAATAAGGGCACTGAGCATGACCACCTTGAGTAGTTATAATGAAGTTTACCTTCTCATCAATGACTAACTCAATGCTGCAGTTATGTATTTAGTTCTTTGACTTGAGGTGAATCGATAGTTTACCTTGAGTGTGTTATAGTTTGACTATACCATAACTCGATGTCTTAGCCATTCAAAATCCTAAATTGTATGTTGGCTATAGCATGTTCATTGTAGGAATTAAATTACAACAATATGAGATCTATCAATCTTGGCTGAGGAGTAGTCCTATGATGATTATGAGATTGAGTCCTTAAGCCCATGGCCATGGTAGTATGAATATAATAGAAAGGAGTTTCTATTAGGATTTCACATCGGACTCGAATCAAATGATTTATTCATATAATAGGTGTAGGTTTTGCCGAGTTCATCTTGATCTAGATCTTATTGAGGCTCATGATAGAAGAACCCAATCACATAGGTAGTTGCACCGAGAGGTTTACATTCAATTTTGATAAATTGCCACCACATACTGCTAGGTGTCACTAGTGAATTTAGAGATTAATTAGAATTGTCTTGATGATTGATGATTTTAATTGGATGAATTATAAGAGTTCTGATCCATCAAAAGGTATTTCGATGATGTCGATGATAGAGATTATGACATATCCCATTACCATATAAAACTAAATCTAACTAGATCACACAAACAAGGGTTTCAATCTTGATGTCATCAATTGAGCTAATCTAGTTCAATTGATTTAGATTAGATCCAATCATATTCAAGAAAATCATGCTAGCACATGATTGGACCTGACTCTTTTCTTCTGTTGAGTCTCTGATTGGTCTGAACTTGATCAAATTTGATTTGACTTATCCAGGTACCTTATCTGGTCTTGTCCTGGTCTGACTGGAGCTTGTCCAGATCTAAATGGAGCTTGTTCTGATGAGATCAAGGCTTGTCCTAACCAGATTAGGATGTGTCCTAAAACCATGAGATGAAAATTAGGACAAGGGTCTTTTGATCTGGTCTTTGCAGTAATTAAGGGAGGAGGCATGCGCCCCCTAGAGTTTATCTAGGGGTGCACACCCCTAGATCTGATTTGCATGGAGAATGAGGGTGCCCATCCCTAGATCTAATTTGCATGGAGAATGAGGGTGCACACCCCCATATGGCATGCACTTTTACTGGATAAGGAAAAAGAGTTGTGATGGGATCAAACTCTAGGGATTTTGGGCCTTGTGCCAACTCTCTTTGTTCTCACTTTTTCCATGCCATTTTTTGGTATTTTTGGGCTACAAAATTAGATATGATATGATGGGAGGCATGGAGATTTGATGGAGTCCTTCTACTTTAAGCAAACATTGGTTGCTTAAAGCCCTAAGACTCTAGGGTGACACTACATCTATGTAAAGACCCTTGCACCCTAAGGTTTTTTTATGCAAATTCTCCCACGCCCAATTGCTGGCCCTTTCTCCATCTCCATGCCTCTTGCCTGATGCCCTCCCTCTTCTCCACGTCCAAAAAGTTTGGGCAAATTCAGCATCAAGGGTTGAAGGCTACTTGCGCAAAGACGGAGTCTAGAAGATTCAGTTTGTGAGACGATTGAGTTGCTGCTGAAAATCATTTCGAAGGCACACCAAAAGATTTTAGATTTGATCTTTTGAGATTAGATCCAGAAGAAGACGACTTTCAGATTTGACCTGAGTGGACATCATTAGAGGTCGGGTACATGTGCAGCTCAAGTTGGAACCTCGGATCACCAATAGATCAATGCTACAAATAAACAGTTCACCCGATCAGGTGATAAATGTTATCATAGTTTTATTTTATATTTGCTTTTATTTTTAGATCAATCTAATCAGATCTAAGAACTCTTAGATCTAATCAGATCTAGGAGAAAATATTTTTGAAATATACCACTATAGATCTGATCCGATCAGATCAAACCTACAGACTAGGAGTCAGAATTTCCTTCAAGTAGTGTAACTCCTCCTAGCTCCTTTATACGATAAGTTTCTGGTCGAATAATATCCTCGACTTTGTAGGGGCCTTCCTAGTTTGGAGTAAGCTTGCCTTAATTTTATGGTTGAGAGACCTCTACTTGACGTAGCACCAAGTCTCCGACCTTAAATGTCTTGTTCTTGACTTTTGAGTTATAATACCGTGCTACTTTTTGTTTATAGGCTGCCATCCAAATTTGAGCTTTCTTCTATTTTTCTTCCAGTAAGTCAAGATTTTTTCTGAGATCTTATGAATTATTTTGCTCATCAAAGCTATCCACTCATGCTGAGGGAAGTCTAAGTTTGACTGGAATGATCATCTCAATCCTGAAAGATAGAGCAAAAGGAGTCTCCCTAGTTGGTAACCTTTGAGTGGTTCTATAGGCCTAGAGTATATGAAAAAGCTCCATCCATGTTTCTTTTGCTCATTCAAGTCTTACTTTTATTCCTTGTAGTAGGATTCTGTTGGTTACTTCAGCGTCACCGTTCACTTGATGGTGGGCCATAGATGTAAAGTGATGAGAAATGTTCAAATCCTCATTAAATTCAGCAAATTTGCTCCTGCAAATTACCCTCCATTGTTAGTGATCAACATTCGAGGTAGACCAAATCTACATACTATCGACTTCCAAATAAAGTTTTGAACTTTAGCTTCAATAATTTTTGCCAAAAATTTGGCCTCAATCCATTTGGTGAAGTAATCTACCGCTAGTAAGAAATATTTTTGTTGTTCGAACATTATGAGGAATGGTTCAAGTATATCCATCCCCTATTATGTGAATGGTCAAAGAGCGCATAAGAGCATGAGCTGAGAGACTGGCTGTCACTGGATATTGGCATTTTTTTGACATCGATCAAACTTTCTTACATAATCAACTGCATCCTACTGCATGGTTGGCCAATAATATCCCTACTAGAGTAGTTTGTAAGATAATGATCTAGCTCCTAAGACTACATATTTCTTCATGAACTTTTCTTAGAGCATAATCGGCTTTAGATGGTCGAAGGCATTTGAGAAGTGGTAGGGAATAAAATCTTTTAGATAATTTGTTTTCATATAAGATGTAACAGGAGGCCTAATTTCATAGTTTTTGAGATTCTTTAGGGTCTCTGGGAAGGATGCCATCTTTAAGATATAGAATTAATAGATCGATCTAGCTGGGCTCATGGTCTACTTGCATTACTGTCTAGGATTTCTCCAAACTTGGGTGTTGAAGAACTTCAAAGAAGACCTCTTTTGGCAACTCATTCAAAGCTAAAGTAACTAATTTGGACAGAAGGTCAGCTCTAGAATTCTCTACTCTTGAAATTTGCTGTATGTCAAAACTACTGAAGGTCGAGGTCAAACTTTTTATTTTATCCAAATATTTTTTGATACTTTTCTCCTGAGCTTCAAAACTACCATTAACATAACTTACCACCAATTGTGAATCAATGTAAACTTTCACTCCATCTACCTCCAACTTCTTGGCTATTTTCAACCCTATGATCAGAGCTTCATATTCTGCTCTATCATTGGTAGCAAAAAATTTAAAGTGTAATGCATATTCGGTAATAATTTCTTCTGGATTGATAAGGATTAAGCCTGCACCCGCTTCAGAAGCATTAAACGAGCCCTCAATGTATAGGGTCTAGAAATCTTCAAGGAGGTCTACTTTCTCTTCTGAGGGATTCAATGGGAGATCAACAATAATAATTTCCTGTTGGTCGGGCTCGACCAGATCTAGAATAGTACACTCGACTATAAAGTCAGCTATTATTTGAGCTTTGATAGATGGCCAAGGTTGAAACTTGATATCAAATTTAGTGAGCTCAATCGCCCATTTTGCTATTCTTCCTAAAGTATTTGGCCGATGAAGAACTATCTTTATGGATTAATCTGTGAGGAGTGTCACCGTATACCCTTGAAAATAGGGTTGAAGCTTTCTAGCAGCAATCAACAAAGCATAGATTAGCTTTTCTAATATCTTATTTTTGTATCTCTCAGAACTCGGCTTATGTAGTAGATCAGCTTTTGAATTTTAGCCTCCTCTTTGACCAAGACAACTCCGATGGCAATGCGAGATACCACCAAATATAGGAATAGTTCTTCACCAGATTCAGGCTTGGCAAGGGGGGGAGGCGAGCTGAGGTAGCTCTTCAATTTTTCAAAGGCTTGTTGACATTCAGGGGTCCAACAGAAGTTCTTTGGTTGTTTGAGCACTTGGAAGAAAGGTATGCAATGCTCTGCCGATCTTAAAACAAAATGATTCAAAGTTTTAATCTTTCTCATCAGGTGCTGAACTTCTTTTACTGTCTTGAAAATGGTCATTTCTTGGATAGCTCAAATCTTCTCCAGGTTTGTCTCTATGCCGCGCCTTGACACTATGAATCCCAAGAATTTTTCTAAAGTCACTCCAAAAGCACATTTGGTTGGATTCAGTCTCATTTTATACTTCCAAAGAGTGTTAAATGTCTCTTCCAAATCGATAATATGATTTTTTGAGGATCAACTTTTGATAAGTATATCATCCATATAAACCTTCATGCTGCGGTTGATCTGCTTTTTGAAGATTTTATTCACTAGGCACTGATAAATTACACCTACATTTTTAAATCCAAAAGGCATAATCTAGTAATAATAAAGATCATGGTTAGTAATAAAAGCAGTTTTCTCCTCATCTTCAGATGCCATCTAGATTTAGTTATAACCAGAGAAAGCATCCATGAAGGTAAGAAGCTCATGGCCTAAGGTTGCATCTACTAGTTGGTCAATTTTGGGTAGAGGATAGCAATCTTTTGGGCAGACCTTATTCAAATCAGTAAAATCTATGCACATCCTCCACTTATCATTTGACTTCTTAATAAGAACTACATCGACAATCCAATCTAGGTAGGATACTCCTCAGATAAACTTGGCTATGAGGAGTTTGTCTACCTCATCCACGATCGCCTTCTATCGCTTAGGTGTAAAGCTTCGTTCTTTTGCTTCACTGGTCGATGCTTATGGTCCACACTTAGGTAGTATTTCATTACCTCTGCATCTATTCTAGGCATATCTGTAGGAATCTAAGCAAAAATATCAACATTCCTTCATAAAAGGATGACAAGCTATCTTTTAATCTCTTCTTCCAAATTGGAGCCAATCTAAACTGTGTGGTCTGAAGAAAAAATTTAGGATTTCATAAATCTATTTTGAAACTTTTTTTCAAAAATAAATAGCGAAAGTGATAAACTAATCATATTAATTTATTAAAAATATGATTTAACCCTAGATCAAGGATTTTATTTCATGATCTATGCATGCAATTAAATCTAAAATTAAAAAGACAAGCAAAGATGATGTTGATCACATCAACATCAAAACTATACTACATCCAATCTAGTAAGAAAAAGGAAGAACGAATCACCCTTACCTTTGCAAGTTAGATTTTTCAACTTGCTGATATGAGGCTAAGGTTGTCGCTCTAAGCCGTACACACGTCCAGCCTCTATAGGATGTCCACACAAAGCCTCGATTGTCGATCTAAAGTCCAATGATAGAAAATCAGCACAGCATGCGAGTACTATGCTGATCCTTCTTTGATGGCTGATCTGAAGCTTCCTTCTTCAAACTTTGGAACCTTCAATAATCAGAAGAAGTAGAGGATTTAGGAAGGAAATCACTCTTCTAAAAACTCATAAAAGGAGGAAGAAGAGAATCAAAAAAAATCCTAGAAGAAGAACCCTTTCTTCTTCCTTGTTCCTCTCACCAAGACACTTTGATTTGTGTCTTCACAAAACCCCATGCCCAAAGGTAGGATGGAGTCCTTATTTAGGTCAAAAACCTAGCAAGGCTTGTCCAAATAGGAAATGAGTTGGTTGGGCACCCTCTCCAAAATTCTAGACGTGGACCACCAAGTATTAGAACATAAAAATCCTTCTTTTTCATCAAAAAATTCAGAGAAAAATCAAGAGATTAGGCATCATAAATGGATAAGTGTTTTGGTTATAACAAACTCAATCAAATAGAGTTTGAATTCAAAACAACTAACCTATTTTGACGTGGTCCTCAATCAAATACCATGTAAGAAAGATATGGGGTGTGGGGGCACACGTCCTCTCTCTGGAAAAGAAAGATTTCACAAAAATAACAAAAAAATTAGCATGGAGAAGGGCTAAGAAAGTTAGTTGGTGCAAGATGGAGAAGTCCTAGTCACACTAGGACTTCTAATTTTGACTTGGTTAAACATGTTTTTTGAACCCAATTAAATCAAAATTAATGCGACCCAATTAGAGAAGATCTTAGTCCAACTAAAAGCCTAATTAAATTAGATTAAATTAAATTTAAATCTAGTTTAATTTTTAATCAAATTAGAAATTGGATGCATACAAGTCCTAATTGATCAGGGACTAATTCTCCCTTGCAATTGGCTCATTCAATAAATCAATTAGACTTGATCCAATTAAGCTCAAACTAAATCTAATTAAATTATATTCAATTAGACTTAATCTCAGCCCTCTAGCTTAATCAAATTAAGATAAATAGCAATCTAATTGCTAACCAATCCTTCTGCAACACTTGCATAAGGTCAAACATCAATCATATTGATTGTTTGACCTTAGAACGATTTTAAATCATTGATCAACCATCCGATCAGATTAAGACCTCTTATATATATGATCCTGTAGATTCGAATTTAAGCTAGTAGCACCAAAATAAATTTTTATACCAATCTAAATAATCATCTAGCAATAATATCCGATAGTCGGATAGGTCGAATGTGTAAAGCAATACTCTTAGAATCCATGTGGATATAGTTTTCATATAATTCATCCTCTTGATCTAAATGCTCATAGGACAACTTAAAGTTTAAATGTCAATCCTGATTAGATCATCCATATTATATTTCAAAATACCAAATCCATCTCATGGATTACTCTGACCAAGGTTTTGCTAAATTGAAATACAGTGATGCATTTTCTCCAAACTTTTGGAATGGTCAATCCCATCTTGATCACTCACTGACTTCATAAGTACTTGACTATGCCTAAAAATCTTTTGTCACTGAATTAGAAATTCAGATAGTTCAACGTCAAAGCACAGCGAGTTGCTTGTAAGTCACCATGGTAATCTCAAGTCTAAGAGACACTTATACCCATATCCCATCAAAGCAATTCTCAATGGTAGAATGCTCTGAGAGTTGGTCACGTTCAGTGATGATGTACCCTTATATCTTACCTATATGCCATACCAATATCTTCATACTCCCTGGTTGAGAGGACAATCAATCTATATGGCATACAATAATCTATACTCAATAAACATTATCGTCCTGATTAACAACGTATCATTTGGTAGTGAACATTTTAAGGACTAACTGATAAATTCTTTCTTTATCAAAACTAAATAGTCCTAAGAACTTCATCACAACAAAGAAGTTCATTAGAAGATATAGACTTTATGATGAAAATGCCATAATTTTATTCAATAATAAATCATTTATAAATACAAAATAGAATAACCATTAACAGGCTGATGATTGGCTTTAGAACATAATTTTCAATAACTCCCACTTATCCTAAAACTATTCGGTACAGTATCTAATACCCATCTTCGACTTACAGTTATCAAACTTCTTTACCGCTAGGGTTTTAGTGAAGAGATCGGTCAAGTTCTTCTTTCCATCAATCTTTTGAAGATCGATATTACCTCGATCCATGATCTTTCGAACTAGATGGTAGTGGCACAGTATGTGCTTCATCCATTGGTATGCCTACAGTTCCTTCGTCTGAGCAATGGCACCAGTACTATTGCAATGGAGCAAGATCGGACCATCGAGGGAGGGTGCTACTCCAAGCTCGGTGATAATTTTTTTTAGCCATAGTTTTTTTCATGACATCTGATGTTGCAATATACTCCATCTTGCAAATAAAGTCTATCATAGTATGCTGCTTTGAATTCTTCCAGCAAATGACTCCACCATTTAGGATAAAGATATTACCCAACATGTTTCTGCTGTTATCATGGTTAGATTGAAAGCTAGAGTTTGTAAACTCTACTAGTTTTAAATCTGACTCACCATAGATCACCATTGATCCTTAATATTTCTTAAATACTTGAAGATGATTTTCACCACTTTTCAGTAGTTCTCTCCTTGATCAGATTGGTATCTACTCACTATTTCTAGTGAGTATACCACATCTGATCTCGTACATATCATGACGTACATGATAGATCCCACTGTCGAAACTTATAGGATTCTACTCATACACTCTCTTCAGGAGTTGTCCAACAATCCTTCTTGGAGAGAAAAATTTTATGACCTATCGAAAGATAGTCTTTCTTGAAATTCTCCATACTGAACCTCTTCAGCATAGTTTCTATATACGTGGACTGAAATAATCCAAGCATCCTCTTAGATCTATCCCTATAGATCTTCATCCTTAGGATGTAGGATGCTTCACCCAAGTCCTTCATGGAGAACAAAGACGACAACCATACTTTTATTCCTTACAGTGCAAGAATGTCATTTCTGATAAGAGAATGTCATCAACGTATAAGACAAGGAATACCACTGCCAGACCATTTATCTATTTGTAAATGCAGGGCTCCTCTCTATTCTTAACAAAGCCATACATTTTGATCACCTTATCAAAATGCATGTTTTAACTTCGAGATGCTTGCTTCAATCCATAAATAGATCTTTGAAGCTTGCACACCTTGGACTCATCTATGGATGTGAACCCCTTGGGTTATGTCATATACACCTCTTCGATCAGCTCTTCATTCAGGAAAGCTATCTTTACATCCATCTACCAGATTTCATAGTCCAAATGGACAACTATCGCAAGCATTATCTGCATGAATTTAAGAATTGCCATAGAAGAGAACGTCTCATCATAGTCAATACTATAATGTTGATGATTTTTCTTGGCAACCAGACTAGCTTTATAGATCTCTACCTTTCCATCTGCACCCCTCTTCTTCTTGAAGACCCACTTACACCCAATGGGTTTAACCCTTTTAGGTGGGTCAACCAATATCCACACATCGTTGATCTTTATGAATTTCATCTCGAATTTTATGGCCTTAAGCCATTTCTCAGAATCAGATCTCTGCATTGCATCCATGTAGGTGATCAGATCCTCATCGTTCTCATCGAGTTTGATAGGGTCACCATCTCTGACCAAGAAACTGTAGTATCTATTCAGTTGATACAGTACTCTACCGGATCATCTGAATGGTGCAGGTATACTAGGCTCCAAATTTGATATAATCAAATCTGATTTAGGTTTGATTACTGGTGTCGGCTTTTCTATCTATTGAACTTTCTCAAGTTCAACTTTAGAGATAATAATTTCTTCATCAAGAAACTTCTTTTCTGAAAAGATTGCCCTATTGCTAATAAATACCTTTTGTTCTTCAGCATGATAGAAATAATAACCCCTAATTTTCTTGGAATATCCTATAAATACACACTTATCAGACTGGGATCCAAGTTTATCTATATGCAAATATTTGGCATAGGCTAGATAATCCCAAACTCGAATGTGAGAGAGTGTAGGCCTATGTCCATTCCATATATCATATCGAGTCTTTGCAACAAATTTACTTGGTACATTATTCAATATAAAATATGTAGTCTCAAGAGCATAATCCCAAAATAAAATAGGCAGACTAGCAAACCCTATCATAGATCGAACCATGTCTAACAAGGTTCGATTTTTTCTTTTTGATGCACTATTATGCTGTGGTATCCCTAAAGGAGTCCACTATAAGAGAATTTCATTCTCTCCTGGATATGTCAATAACTCACTGGATAGGTATTCACCTCTTCTATCTGATCGAAGAGTTTTAATATCTTTTTTAATTTATTTTTCTACTTTATTTCATAATTATTTGAATATTTTAAATGAATCTGACTTGTGTTTCATCAAATAGACATATCCATATCTAGATAGGTCATCTATGAAAGTGATGAAGTAGAAATATCCATCTCTAGCACTTATGCTCATAGGTCTACATACATCAGTATGTACTAGAGCTAAGAGCTTAGTAGCTCTTTCATCTTTTTCAGTAAAACATAACTTGATCATTTTTTCAAGAAGACAGGACTTATAGGTTGTAAATGATTCACAATCACTGACTTCAAAAATTTTTTCTTGATTCAACATATTTATCCTATTCTTATTAATAAGACCCAGTCTACAATGCCATAGGTAGATATAAGAAACATTATCTAATCTAGGATATTTTTTAGAAGTATACATTATACTCACAAGCTGTGATAAAATATAAATATTATTTTTTTATTATCCTTATATTATCGTAACATCATTCATATTGATATCATAATAATCTTCTTTTATTGATAAATGATACCATCTTTTGCCAAAAGACCAATAGAAATTATATTCATCAGAAAAAAAGGACAATAATGACATTTATCTAGAGAAATGACATTATCATTGAAAATAAGCTGAACTCTTTTCATAGCTAGAATTGGAATAGATCTTTCATCTTCAACATTTAGGAATCACTCATTATTTTTAAATTTTTTACTAACTTAAAGTCCTTACAATGAATTACAAATATAAACTAGACTTTCAGTATTCAATACCCAAGTAATAGTATTATAAATAAAGAAATTACAAGATATTATCATATAACATCCTCAATCAGCAACTCTTTGCTTTTTTCTCTTGTTTAGCCTATTAGGATCACAGAAAGTAAGGTACTGAGGATAGTTCCTCTTTCAGTACCCCTAGTTCTTATACTAGAAGCACTCTACCTGCTCTAGGTTAGTCTTGGACCTTTTGTTTAGACTAGGCATAGAAGCCTCAGCACGAACCTCTTCATGCTGCTGAACAATGTTCAACTTTTGATACTTGTTATCAAAGTTGGATTCCATAAGTATATCACTATCTTATAGTAAATAGAGCAACTAGGGTTTAGCCTTAACTGCACAAAGGAGAACCAAAAGCCTAGTTAGTAAATAATTTATTAAATCTAAAGATTTAGACTTTAATCAAAAAGATCTTCCACTATTTTATTTGGATTGGTAGTCTCTATCTCTAATTCAAGGAATTATCTTAATTTCTTAGTGGGTACTAGAATCCACACAGACTGTATACGGCTCTGAGGAAAGCTCTGACTAACCCATGTGCATCTATGGATTGGTACTTAACCAATTATTTCTTCAAATAATTTTTAGTATTAGGTTTTACCCCAGGTATCTTTTTAATAGGCTAGGGCCTCTACTAAAAGTCTCAATTAGGTCTAACCATTAACATGATTGAGTTCGATGCATCAAATGAATGATGACCAGGCCCGAGAAAAACTTCGACTAACCTGATCGTCGTTCAGAGAGTGCAACCTAATCATCATATGATGAATGATAATTTCAATATCTTGATGAACACTAGGTATAAAGCACCTCCAATGTCCACCCAGACTATTGGATCCATTACCATCCATCTTAATGGGAGGCTATGATCTAGTTATCACCATAACTATTTCATTTTAGGAACCTAATAATTTTAAAAAATTTTATTAATTTGATTTAGAGAAGAGAGTCAGAAGAACTAGCTAATTATGATCCTCCCACTGACTTCACCAAGTCAAATTAAGGAAGACTATTGATAGGCTAGTCTAGGAGCACCTAAATCAGTCACACCGATTTACCTAACTGACATGGATCAGCTCGAATTATCAAGTGATCTAATCAAAACATAATTTCACCATGAAGGCCAGGTAAGTGAGATCAATGGGAGGATCTATCAAAGCTTGCCATAGACACCATCAAAAATGGTCAGGTAAGCAAGCTGCCAATTAAAGATCAGCAGTCTGGATTGTTAGACTTATCTTAGATACCAACTGATTAATTAATTTTAATTGGATCAACCTAATGGTTTGGGCTAGACCGTAGCCAAGAATCAAGTCTATTTTGGTTCTCGTTAAAGACATGGACTTGACCAACTATAACTATTATAATTGATCTAAAGAATTCTTGACTTAATCTAAGATAACTATTGATTAGATTTAGTCAATTCTCTAATTAAGTCCATTTTTAAATCTAACCTTAGATCTAACCCAATTAATGGACTTAATTTTTATTAACCCATTAATCCAAATGTTATGATTTGTGTCTTAGGATCTTCAATTCATAATCCTAAATCCTAATCAAACAACTCTTAATTCTTAATAAAGTTTTCGACTGAGGGTTGAGGTTTGGCATTTTAAAAATAATTTTTATATTTATAAAATATTTTTACAATATGGTTCTACCAACCATTTGCATGTTTGATTCATAATCAATATGCAAATAATATTAACATGAATCTACTTTAGATCTAATCTAAACATATTTATATAATTCAAATTGAAACAATTTCAATTCTAATCTATCATAAATTATCTTAGATTGAATCTAACATATTTATAATTATAAAAATTAGATTTAAATATTTTTAATCAAATTATAAAATTTTTTAGATCTAATCTAAAATTTTATTATTAGAATTTTAGATCAGTACGTACTAAGATAATCTTTTCACTGTAAGGAATAAATCTTACACCATGACAACCTTATAAGATCAGACCATGCAATTTAAAATATATATTTTTAGATTTAGATACTTTTAAATCTAATAAATTATACATTAATCTAGATCATATCTAATAAATTTATGATTAACTTTAGATCTGCACGAACTAAGACAATCTTTATACTATAAGAGGTAAACCTTACAGCAGGACAATATTATAAATCAGTTCATGTGATTTATTTTTAATTTTAGATTTAAATAATAGATTATAATTGAGATCTAATCTAAACCAATAATCTAAACATACAAAAAAAATCATATCATAAAGAACCTATGCTCAAATACCAATTAAAAAAAATCTAGGATTTCATGAATCTATTTTGAAACTTTTTTTCAAAAATAGATAGCATAAGTGATAAACTAATTATATTAATTTATTAAAAATATGATTTAACCCTAGATCAAGGATCTTATTTCATGATCTATACATGCTATTAAATCTAAAATTGAAAAGACAAGCAAAGATGATGTTGATCACATTAACATCTAAACTATACTAGATCCAATCTAGTAAGAAAAAGGGAGATCGAATCATCCTTACCTTTGCAAGTTGGATTCTTCAACTTGCTGATCCATGGCTAAGGTCATCACTCTGAGCTGCATATACATCCGACCTCTATAGGATGTCCACACAAGATCTCGATCGTCGATCTGAAGTCTAGTGACAGAAAATCAGCACAACATGCTAGTACAGTGCCGATCCTTCTTTGATGACTAATATGAAGCCTCTTTCTTCAAACCTTGGATCCTCCAATAATCAAAAAAAGAAGTAGAGGATTTGGAAAGGAAATCACTCTTCTAAAAGCTAAGAAAAGGTGGAAGAAGAGAATCAAAAAAAATCCTAGAAGAAGAATCCTTTCTTCTTCCTTGTTTCTCTCACCAAGATACTTTGGTTTGTGTCTTCACAAAACCCCACACCCAAAGGTATACGCACCCAACCTTTACCACAACCCAATACCTCTCTCTTAGATCTAGAAGTCTTGAAAAAATCATGCCCAAATTCTCTTTTTATAGAGAGATAGTATAGAGTCCTTGTCTAGGTTAAAAATCTAGCAAGGCATGTCCAAATAGGGCAAGAGCTGGGACGCCTAACTCTTGGGCACCCTCTCCAAAATTTTAGACGTGGACCATCAGGTATTGGCACACAAAAATCCTTCTTTTCCATCAAAAATTTCAGAGAAAAATTAGGAGATTAGGGGTCATACATGGATAAGTGATTTGGTTGTAACAAACTCTATCAAATAGAGTTTGAATTCAAAACAACTAACCTATTTTGACTTGGTCCTCAACCAAATACCATGCAAGAAAGATATGGGATGTGGGGGTGCACATCCTCTCTCTAGAAAAGAGAGGTTTCATGAAAATAACAAAAAATTGGCATGGAGAAGGGCTAAGGAAGTTAGTTGGCACAAGGTGGAGTTCTAATTTTGACTTGGTCATGTTATTTGAACCCAATTAAATCAAAATTAATGTAGCCTAATTAGATGAGATTTTAGTCCAACTAAGAGCCTAATTAAATTAGATTAAATTAAATTTAAATTTAATTTAATTTCTAATCAAATTAAAAATTTGGTGCATACAAGTCCTAATTGATCAGGAACTTATTCTTCCTTATAATTGGCTCATCTAATATACCAATTGGACTTGATCCAATCAAATCCAAATCAAATCTAATTAAATTATATTTAATTAGACTTAATCTTAATCCTCTAACTTAATTAAATTAAGTAATTAGTAATTCAATTACTAATCGATCTTCCTGCAATACTTGCATAAAGTCAAACATCAATCGTATTGATTATTTGACCTTAGAATGACTCTAAATCATTGATCAACCATCCGATCAAATTGAGATCTCTTATGTGTGTGACCCCATAGGTTCGAACATAAGTCAATGGAACAAAAATAAATATCCATACCAATCAAAGTGATCATCTAGCAATGATACCTGATGGTCGAATAGGTCAAATGTGTAAAGCAACACTCTTAGAATCCATGTGGATATAGTTTTCATATAATTCATCTCCTTTACCTAAATGCTCATAGGATGACTTAGAGTTTAACTGTCAATCCTGATTAGGTCATCCACATTATATTTTAAATTACCAAATCCATCTCATGAATTATTCTGGCCAAGATTTTGTTAAATTGAAATACAGTGATGTATTTTCTCTAAATTCTTGGAGTGGTCAATCCTATCTTGATCACTCACCAACTTTGTAAGTACTTGACTGTGCCCAAAAATCTTTCATCACTGAATTAAAAATTTAGATAGTCCGACACCAAAGCACAGTGAGTTGCTTGTAAGTCACCGTGGTGATCTCAAGTCTAAGGGATACTTATACCCATATCCCATCAAAGCAATTCTCGATGGTAGAATGCTTTAGAGTTGATCACATTTAGTGATGATGTACCATTATATCTCTCCTGTATGCCATATCAGTATCTTCATATTTCTTGGTTGAGAGGACAACCAATCTATAAGGTATACAACAATCTATACTCGATAAACGTTGTCGTCCTGATTAATAACGTATCATTTGGTCATGAACAATTTAAGAACTAATTGATAAATTCTCTCTTTGTTGAAACTAAATAGTCCTAAGGACTTCATCACAACAAAAAAGTTTATTAGAAGATATAAACTTTATGATAAAAATATTAAAATTTTATTTAATAATAAATTATTTATAAATATAAAATAGCATAACTATCAACAGACCGACGATAGGCTTTGGAACATAATTTTCAACATGATCCTCATTTTCATCATTTCAAAAAACTACTACAAGATTATTAATTTGTTCTTCCTGCTCTTCAGTCAAATCATCACGAACATCAAGTCCATCCACTGGACAAAGCTCGGACTTCTTTCCTCCTTGTAAAGCAATTATATAACAATGTCATGCCAAGGCTTGATCTCTTCTAATTTCTCCAACTTCAAATTTTGTTGGAAACTTTATTTCATAGTTGTCAATAAACAGCTCGGAGCACATTTAACTGGGTAATCATAAGCTTGTAGGAGAAGTGAAGAAAAATTTGATTTTCGATCAGGTTCGTTCAGATCTGATCAGATCAAGAGATATATTTCAAAAATTTTTCTCTTAGATCTGTAATCAGATCAGGGATGCTTCAGATCTGATTCTTATTATATTAATAATAAAAATTAAATGAAAAGGATAAATTAAATCACATTTAATTTACCTGAATAGGGTAATCCTATTACCCTGTTGATGATCCTGTTTGCAGCGGAAGGTTCTGGATCAAGCCACGCAAGCGCCTGGCCTCTACCGGTATCCACTCGGGCTGGATCTGGAGATCCTCTTCTTCTCTATCACGCCTCCAAAAATCAGATCTGGATCTGATCTGGAGGATCTTCAAAACTCCTTTTGAAGATCTGCAGTCGTTCTTCGCAGCAGCGCAGCCTTCTTGCTTTTGAGATCTCCTTTTCTCTGATCTAAATCGCACCAATCCAAATCCAAAACACTTTTGGACGTGGAGAGCAAGAGGGAGAAGAGAGTATGGCGTGGAGAAAGGGGAGAGAGGCAGCCTTGGGGCGTGGGAAGATTGCTTCTTGATTATTTTGATTATTTTTTCACTTGGGCGCTGGGTCTCTTATATAGACTAAGCGTGTGATCCAAGTCATCTTCCTCCCAACCAATCACAACCCTTTGTGAAATCAGATCTAAATCTGATTGGTGGGATTAGAGTCCCCTGGATTCCTACTTGGAGAGTGCCTTGGACCAGTCAAACTGGATTCTTAGAAGAACTCTCATTGGAAATCCTAAAGGGAGATGGAGTCCTTGTCCAACAGGACTCCTAGGCGCCTCCTACTTGGGCTCACGCCACCCTTGGCGTGCGCCCATCCTCCTTGCCAGGTTCTGGCAGGGGGGACAAGCCCCCACCAGCTCTCCAATAGGTGCATGACATGTGGTCAAAAGTCAAAGGGTGAATGGTCAACGTTTGACCAGTCAAAGGTAGACTTTTGACCAAAGTCAAAGAACAAGAAATGGCAGGTGACCAAAAATGGCAGGTAATGTCTTACAAATAAGACAACCTATTCTGACTTTGGACAACCTCCAGTCAGACCATATGAAGGCCTCTGTTTGAGCACAAACTCCTTTGGCTCAGACAGGACAACTTTATTTATGATAGCAAAAGAAGAACGTTAGGTTCAATCGAGTGCTAGCACGATTTCCTTGAACCTAATTGAATCTCATTCAGATCAATTGAACTAGATCAGTTCAATTGATGATCACCAGAGATTCAAACCCTTGTTTGTGTGACCCAGTTAGGTTCAGTTCTGTATGGTAATGGGATATGTCATGATCTCTATCATCGACATCATCGAAACTCCTTTCGATGGATCAGAACTCTCTTCTGATTCGAACAGCTAGAATGATCGATCATCTAAATCATTCTAATTGCTCCCAAAATCCACCAGTGACACCTAGCAGTATATGGTGGCAACCCATCAGAGCTGAATGCGAAACCTCTTGGTGCAGCTACCTGTGTGATTCAGTTCTTCTATCTTGAGCCCCGATCAGATTAGGGTTAAGGTGAACTCGTCAAACCCTAGTCTCTCTGTCATATGATGTAATCATTCGATTCGAGTCCAATGTGAAAATCTAAATAGAAACTCTTTCTATTATTTCACTCTGCCATGGCCATGGGCTTCAGGACTTGATTCTCATGATCATCATAGGGCTACTCCTCTACCACCGAGGTAGATAGATCCCATCTTGATGCAATCCAGTTCCTACAATGAACATGTCATAGCCAACATACACCTCAGGGTTCCATATGGCTAGGAGACCGAGTAATGGTGTAGTCAAACTATAACACCCTCAAGGTGAACTGCCGATGCATCTCAGGTCAAAGAACCAGACACACTACTGCAGCATCGAGTCAGTCATTGACGAGAAGGTAGACTTCCCTAATGACTACTCGAGGTGGTCACGCTCAGTGCCCTCGTTCTCTAACGAGTACCTGTACTCTCGCTCCGGTGTCTCCACACCGTAGACTCAAGACTCATCTACTAAAGAGAAGCGATCGTACACCAACCTTCCGGATCAATCACCATCCTCGTGATGATCCTATGGTCGGGAGCTGTTTATGAGTTAATAATGATTATTCATGTCTTAAATTTTCAACTCTTGAAAATATGAATTATCATTACCATTAACTCAAAGGATGTATCACAGACACTAAATACACATGTGTGATAGAAAATAACCCATTTTATTAATTATAGTCAAAATTACAATTTTGCCCCTAGAAGTGTATTACAAGTGTCAGCCAATTCTGGCTTCTAGGGCACATATATCTAACAATCTCCCACTTGTCCTAAAGCCAATTGGCTACAAGTCTAAGTCCCATCTTCTCAAGGTGGGCTTCGATCTTCTGTTGCTGGCCCAACGGCTTTGTAAGTGGGTCTGCCACATTATCTGTGGAGTTGACTCTCTTGACCTCAACGTAACCCTTTCTCAAGGTAATCGCGGATGAGATGATATCGCCGCTCAATGTGCTTGGACTTCTGGTGAGACCTCGGCTCCTTAGCAAGGGCTATGGCGCCATTGTTGTCGCAGTAAAGAGGAATGGCATCTGATGGCATTACTCCAATTTCTGCAGCAAACTTCTTGTACCAGAATGCTTCCTTTGCAGCCTCTGATGCAGCTATATATTCTGCTTCCATGGTGGAATCTGCTATCACAGTTTGCTTGGAACTCTTCCAGCTGACAGCTCCACCATTGCACACAAACAGACTTCCAGATGTCGACTTTCGATCATCTATATCGGACATGAAGTCCGAGTCTGTGTATCCCTGGACCAGGAGTTCTCCATTACCAAAGACCAACATCATATCCTTAGTTCTTCTCAAGTACTTAAGGATACATTTCACAGAAGTCCAGTGTTCTTCACCTGGATTTGACTGATATCTGCTTGTGACACTCACAGCATGGGCTATATCAGGTCGTGTACATAGCATGGCATACATGAGGCTCCCTATTGCAGAAGCATAAGGGATCTTGCTCATGCGTTCTATTTCCTCAGGTGTGCTGGGCACATCTTCTTGGAAAGATGAATACCATGTCTGAAGGGTATTAATCCCCTCTTAGAGTTTTCCATACTAAACCTCTTTAGTACTTCCTCTATGTACATCTTCTGTGAAAGTCCTAGCATCCTATTCGGTCTATCCCTATAGACCTTAATTCCTAGAATAAAGGATGCTTCACCTAGGTCTTTCATGGAGAATTCCTTAGACAACCACATCTTGACTGATGTCAACATGGGAATATCATTCCCAATAAGGAGGATGTCATCCACGTACAATACGAGGAAGACAACAGCGCTCCCACTGACCCTTTTGAAAACACATGGTTCCTCTTCATTTTTGATGAAACCAAACTTTTTGATCACATCATTGAAACGAGTGTTCCAGCTCCGAGATGCTTGCTTAAGTCCATATATGGACCTTTGCAGCTTGCAAACCTTGTGATCAGTATCACTGGATGTGAAACCTAGCGGCTGTTCCATATAGATATCTTCCTCAAGATATCCATTTAGGAATGCCGTTTTCACGTCCATTTGCCATATTTCATAATCGAAATAGGCTGCAACAGCAAGCAATGTGCGGATGGATTTTAGCATAGCCACTGGGGAAAAGGTATCCTGATAGTCAATGCCTTCACGTTGACTATAACCTTTTGCCACTAGTCTAGCCTTGAATGTCTCCACATTCCCATCTGCACCAATCTTTCTCTTGAAGATCCATTTACATCCCAATAGGTACTATACCTTCTGGTGGATCTACCAAGGTCCAGACTTGGTTTGAGTGCATCGAGTCGATCTCTGACTTCATTGCCTCAAGCCATTTCTCGGAGTCGATATCTGATATCGCCTCGTTGTAGGTTTTGGGATCATCACCATGAGCACCATTACCTATGAGGAACATTTCCTCTACATCCTCTCTGAAATAATACCTAAGTATCTTTCAGGGGGACGGGAAAACTCTTTCCGATCTACGAGGTGGAGGAGGTAGTGTTCTTATTGGCTCAACCTGATTTGGTTCCACTTGGTCCTTAGCTCTTTCTGCTTGTGAGACTTTCTCATCAAGCTTAATCTGCTTTCCAATGCCACTATCTTGAATAAACTATTTTTCAAGAAATATGGCATGTCGACTCACAATCACATTGTGGTCTTCTGGAATGTAGAAATAGTATCCTAATGACTCTTTAGGATATCCTATGAATCGAGCTCTAAAGGACCTAAACTCTAACTTGTCCGCTTGTTGTCTTTTGACATGAGCCGGACAACCCCAAATTCTGAGATGACTCAGACTTGGTTTCTTACCGTGCCATATCTCATACGGTGTGGTAGGAACGGTTTTAGAGGGAACCCTATTCAGTAGATAGATTGAAGTTAATAATGAATGTCCCCAAAGAAAATCTGGGAGGTCTGTGAAAGCTCATCATGGATCGAACCATATCCAATAGGGTCCGATTTCTCCGTTCTGAAACCCCGTTGAGTTGAGGTGTTCCTGGTGGAGTCCATTGAGAGACTATGCCATTTTCCTTAAGATAGTCTAGGAATTCCCGGCTAAGGTATTCACCTCCTCGATCTGATCGAAGAACCTTAATGGGTTTTCCAGTTTGTTTTTCTACTTCATGTCTGAAATTCTTTGAACTTTTCAAAAGCTTCAGACTTGTGTCTCATAAGATACACATACCCATACCTAGACAGATCATCGGTAAAGGTAATGAAGTAGACAAAATTGCCTCTAGCCGGCACATCAAATGGGCCGCACACATCAGTATGTACTAGGGCAAGGAGATCTGTGGCCCTCTCCCCATGTCCAACAAAAGGGAGTTTTAGTCATTTTGCCTTGAAGACAAGATTCACAAGTTGGATATGACTCGGAAAGTCAATGGACTCAATAGCCCATTTTTCTCCAATTTGTTGATCCTATCTTCTGCTATATGACCTAATCTCAGGTGCCATAGATATATCTGTCGTTTGGACTATCCCCCTAGGTCGTTTGGCATTCACGTTTTGCTCGATAGTTAGAACAGGTACATCAATATGTAGCTGATAAAGACCATTAATAAGGAAAACCATTTGCAATTTTATTTCTTTCATAAAGAAATGTTACAAATGGTCCTTAAAGAAAGGTGATCACATAACCTTCTTGTGCTAAGCATGAAACAGAAATCAAATTCCTGCTAGCTGCAGGCACAAAATAACAGTCTTTCAAAACTAAGTCTAAACCAGATGGTAATCGAAGAGGGTATGTTCCCACGGCTACTGCAGCAACTCTTGCTCCATTACCGACGCGTAGGATCATGTCTCCATCCCTCAGCCTCCTGCTATCCTCAAGACCCTGCATAGAAGTGCATAGATGAGCACTAGAACCAGAGTCAAGCACCCAACTGGATGCAGAAGAAACCGTAAGGTTAGACTCAATAACGAGCATACCTCCAGAAGGACCTTCCTTCTTGTTCTTCAGGGTGGCCAGGTAAGTAGGGCAGTTCCGCTTCCAATGGCCGTCGCTGTTGCAATGGAAACACTTTCCTTTGCCATCGACCTTCTTCTTCGGTTCTGCCTTCTTCTTCTTTGATCCTTCTACCTTTTGCTTTTTCACAGACTTCTTTTTCTTTCCATAAGACTTTCTTTTGGAAGAAGTCCGTTCCATAGCAAGAACTGAGCCTTTAGAACCTTTCATAGAAAGCTCAGCGGTAACCAGCATATTCATCAACTCGGCCAAGGAATTTTGAAGTTTATGCATGTGGTAATTCATGATGAATTGCCCATATGCATCAGTCAAGGATTGCAGAATAATATCATTCTGCAAGTCCAAGTCCAACTTCACACCGAGCTTCTCAAGCTCTTCCATGTCCTTGATCATTGTCAGACAGTGATCTTGGACTGACTGCCCATCACGCATCTTAGCCTTAAAAAGTCATTTCGTGACTTGATATTTGGCTGCGCGACTCTGTTCACCAAACATCTCCTGCAGGTGAGCCAACATTTGGCGAGCAGTCCCGATATCTTCATGTTGGCGCTGGAGCTCATCAGACATCGAGCCCAACATGTAGTATCTGGCCTTATTATCTTCGTCTAATCCATTTTTCCAGAGACGCTCTCTGTTCAGTGGATGGACGAGCTGGTAAGGTGGGAGGGTCCTGGTCCAAAACATGTGTTAACTTCTCTGGAACCCAAAACTAATTTTGTAGTTCCTGAGCCAATCTTTATAATTGGGTCCAGTCAGTCTATGTGTGTTCTAGGATACGTGCCAATGGGTTGGACGCAGACATTTTCCTGTAGAGAGTCAAAGATTCTAGTTAGATACTGTAATTATTGACTTGACCAATTTGTTTAGGGATTTTATTTTTAAACAAATTAGCTTCCCACTATTTTCTCGGATCCCTACACTCCCTCTGTAGAGATGCGAAAATCTCCATGATTAATGATTTCTAGTGGGTGGTGCGGTCTCACCAACTGACTCATCACCTCACCTAACAGTTATTGGTGATGGGTTAGCCAATGAGTGAACAACTCTTGTTCAATGATTCTCTAATCATGGTGCACCCAAACTTGGTCTCTAATTCATGAATCTCACCGTATCCGAAATATTGATCCACTCCTTAGTTAAGTCAGACCCACCATTTGCATAGACTGGATTCCTAATTGAGTCTCTCACCGTATCCAAAATATTGAGCCCAACTCATCCTCCAGCCCATAGCATCCAATGCCTAATAGACATGGTTGCATCTTCTCGGTGCAACTGAGCCACTGTATCCAGTCGAGAACAATCAACCCCGAAAAGGGCCCGCACATCTACAATGGTGGAAGACCTCAGACTTAATCTTTTCTTAGGGATAATTGATTTAGGTCTCATTAAACTAGACTTATCATAGTCATAACAATTATGACTAACCTAGTGGCATGGGTTAGCTCGGATTATTGACCACCTCAAATCAGAACTAGATTCAACAGATATGGCCAGGTAAGTGAGATCGGTGGAAGGAATATGCCATTAACTCGTATAAGAATGCATTCAGGTCGAGTAGCTTCCAATTAAAAATCAGTCGGTCGTATGTGCCAAACTTACCTTAGACACCAAATTATTGAGCCAGAACCAATTGGGTTAGCCTACAATCCAGACTCTAACCTCTGAGCCTAATTAGGTCTTGCTTGATCGTGACTCGATCTTGACCCAGACTTAATCCTATTAGGCTGGTCAATTTAAGCATTGTTGATCCCATCTAACCAACTCTTGATTTGGTTTGATCAACCGCTTAGACCTAATTGAGCTACCCAAGCCCGAACCCAGTATTATGAATATGTCTTAGATCTGAAATTCTTAATTTTAGATCTAATTTTATTTCCATAATCTTAATTCTTAATTAAGTAGGATTCATAAACAAAATATGCACAATAAATCTTAGGGTTTCAGGATCTAGGTTTTTGCAGAAAGTAAGTTTTGGATTTCTGATTAAGGACGAACGTGCAGTACCCCTACACATCATAAGAACATCCGATCGGATGGGAGGAGAGGGCCTTTAAACCCTTCTTTATTCTTATGACCGGACGGCCAAGAGAAATGCCTTAATCAGGAACATGCAATACTACAAAACAGTTTTAGATCTATATCATATATCTCATATATAAATTAGATCTAATCATGGCATATTTTGCATACATCTCATGTATCGAATCATGCATGTTTTCAGATCTAAATTATCTCATAATAATCTAAAAAATTAGATTTAAATTGATCTTATCAAAATAAACTCTAATCTAGACAACTATATAGAACTATTCTACAACTAGTCTAGACATGCAACAATCATATCTCATATGATATTTTATAATTAAATAATTTTATTTGCTATTTTCTAGATATTATTATAATAATTATAACATCAAAAAATAGTAAATAAATAGATCTAAAATATAATTTAATCAGATTAAATCATAAACATGCAAGACTATTCTATAGAACTATTCTATTTTAGAACTAGTCATGCATATTTTCTAATCTTAGATCCAAATCATTTAATTTTAATTTTTTTAATTTTAGATTCGATCATATCTCATGTGACATCTGAAATTACTTATTTTCTAATTAGAATAAATTTAAAATCAGATCTAAATACTTAGAACCTTGCTCTGATACCAGTTGAAGAAAAATCCTGATTTTCCGAACCAGGTTCGTTCAGATCTGATCGGATCAAGAGATATATTTCAAAAATTTCTCTCTTGATCCTAAATAGATCTGAGATATTTTAGATCTAATTTTTATTATTCTAATAATAAAAATAAAATTTAAATAAATTTAATTTAATTTAATTTATCTTGATGTTGGGTAATCCTATTACCCATTGATGATCCTGTATGCAGCGGAAGGTTCTGGATCTAGCCACGCAAGTGTCTGGCCTCTACCGATGGCCATGGACTTCTGAACTTGATTCTCATGATCATCATAGGGCTGCTCCTCTACCACCGAGGTAGATAGATTTTTTCTTGATGCAATCCAGTTCCTACAATGAATATGTCATAGCCAACATACACCTCAGGATTTCATGTGGCTAGGAGACCGAGTAATGGTGTAGTCAAACTATAACACCCTCAAGGTAAACTGCCGATGCACCTCAGGTTAAAGAATCAGATACACCACTACAGCATCGAGTCAGTCATTGACGAGAAGGTAGACTTCCTAATGACTACTCGAGGTGGTTACGCTTAGTGCCCTCATTCTCTAATGAGTATCTGTACTCTCGCTCTGGTGTCTCCACACCGTAGACTTAAGACTCACCTACTAAAGAGAAGCGATTGTACACCAACCTTTCAAATCAATCACCATCCTCGTGATGATCCTATGGTCGGGAGCATTTTATGAGTTAATAATGATTATTCATGTCTTAAATTTTCAACTCTTGAAAATATGAATTATCATTACCATTAACTCAAAGGATGTATCACAGACACTAAATACACATATGTGATAGAAAATAACCCATTTTATTGATTATAGTCATAATTATAATTTTGCCCCTAGAAGTGTATTACAAGTATCAGCCAATTCTGGCTTCTAGGGTATATATATCTAAAAGAAGGAGCCTTCACTACTAAAAAGTTAATCTAAGCTTTGGATTAGTTTGGATGCCGGCCTGTCATAATTGGTAAAGTGATTATTCCTTCAACCGGTATAGTATCATCAGTTAATCCCACTAATGGAGAGCTTAGTGGCTCCATGTAACTATCAGATATAGACATCTTAGAGATAACATCATAAAACAAGACATCAATTGAACTTTCATTATCTAGCAAGACACGGTGTACATCATAATTTATAATATTTAAAGAAATTACAACCACATCATCATATAGAAATTGAATCCCTTGTGCATCTTTTTCGGTGAAAGAGATGGATTCTTCAATCCTCCATTTTTTTACTGCATTGGCCTCTTCTTGCCGATGCCTCCCAGCAATTATTTTGATGATTCCAAGTGGGGCCAGTCTCCTTGGGGCTCTTTCCTCCAAGGTGGTTCTAGTTGTGGAAGAGCTCTCGACCATGAAGAAAAAATCTAGGATTTGCAAGATCTATTTCAAAACTTTTTCAAAATAAAGATAGTGGAAGCTACAGATTAATTATGTTAATCTATAAAATAATGCAAAAGTCCCTAGATCTAGGATCTAATGACATAATTCATGCATGCATATAAATCTAAAAATTGAATATTAAATAAAAATAAGGATGCTGATCATATCAACATCAAATAAAACTAGATCTAATCTAGTAGGAGAAAGAGATCATATCCCTTTTAACTTTTGCAAGTCGAGATCTTTCCTTGCTAATTAAAGATTGAGGTTGTTGCTTCGAGCCATACATATGTCTAGCCTCTATGAGAAATCCACACAAAGCCCTAATCTTGATTTGAAGTCCAACAACTGAAAATCAGCATAGTGTACTAGCACTGTGCTGATCCTTCTTTGATGGTTGATCACAAATCTCCTTCAAATAACTTGGACTCTCCAAGGACCAAAGAAAGAGAAGTGAGGATCAGAGAGAAGCCTTCTTCCTCACATTTTTCCCTCAAAAAGGTGGTGGAAGAAGATGCAAAATAAAACCCTAGAGAAGACCCTTCTTCTTTATTTCTTTCTCTCACCTAGACACAATAACTTGTGTCTTTAGAAAGTCCCATGCCCAAGACCCCTTTGAGCCCAAGGTTCCCACACCCAAACCCTCTCTCTTTGCTAAAAATTTATATAAAAATCATACCCAAAGGCCCTTTAAATAGAGAGAAAAGGAGCAATCCTTGTCTAGGTCAAACATCTAGAAAGGAATGTCCAAATTGGACAAGAATTAGGGCACCTAAGAGTTCGGCGCCTCCTCCAAATTTCTAGAAGTGGAGACCAAGGTTTTGGTGCATAAAACCTTCCATAATTCCCATGAAAAAATTAGAAAAAATCAGGCTAATAGGCACCACACATGGGGAAGAGTTTTGGTTCCTTAAAACTCTATCAAATAGAATTTCAAATCAAAACTACTTGCTAGTTTTGACTTGGTCCAAAATGTATTTCCATTTAAGAAAGGTGGGAGGCACAAGAGGGGCATGGAGACTCTCTGGGTGTGAGAAATCTCATGCCAAAATTCATGGGAAGGGGCATTGGGTGGTGAGTTGGCACAAGGGAGAAGTCCTAATTAAACTAAGACTTCATGCTTTGACTAGTCAAAGCTATTCTTTAGCCTAATTAAAATAGATCTTAGTGCAACCTAATTAATGATGTTCCTAATCTAATTAGAAGTCCAATTAAATCAAATTAAATTTACTTTAATTTTGATTTAAATTTTCAATTAAATTAGAAATTAGATGTATCCAAGTCTTAATTTAATAAGGAATTAATCTTTCTTACAATTGGATTATCCCATAAATTAATTAGACTTGATCCAATCAAGTCTAAACCAAATCTAATTAAAATTTATTCAATTAGACTCAATCTTATCCCTTAAGCTTAATTAGATTGAGCCAATTAGTAATCCGATTGCTAATCAATCCTCCTGCAACACTTACACTAGATCAAACATCAATTGAATTGATTGTTTGATCCTAGAATGATTCTTAATCATTGATCAACCATTCAATCAGATCGAGACCTCTAATATGTGTGACCCCATAGGTTCGAACCTAAATCGATAGCATACAAATAAATTTTTATACCAATCGAAGTAACCATCTAGCAATGGTATCCGATGGCCAGATAGGTCAAATATGTAAAGGAACACTCTTAGAATCTATATGGATATGATTTCCATATAATTTATCCCCTGAATCATAAGTGCTCATAGAATGACTCAAGGTTTAACTATCAATCCTGAATTAAAAATTTAGGTAGTCCGACAATAAAGCACATTGAGTTGCTTGCAAGTCATCATGGCAATCTTAGGTCCAAAGGACACTTATATCCATATCCCATCAGAGTAATTCTTAACAGCAGAATGCTCCAAAGTTGGTCATGTTTAGGATGATGTATCCCTACATCTCATCTGTATGCCATATCAATGTCTCCAGACTTCATAATTAAGAGGATAATCAATCTATATGGTACATAATGATCTACACTCAATAAATATTATCATCCTAGTTAACAACATATCATTTGGTTGCGAATAGTTTAAGGACTAGTCGATAAATTCTCTCTTTATCGAATCTAAATAGTCCTAAGAACTTCATCTCAACATGAAAGTTCATTAGAAGATATTTTTTTATAATAAAAAATATTAGAATAAAATTTTATTTATAATAAATTATTTTTATTTTATAAGAATAGAACAACCGTTAATAGGCTAACGATTGGCTTTGGAACATATTTTTCAACTTTTACTTATCCTAAAGCGACTCGGTATAGTATCTAATATCCATCTTCAACTTGTAGCCGCCAAACTCCTTTACCACTAAGGCTTTAGTGAAGGGGTCGGTCAGATTCTTCTTTTTGTCGATCTTTTGAAGGTCAACATCATCTTGATTCATAATTTTTTGGATAAGATGATAGTGGCGTAGTATGTGCTTCGTCCACTGGTGTGCTATCAATTCCTTCACCTGAGCGATGGCTCCAGTACTGTCATAGTAGAGCAAGATCGAACCATCTAGGAAGGGTGCCACTCTAAGCTCGTTAACGAAGTTTCTCAGCTACACAGCTTCCTTTGCAGCATCGGATGCCACGATGTACTCTATCTCGCAAACAAAGTCTATCACAGTGTGCTGCTTGGAACTCTTTCAGTAGACAACTCAACCATTTAGGTTAAATGCATAATTCGATATGCTTCTGCTGTTATCATGATCAAATTAAAAGCTAGAGTCAGTAAATCCCTTAAGTTTTAGATCTGACTCACCATAAACCAACCATTTGTCCTTAGTATTTCTTAAATACCTAAGGATGGCTTTTACCACTTTCAATGGTTCTCCCCTAGATCAGATTGGTATCTACTCACTACTCTAAGTGAGTATACCACATCTGATCTCATACATGTCATGACATATATGATAGATCCTGCTGTCGAAGCATATGGGATTCTACTCATATGCTCTCTCTCTTCAGAAGTTGTCAAATAATTATTCTTAAAGAAAAAAATTTCATGGTCTACCGAATGATAGCTTTACTTGAAATTCTCCATGCTGAAGTACTTCAGCATAGTTTCTATGTACGTGAACTGGGACAATCCAAGCATCCTCTTAGATCTATTTCTATAGATCTTTATCCCTAGGATGTAGAATGATTTACCCAAGTCCTTCATGGAGAACTGAGATAATAGCCATACTTTTATTTCTTACAGTATAGAGACATCATTTTTTATTAAGAGAATATCATCCATGTATAAGATAAGAAATACCACTGTTGGATCATTTTTTTAATTATATATGCAAGGCTCTTCTCCATTCTTAACAAAGCCATACATTTTGATCACCTTATCAAAATACATGTTCTAACTCCGAGATGCCTGCTTCAATCCATAAATAGATCTCTAAAGCTTGCACACTTTGGATTCGTCTATGGATGTAAATCCTTCAGGTTGTATTATATACACCTCTTTAATCAGCTGTCCATTCAGAAAAGTTATTTTCACATCCATCTGTCAGATTTTATAGTTCAAATAGATAGCTATCGCAAGCATAATCTAAATGGATTTGAGCATTACCATAAGAAAAAATATCTTTATTAGAAAATATGTCCTAAATCCAATCATCTAAGTTATAAATGATTGAAATCAGTATGTGAATTATCAAATAATAATTATTATTTAGCTTATTCATCATAAATATTCTATCTTTCTTAAATGAACTTCTAAGTTATGATGAAGATCTTAGAACCATACTAAATCGATAAAGGAGGATTTATCGAATGGTTCTTAAATTATCCATGATCAAATGATGAGTTATTAACTAGAATGATAACTTATCGAGTATAGGTCGCTGTATGTCATATGCATTGAAGACACTGGTATAGCATGCAAGTAAGATGTAGGAGTACATCTATACTAAATATGATCAATGTAGCACTCTACTATCAAGAATAGCTAGGCCAATGGATATAAGTGTCCCTCTAAGCTGAGATCATCATGGTGACTTACAAACAACTCACTATACTTTAGTATCGGACTACTTGTATTTCTAATATATGATCGAAAGATTTTTAGGTATAGTCAAGTACTTGTAGAGTCAGTATGTGAGTCAAGATAGGATTGACCACTCCTGATTAACTTTAGAAAGTGAATAACTCGCTATATTTTAATTTAGCAAAACTTAGGCCGAGATAATCCTCGTGAGGAGTTACAGGATTTGCAAAAATTTAGAAACACCATATGGATAAACTATTTTGAGTGTTAACGGCAAACTCGAAGTCATCCTGAGCATTATTAGTTAAAGGGATGAATTATATGGTAACCATAGGCCAGGGTTCTAAGAATATTGCTTTGCATACATGCGATCTATCTAGATGTCGGGTATCATAGCTAAATGGTCATTATGATTGGTATAAGAATTAATTTTTGTTCTACCGATTGAGGTTCAAATATATGAGGTCACATACATAAAAGATTACTACCTGATCAGATGGTTGATCGATGATTGAGAATCGTTCAATGATCGAATCATCAATATGATTGATGATCGATCAAGTGCAACTATTGCAGAAGGATCGATTAGCAATTGGATTGCTAATTGGCTTAATTTGATTGAGCAACTAGACTGAGATCGAGTCTAATTAAATTAGATTTAATTAGAATTAGTTTGGACTTGATTGGATTAACTGCAATTGGTTTATGAGATAACCCAATTACAAGAGAGATGAATCTCTATTTGATTAGGAATTGAGTATACTTAATTTTTAATTTGATTAAAAATTAAATTAGATTCAAATTTAATTTAATCTAATTTAATTAGATTTCTAATTGGACTAGGATTGTCTTTAATTAGGTTGACTTAATTTTAATTAGAATAGGACTTAAATAGGTTTGATCTAGAAGAGTCCTAGTTAGACTAGGACTTCTTCTATATCCCTTGCACCTAAAAAACAAGCCCACGTCATATATATTCCCCCCTTCCACCACCACCCCCCTCGGCCCCCCACCCCTGACTTGTGCGTCAGTTCTCTCACACCTAAGATGAGTTCCACACCCCACATCCTGGTTGTTTTGGAATTAGTTTTGAATTGGTCAAAACTAGCAAGTGGTTATTCCTTGGATTATATTTGATAGAGTCTTTGAAATCCAAAACTCTTCTCCTCCTTCTTTATGCCATAATTTGCCATGCCCCTACCTTTTATGCACATATTTCCTTTTTTCTTGGGCGTTATTTCCTAGTATTCCCATGCTAAAGAGGAATGGGGTGGCATCAAAGACCCATGCTAAAGAGGAATGGGGTGACATCCAACTCTTGGATGCCACCAAGACTCCTTATTACACTAGGTTTTGACCTAGTCCTTCTATAAAATAGGGGGCGCCTCCTATCTTGAGGGTTGGCATCAAATACCAGAGTTTTTTCTACACATAATCTAGAGCAAAGAGAGAGAGGAGGCATGAGGGGTTTAGGTGCCCATATTGCTAGAGGGTTTTGGGTTTCTTTTGGATATCAAACATTGATGTCATGTTGAGAGAAAAATAGAAGAGAAGAATGTCTTCTCTTAGAGTTCTTTTGTAAATCTTTTCTTCTCCATCTTTTAAGAGTCTTTTCATGGGAGAGATTAGAGAGAAAGGGTCATGGGGAGTGGAGATTTTGGGCGCTCCAAGATGCTTGGAGCGTGATGTATTTTTTGGAGATCAATTTTTGATGTCCTGTTGAGAGAACTAGAAGAGAAGAATGTCTTCTCTGAGGGTATCTTTCAAGACCTTTTTCCTCTCCACCTTTTATGAGATTTTCCCATGAGAATAGTCAGAGAGAAAAGGAGAAAGAGTATGAAAAAATTCTAGAGGAGAAGGTCTCCTCTTCTCTAGGCATGAAGATCAGTTTAGGACATCAACCCTCTTCTCCAGGCGTGAAGATCAGTTTAGGACATCAACCATTGATGTCCTAAAAGAGAAGATGGGTCTTCTCTTAATATATTTTCTTAAGCCTTTTTCTTTTTTATTTTTTGGAAGATCTAAAAGTTGGTTTTCTTCCTTCATCCTCTTTCTTATATTCATCTCTTGGAGTGTTCAAGAGATTTGAAGAATTTTTTACAGATCGATCAATAGGAGAGATCTACGAGAAGCTAGCACTTTAAGTGGATCTTTGTTCGATGAATCTTCGATCTGCGTAGCAATCTCATGTGGATAATTTGTAGAGGCTGGACATGCTGTGTAGCTCCAAGCAACAAGGACAATGATGGTTTTCAACTATGGTGTTCTTGACCCATGCAAAGGTAAGAGATTTAATCTCTTCATGGCGTAGATGCGATCTAGGGTTTCTAGAATTATTCTAGATTTAGGGTATTGATATGATCAATACCAATCTCATTTATTTTTTAGATTTATTCATACATCTTGATATGTCATAGATCATAGATATAGGATTTAGTGATTAGATCGCATGCATAAATAGGTTAAATAGTTTAATTTATGTCTTCCGCTGCATCTAATTTTTAAAAAAATTCAAAAGTTATGCATGAAACCCTGCATGATTTTCCAATAGTGGTATCAAAGCTTTAAGTTCTTTTATGATATGATCATGTTTTCATTAAAATAAATCTAAAAATAAAATATAAGATCGTACATACTGATTATATGGTTGTCCTATTGTAAGGTTAACCCCTTACAGTGAAGAGGTTGTCCTAATATGTACTGATCTGCATAACCTAAATCATAAATATATTAGATAAAATCTAAAATAATTTATGATTTATTTTTAAATTTTAAATCTAAGATTAATTGGTTTATGATCTGAATTTGATCATTTAGATAAGATCCATATGATGTGTTTCATGTTTAGATCTACATCCTCATATTACATATGCTCGATATGTTGTTTTAAATTTGAATCTAAATTGTATACGTATGACATATATGCCTCGTGGAATTTAAATTGCAAACTTACTTTCTGCAAAATTCTAGATTCAAAATCCTAGGACATGATCTAAATAATGAAACAAATCATATCTAAAACCATAAATTGAATATGATTCAATGTAAATTATTTACACTTTGAAAATATTTCTAATGATTAAATTAGAAATTAATTTTGACGTTCCAAATCCTAACCCACCAATCTTGAACTTAATTGAGACTTAAGTGATTGTTTAGGATCTAGATTTGTGATTTGAAAATCATAAGATAATTTCATAAAATACAGGTTAAAGGATAATGGGTTAGCTTTGATCAGGTCATTAATTGGGTTAGACCTAAGGTTAGATTAAATATAGACTAAGTTAAGAAATTGATCAAATCTAATTAATAGTTAATTAGGATTAGGTCATTTTTTTTCTATAGATCAATCAAATAGTTATAGTTGATCATAGTCCATACATCTAATAAATGGCCTGATCGTGGCTCAGTGGTCGAGCTCGAATCTTTAAACAGACTAAATTAAAACTGATAAACTGATTGGTGTCTAAAGTAAGTCTGATATTTTTAGATCGATGGTCTTTAACTAACAACCCGCTTATCTGGCCATCTTTGATGGTGTCTAAGGCAAGCTTTGATAGACTCTCCCACCGATCCTACTTATCTGGCCAATGTGGTTAATCAGCTTTTGATTAGATTGCTCATTGATTCATGCTAACCCATGTCACATAAGAAATTAGTAAGACTGATTTTATTCAATGAGACTGATCTAAGTGCCCATGGATCGAAATCGATCCTAGTCCTCATTTATGACTTGAGAAGTTAATGAAAGGATTTGACTTATTAAAGTCAGTGGAAGCAATTTGGTCCATATCTTTTCTATCCTCAATTACTAATAATTTTAAATTCTTTAAAATAATTAGATCCTTAAAATGATAAGGTTATGGTGATAACCGAGTCATAGCCTCCCATTAAGGTGTTTGGTAATGGGTCCAATAGTTTGGGTAAACATTGGAGGTGCTTTATGCCTGGTGTTCATCAAGATATTGGAATTATCATTCATCATATGGGTCCAATAGTTTGGGTGAACATTAGAGGCACCTTATGTCTAATGGTGGTTGGATTAACCAACCAAAGTTAAGCTTAATCATTCATTGGTTAGATACACCAAGTATGCTCATGTTAATGGTTGGACCAAGTTGGACCTTTTCAATGAAGGCTAAAGCCTACTGATTAGATTTCTGGGGCAAAATTAAATTATTAAAAGTTATTTAAAAAAATAATTAGTTAATAAATCTATCCATAGATGCACATGGGTTGACGAGCCAAAGTCGGACTTGTGTGCAGTCTATGTGGATTCTAGTACCTGCGAAGAAATTAAAGTAATTTCTCAAATTGGTGGCAGAGACTACCAATTCGTATAAAATAGTGGAAGAACCTCTAGACTAAAATCCAAATCTCTAGGCTTAAAATAATTTATATACAATAGATTGTTGTTCTCTTTTCTATTCAGATTAAGACTAAACCCTAATTGCTCTATTCACTATTAGATAGCGATTGACTTATGGGACCCAATTTTGATAATTAGTATCGAAAGTTGAATTTGGTTCAGTAGCATGAAGGGGTTCGCGCTGGGGCTTATAAGTTCAGTGAAAAAAAAAATATCCAAGGTTAATCCAAATCAAGAAGAGTACTTCTACTATCAGAAGTAGGGTCATAGGAAGAAGTATTATTATGAATATCTTGCTTTCCTTGACCCCGACAGACTAAACAAGAGAAAGGAGCAACGAGTTACTCATGAAGGATGTTATATAATAACACCTTATAATTTCTTTATTTATAATTCTACTAACAAGGTATTGGATACCGGTAGTCTCATGCAATTTATTAGAAAGACTACAAGTAGAATGTTTGAAACTTGTAAAAGATTCCTGAATGTCTAGGATAGAAGTCCTATTCCAATCCTAGCTTTAGAAATTGTCGAGCTAATTTTCAATACAAATATTATCATTTAGAGTGACTATCACTATTGTCCGTCATTTATAATGAATGTGATCTTTGTTAACTTTTTGGCCAAAGATGATCATCATTTATCTATAAAAGAAGATTATTGTGATATCATTATGAATCATGTTACAATAATGCATAGGCAACAAACAAATAATATATATTTTTTATCACAACCTGTTAGTGTAATGTATACAACTAATAAACACCTAAGTTAGATAATGTTATGGATGCCTATCTTTGGCTTTTAGGCTTAGTCGTGTTAACAAAAATAAGATAAATAGGTTATCTTAAGAGGAAAACCTTGACATCAATGATTGTAAATCATTATCGATCCGAGAGTCTTGTCTTCTTGGAAAGATGACAAAGTCATCTTCTCTTGAAAAAGGTAAAAGAGCCGGTAGAGTTCTAAGTCTCATACATAGTGATGCATGTGGATCTATGAACTCAAGTGCTAAAGAAAGATATCAATATTTCATTACGATTACAGATGACCTATCTAGATATTGGTATATCTAGCCTAAATCATTTGAAATGTTTAAATGATTCCATAATGAAATAGAAAAATAAATTGGGAAAGGTATTAGAATTCTTTGATTAGATCGAGGAGGCAAATACTTATCCAGTGAGTTTTTGACATATCTAGGAGAGAATAGGATTCTCTCATAGTGAAAATCTTCCAAAATATCATAGGATATTGGTGTATCGAAAAGAAAAAAATCAAACTTTATCTAACATGATTCGATCTATGATGGGGTTTACTAGTCTGCCTGTTTCGAGGTTATGCTCTTGAGACTACTTATTTTACTCTAAAAATATTCTAAGTAAATCTATCGCAAAGACTCTATATGAAATATAGATCAGATGTAGACCTAGACTCTCTCACCTTTGGATTTGGGGTTGTTTGACCTACATCAAATATTTGCATATGGACAAACTTGGACCCTGGCCTGATAGGTGTATGTTTATAGGGTACCCCAAGAAAACTAGAGGTTATTAGTTCTACCATGCTGAAGAATATAAGATGTTCATCAGTAGTAGGGCATTATTTTTATAAAAAAAATCTTAGAGAAGAAACTGATGCCACTAAAGTTGAACTAGAGAAAGTTTGATCAATAGAAAAAACCGACACAATCTAGTAAACCTATAAAATCGGATTTGATTAGATCAAACTTAGCCCATTAATTTGGCACCATTAAGGAGATTTAGTAAAGTACAATGCTAGCCAGATAGATACTTCAATATCTAGTTTTGGGACAGCGATCCTGTTGAGCTCGATAAGAACAACGAGGATCCGATCACCTATATGAATGCCATGCAAAGATCTTGAAGAAAATAGACCTAGGATTTTAGAATTAGATTTTGAAACTTTTCAGATCTACATAGAATAAGAGATGAATTAATCATATTAATTTATAAATATATTAGAAATACCCTTAGATCTAGGATCCTATTACATGATTAAAGCATGTAATTAAATCAAAAATTAAAAGATGAGAAGAAAACATGATGATCATATCAACATAAATCTATACTAGATCAAATCCAGATATGTAATAGGGAGATCATATCACCCTTACCTTTGTAAATTGAGTTTCTTAACTCACTGATCCGGGCCTAAGGTTGACACTCTAAGCTGCACATTTTTCGACCTCTATAGGTCGTCCACATGAGCTCTCGATCACTGATCAGAAGTCCAATGCCCAAAAATTAGCACAATATGCTAGTAGTATGTTGATCCTGCTTCGACGGTCGATCTGGATCTTTCTTCTTCAAATCTTGGACTCTCCACTTTTCAAAAAGAAGAGGAGAGATTTTTGAACCTGAGACACCTCTCAAAAATCTCCAAAGAAGGAGGAAGAGATTAAAGAAAAAATCATAGAAAAAGACCCTCTTCTTCTTCTATGTTTCTCTCACCAAGACACCTTGATTGGTGTCTCTACAAATCACATGCCCAAGCCTAATTGCACCAAACTCTTCCATGCCCAAAGCCATCTCTCTTGTTCTAAAATCACTCAAAAAATTAGATCCAAAGATTCTTTAAATAGAGAGTTAGGACAAAGTCCTTATCTAGGTCAAATACTTAGTCAGGACTTGTCCAAATAAGACAACATATGGGGCGCCCAACTCTTGGGCGCCCCCTCACTTTTTTCTATCGTGGACCACCACCAAATGGCCGGTGCACAAAACCTCCTCTATTTCCACCAAAAATCCCATAGAAAAATTAGAGATGTGGGTGGCATAAGGCAAGGAGGTATTTTGCTTCCTTAAAATTCTATCTCATAGAATTTGAAGCAAAACAAACTCCCTTGTTTGACTTGGTCTACAACCAACTTCCATGTAAGAAAGAAAGGAAGAGATGGGGCATGCATGAACTCTCTTTGGCATGGAGAATCTCATGCAAAAACCAAAAATATGGGCACAGGGGCGTGAGAAATTTATTGGCGCAAGAAAAGGGAAGTCCTAGTCACACTAGGACTTTCAATTTGACTTGGTCCAACTTAATCTTTGGACCAAATAAAATTAGAATTTATTTAACACAATTAGAATAGATCTTAGTCCAACTAATAACCTAATTAAATTAGATTAAATAAGATTTAATTTTAATTTAATTTTTAATCAAATTAGAGATTGGGTTCAAATAAGTCCTAATTGAACTAAGACTAGTTCTTTCTAGCAATTGGCTCATCCAATAAATCAATTGGACTTAATTCAATCAAGCCCAAACTAAATCTAATTAAATTATATTTAATTAAATTTAATCTCAGTTCTCTAGCTTAATCAAATTAAGCTAATTAGCAATTTAATTGCTAATCGATCCTCCTGCAATACTTACACTAGGTTAGATATCAATCATATTGAATATTTAATCCTAGAACGATTCTTAATCATCGATCAATCATCCGATCAGAGTGAGAACTCTTATGTGTGTGACCCCATAGGTTCAAACCTAAGTCAATAGCATAGAAATAAATTTTGATACCAATCGAAGTAACCATCTAGCAATGGTATCCGATAGCCGAATAGGTCGAATGAGTAGAACAACATTCTTAGAATCCATGTGGATATAGTTTCCATATAATTCATCCCCTTGATCAAAATGCTCGTAGGATACCTTAGAGTTTAACTGTCAACCCTAATTAGGTCATCTGCATCGTATCTCAAAATACCAAATCCATCTTATGGATTACCCTAGCCAAGGTTTTGCTATATTGAATACAATGATGCTTTCTTCTCCAACTCTTGGAGTGGTCAATCCTATCTAGATCATTCATCGACTTTGTGAGTACTTCACTATATCTAGAAATCTTTCGTTACTGAACTAGAAATTTAGTTAGTTTAGTACCAAAGCATAGTGATTTGCTTGCAAGCCACTATGGTGATCTCAGGTCTAAGGGACACTTATACCTAAATCCCATTAGAGTAATTCTTGATAGTAGAATGCTCTAGAGTTGATCACGTTCAGTGATGATATACCCTTACATCTCATTTGTATGCCATACCAGTATCTCTACACTCCTTGGTTAAGAGGACAACCATCCTACATGGCATACAACGATCTATACTCGATAAATGTTGTCATCCTAATTAACAGTATATCATTTGATCGTGAACTATTTAAGGACTAATCGATAAATCCTCTCTTTATCGAATCTAAATAGTCCTAAAAACTTCATCACAGTAATAAAGTTTATTAGAAGATATAGACTTGATGATGAAAATGCTAAAATATTTATTTTATTTATTAATAATTAATTAAAATTATAAAGTAGCTCAATCATTAATAGACTGACGATTGACTTTGGAATATATTTCTCAATAATTCTCACTTGTCCGAAAGCCACTCGGCATAGAATCTAATATCCATCTTCAACTTATGGTCATCAAACTTCTTTATCACCAGGACTTTAATGAAGAGGTTGGCCAAGTTCTCCTTTCTATCGATCTTCTGAAGGTTGACGTCATCTCGATTCACTATCTCTCAGACCAAGTAGTAGCGACGTAGTATGTGCTTCATTCGCTGGTGTGCTTTTGGTTTCTTCGTCTGAGCAATAGCACCAATGCCATCGCAGTAGAGCAAGATCGGTTCATCAAGTGAGGGTGCTACTCTAAGCTCGATGATGAACTTTCTCTGCCTCATAGCTTTCTTCGCGGCATCTGATGCTGTGATATACTTTGCTTCACAAATAGAGTCTGCCATAGTATTCTATTTGGAACTCTTCCAGCAAATAATTCTACCATTTAGGATAAAGATATAATCCAACATGCTTCTACTATCATCATGATCAGATTGAAAGCTGGAGTCAGTAAACCCTATAAGTTTTAGATCTGACTCACCATAAACTAACCATTGATCCTTAGTATTTCTCAAAATACTTAAGGATGGCTTTTATCACTTTCCAATGGTTCTTTTCTGAATCAAATTTGTATCTACTCACTACTCCTACTGAGTATGCTACATCTGATCTCGTACATGTCATGGCATACATAATAGATCCTACTGTCGAAGCATATGAGACTCTACTCATACGCTCTCTTCTTCAAGAGTTGTTAGACAATCCTTCTTAGAGAGAAAAATTTTATGGCTTATCGAAAGATAGCCCTTTTTTGAAATTCTTCATGCTGAACCTCTTCAGCATAATTTCTATGTACCTAAACTAGGATAACTCAACTCTCTTAGATCCTTATAGATCTTCATCCCTAGGATGTAGGATGCTTCACCCAAGTCCTTCATGGAGAATTAAGATGACAACTATACTTTTATTCCTTATAGTGTGGGGATGTTATTTTTGATTAAGAGAATATCATCCATATATAAGATAAGGAATACCACTACTAGACTATTTATCCATTTATAAATGTAGAACTCTTCTCCGTTCTTAATGAAGCCATACGTTTTGATCACTTTATCAAAATGCATGTTCCAACACTGAGATGCCATCTTCAATCCATAAATGGATCTCTAAAGCTTGCACATCTTGGACTCATCTATGGATGTGAATCTCTTAGATTATATCATATACACCTCTTCGGTCAGCTCTCTATTCAGGAAAGTTGTCTTCACATCCAACTACTAGATTTCATAATCCAAATGGGCAAGTATCACAAGCATTATTCGAATGGATTTGAGCATTTCCATAGAAGAAAATATCTCATCATAGTCAATACTATAATGTTGATGATATCTCTTAGTAACCAGATGGACTTTATAGGTCTCCATCTTCCCATCTACGCCCCTCTTTCTTTTGAAGACCCATTTACACCCAATGAATTTAACCCCTTTGGATGGGTCAACCAATATCCACATATCATTGACCTCCATGGACTCCATCTCTGATTTCATAGCTTCAAGCCATTTCTCAAAATTAAATCTCTGTATTACATCTATATAGGTGATCGAATCCTCATCATTCTCATCGAATTTGATGGGATCACCATCCCGAATCAAAAAATTATAGTATTTATCTGGTTGATGTGATATTCTATTAGATCATCTTAATGGTGTAGCTATATTGGGCTTTGAATTTGATCTAATCAAATCCAATTCAGGTTCACGTACTGATGTCAGTCTTTCTATCTATTGAACTTCATCAAGTTCAACCTTAGAGGCAACAGTTTCTTCACCAAGAAACTTCTTTTTGAAAAGGATTGCCTTAAGGCTGACGAATACCTTTTGTTCATCAGCATGGTAGAAGATATATCCTTTGGTCTCTTTTGGGTACTCTATGAATGTATACTTGTTAGACCTAAGTCTAAATTTATCTATGATTAATCATTTTACATAAGCCGGGCACCCTCAGATCCTAAGGTGTGAAAGTGCTGGTTTACGCTCTATCCATATTTCATATGAAGTTTTAATTACAAACTTGCTTAGAACCCTATTTAATAGATAGCAAGCCAATTTGAGTGTATAGATATCGACAAGCTGGTAAAACCCATCATGGATCGGACCATGTCTAACTTAGTCCGATTTTTTCTTTCAGACATACCATTATGCTATGGTGTTCCTGAAGGAGTCCATTGAGAGAGAATTCTATTTTCTCCTAGATATGTAAAAAACTCACTAAAAAAGTATTTCCCTCCTCGATCAGATCAAAGAGTTTTAATACTCTTCCTAGTTTATCTTTATACTTCACTTCAAAATCATTTGAACATTTCAAATAAATCTGACTTATGTTTCATCAGATAGACATATCCATATCTGAATAGATCATCTATGAAAGTGATGAAGTAGAGATATCCACCTCTAGCACTAGTGCTCATAGGTTCACATACATCAGTATGTACTAGACCTAAGAGCTCAGTGGCTCTCTCATCTTTTTCAGTAAAAGATGATTTGGTCATTTTTCTAAGAAGACAAGATTCATAAGTTGAAAGTGATTCACAATCATTAACTTCAAGAATTTTCTCTTGAGTCAACCTATTTATCCTATTCTTGTTGATGTGACCTAGCATACAATGCCATAAGTAGATATCAGATACACTATCTAATGTAGGATGCTTGCTAGTGGGATAGACTATACTAACAGGTTGTGATAGCATGTATACACCATTATTCAAATATCTAGAGAATATAGTAACACCATTCATAATGACATTACAAAATTTTTTCTTTATTCAAATTTTATAATTATCTTTAGCCAAAAGACCTACAAAAATGATATTCAAAAAGAAACTAGGATAAAAATGACAATCATTAAGAACAATAGTACGAGACTCAAATACAAGCTATAAGATTTCTAATGCTAGAACTAGAACTGATCTTTCTTCTGCGACGTTCAAAAACCTCTTGCCTTGCTTGAATCTTCTACTGACCCACAACCCCTACAACGAATTACAAATATGATAAGAATTATCGATATCCAATATCCAGTCAGTAATATCATAGATAGAGAAATTACAAAGAGTTATCATATAAATACCTTGCCTAGTAACAGCTTGCTTCTTTCTCGGCCTATTTGGATCCAAAGAGGCAATGTACTGAGGATAATTCCTCTTCCAATGCTCCTACTTCTTACTAAAGAAGCATTCAGCTTAACTCTTATCGAGCTTTATCTTCTTGATCTGATCCTGTACAGATGTCCCAGTCTAAACTTGCACCTTCTTGGACTTCTTCTTCTTGTTCTTCTTTTCTTTCTTAAAGGATCGAGAATCAGAAGATGAACCTTCCACTAAGTTCACCGACTCCTTGTGGTACTGGTGATCCTTCTCAAAGTTTTGAAGTAACTTCAGTAATTCGTGGTAGTTAACTTCAGGCTTTGTCATTCTATAATGAGTGAGGAATGAGAGATAAGACTTGGGCAACAAGTTCAATATTACATCTTTTCTTAGCTACTCATACAAAGAAAAGCCGAGCTTACTCAAATGCTCCATCAGCTTGATCATGTATAGTACATGATCCATCCTTCATCCTAGCATTGAAGATGGCATAACTAGTCTTGTGCCTCTCAACGTCATTGAGTGTGCCAAAAAACTCCTTCAACACTTGAAGCATGTCTTTTGGCTGAGCTATCTCGAATCGGCAACTGAACTCGTCGCTCATAACTGCCAGCATAATACAGTGCACCATTGTTCGGTTACTAAGCCACTTTTGATAAGTATCTTTGACTAACTCACGTGGATTTGTAGCTAGCTCCTTAGGTGCTAGATCTATCAATACGTACAAGATCCATTCATGCTCCAGGATAATCTTCAACTTATGGAACCAGCTATCAAAGTTGAATCCCATCAACTTATCATTGTCTAACAATGATTGGAGTGAAAGAAAAATGGCCATATCTAAATAAAGAAAAACTAAAACCTAATTAGTAATTGATTTATTAAATCTAAATATTTGGATTTTAATCAAAAGGTTCTTTCACTATTTTATTCAAATTGATAGCCTCTACCTCTAATTTGAGAAATTATCCTAATTTCTTAGAGGATACTAGAATCCACATAGACTGCACACAAGTCCAACTTTAGTTGGTTAATCTATATACATCTAAGGATAGGTTCATAATCAATTATTTTTTTAAATAATTTCTAATAATTTTATTTTACCCCAGTTTCTAATCAGGAGGCTTTAGCCTTCATTGAAAAGATTCGGTTAGGTCCAACCATTAATATGACCATATTTAATCTATCTAACCAATGAATGATTAAGCTTAACTTTAGTTAGTCAACCTAACCATCATTTAGAAAGACATGACCAAGAAGTCATATTATGAATAATAATTTTACTAGCCAATAAGCACCAGGCCTTTGGGCTTCCAATGATTATCCAACTAATGGACTCATTATCACCCACTTAATAGGAGGCTATGATCTAGTTATCATCATAACTATTTCATTTTTAAGGATCTAACAATTTTAGAGAATTTAATTAATTTGATTTAAAGAAGAAGGTCAGATTAACTAGCTTATTATGATCCTTCCACTGGCTTCACTGAGTCAGATTAAGAGAGACCATTAATAGGCTGATCTAGGAGTACCTAAATCAGTCACACTGATTTACCTAGCTGACATGAGTTAGCTCGAATTATCAAGTAATCTGATCAAAATATAATTTTATCAAAAAGGCTAGGTAAGTAAGATCGATGGGAGGGTCTGCCAAAGCTTGTCTTAAACACCATCAAAAATGACCAAATAAGTAGGCTACCAATTAAAAACCACCGGTTTGGATTGCCAGACTTATCTTAGATACCAACTGGTTAATTAGTTTCGATTGGATCAACCTAATAGTTCATGCTTGACCACGTAGCCAAGAATCAAGTCCATCTTGATACTTGTTAAGATATGGACTTGACCAACTACAACTATTGTAATTGATCTAGAGAATTCTTGACCTAATCTAAGACAACTGTTGATTAGATTTAGTCAATTCTCTAATTAAGTCCATTCTTTAATCTAACCTTAGGTCTAATCCAATTAATATACCTAATTCTCATTAATCCATTAACCCAATGTGTTATGATTTATGTCTTAGGATCTTCAATGCACAATCCTAGATTCTAATCAAACAACTCTTAATTCTTAATTAAGTTTTCGACTAAGGGTTAGGGTATGGTATTTCAAAAATTTTTTTTATATTTATAAAATATTTTTATAACATAGTTCTATCAACTAGCTGTATGTTTGATTTATAATCAATATGCAAATAAAATAGACATGAAACTATTTTAGATCTAATCTAACCATGTTCATGTAATTAAAATTATTTCAATTCTGATCAATCATAAATCACTTTAGATCAAATCTAACACATTTATGATGATAAAAATTAAATTAAAATATTTTTAATCAAAATATAATTTTTTTTAGATTTAATCAAAAATTTTATTATCAGAATTTTAGATCATAATTTTAAATCAGCACGTACTAGGATAACCTCTCCACTATAAGAGGTAAATCTTATAGCATGATAATCTTATTATCAATACGTGCAATCTAAAATATTAATTTTTAGATTTAAATATCTTTTAAATTTTATAAATTATAAATTAATCTAGATCACATCTAATAAATTTATGATTTAAATCAGATCTACACGAACTAGGATAACCTCTCCACTGTAAGAGGTAAACCTTACAGTAGGACAATCTTATAATCAGTTCATGTGATCTATTTTTTTTAATTTTAGATTTAAAAATTAGATGATAAATTAGATCAAATCTAAAAAAAGAATCTAAATATGCATAAAATCATGTAATAAAGTAACATGGCTTTGATACCAATTGAAGAAAATAGATCTAGAATTTCAGGGTTAGATTTTGAAACTTTTTAAATCTATGCAATGAAAGAGATGAATTAATCATATTAATTCATAAATATATAAGAAATACTCCTAGATCTAAGATCCTATTACATGATTAAATCATGTAATTAAATCAAAAATTATAAGATGAGAAGAAAACATGTTGATCATATCAATATAAATCTATACTAGATCAAATATAGGTATGTAATAGGAAGATCATATCATCCTTACCTTTGCAAGTCGAGTTTCTTAACTCACTGATCCAAACCTAAGGTTAATACTCCAAGCCACACATGTGTTCAGCCTCTATAAATTATCCACACGAGCCTTCGATCGCTGATCAGAAGTTTGGTGCCCGAAAATCAACATAGTATGCTAGTACTGTGCTGATCCTTCTTCGATGATCGATCTAGATCTATCTTCTTCAAATCTTGGACTCTTCAATTTTTAGAAGAAATGAGAGAGATTTTTGAACTTGAGATGCCTCTCAAAAATCTCTAAAGGAGGAGGAAGAGGTTAAAGAAAAAATTCTAGAAGAAGACCCTCTTCTTCTTCTTTGTTTCTCTTGCCAAGATACCTTGATTGGTGTCTCTACAAATCCCAAGCCCAAGCCTGATTATGCCTAACTCTTCCCATTCCAAAATCCATTTCTCTTAGTTCTAGAATAACTCAAAAAATTAGGTCCAAAGATGCATTAAATAGAGAGTTAGGACAAAGTCCTTGTCTAGGTCAAATACCTAGTCAGGACTTGTCCAAATAAGGCATCATATGGGGCGCCCAACTCTTGGGCACCCCCTCCTTTTTTTCTATCGTGGACCACCAACAAATGGCCGGTGCACAAAACCTCCTCTATTTCCACCAAAAATCCTAGAGAAAAATTAGGGATGTGGGTGGCATAAGGCAAGGAGGTATTTTGCTTCCTTAAAATTCTATCTCATAGAATTTGAATCAAAACAAACTCCCTTGTTTGACATGGTCCACAACCAACTTTCATGTAAGAAGGAAAGGAAGAGATGGTGCATGCTTGAACTCAATTTGGAATGGAGAATCTCGTGCAAAAACCAAAAATATGGGCATGGAGGCATGAGGAATTTATTGGTGCAAGAATACGAAAGTCCTAGTCACACTAGGACTTCCAATTTGATTTGGTCCAACTTGATCTTTGGATCAAATAAAATTAGGATTTATTTAATCTAATTAGAATAGATTTTAGTCCAGCTAATAATCTAATTAAATTATATTAAATTAAATTAAATTCTAATTTAATTTTTAATTAAATTAGAGATTGGGTTCAAACAAGTCCAAATCGAACTAGGACTAGTTTTTCCTTGTAATTGGTTCATCCAATAAACCAATTAGACTTGATCCAATCAAATCCAAACTAAATATAATTAAATCATATTTAATTAGACTTAACCTTAATTTTTTAGTTTAATCAAATTAAGTCAATTAGCAATCCAATTGCTAATTGATCCTCCTACAATATTTGCACTAGGTTAAACATCAATCGTATTTAATGTTTAATCCTAAAATGATTGTTAATCATCGATCAACCAATCGATTAGATTGAGAACTCTTATGTGTGTGACCCCATAGGCTCGAACCTAAGCTGATAGTATAAAAATAAATTTTTGTACCAATCAGAGTGACCATCTAGCAATGATACCCGACGGTCGGATAGATTGAATGTATAGAACAATATCCTTAGAATCCATATGAATATAGTTTATATATAATTCATCTCCTTGACCAAAATGCTCATAGGATATGTCAGAGTTTAACTATCAATCCTGATCAGGTCATCCATATTGTATCTCAAAATACCAAATCCATCTCATGGATTATCCTGGCCAAGGTTTTGCTATATTGAAATATAGTAATGCATTCTTCTCCAACTCTTGGAGTGGTCAATCCCATCTTGATCACTCACCGACTTGGTGAGTACTTGACTGTATTGGAAATTATGTCTCAAAGTCAATCGTCAATCTATTGATGATTGAGATATTATAATTAATTTATTAATTAATAAAAAATATTTTGGCATCTTTTTTTATCATAAATTTACATCTTCTAATGAACTCCATTATTGTGATAAAGTTCTTAGGATTATTTAGTTTTGATAAAAAGAGGATTTATCAATTAGTCCTTAAATTTATTCATGATCAAATGATCAAATGATATATGCCATATAGGTTGGTTGTCCTCTTAACCAAAAAGTATGGAGACACTGGTATGGCATACAGGTAAGATGTATGGATACATTATCATTGAACGTGACCAACTTCAGAGCATTCTGCTATCAAGAATGTCTCTAATGGGATATAGGTATAAGTATCCCTTAGACCTAAGATCACCTCGGTGACTTGCAAGCAACTCACTATGCTTTCGTACCAGACTAACTGAATTTCTAATTTAGCAATAGAAGGCTTCTAGGCACAATCAAGTACTTGCAAAGTTGGAGTGTGATCAAGATGGAATTGACCACTCTAAGTTAGAAAAGAATGTATCACTATATTTCAATATAGCAAAATCTTGATCAGGATAATCCATCAGATGGATTTGATATGTTGAAATATAATGTTACAATCTGATCAGAGTTAATAGTTGAACTCCAAGGTATCCTACGAGCATTATGATCAAGAGGATGAATTATATAAAAATTATATTCGCATGGATTCTAAGGATGGTGTTCTACACCTTTCGACCTATTCGATCGTCGAATATCATTGCTAGATAATCACTTCGATTGATACAAAAATTTATTTCTATGGTATCAGTTTAGATTTGGACCTATGAGATCACACACATTAGAGTTTATATTTTGATTGGATGGTTTATCAGTGATTTAGAATCATTTTAGGGTTAAACGATCAATATCATTAATGTTTGACCTAGTGCAAGTATTGTAGGAGGATCGATTAGCAATTTGATTGCTAATTGGCTTAATTTGATTAAGTCAATAGGCTGAGATTAAGTCTAATTAAATATAATTTAATTAGATTTAGTTTGGACTTGATTGGATCAAGTCTAATTAGCTTATTGGATAAGTCAAGTGCAAGGAAGAACTAGTCCTAATCTAACTAGAACTCAGGTCAACCCAATTTTCTAATTTAATTAAAAAATTAAATTAAAATTAAATTAAATTTAATCTAATTTAATTAAGTCTTTAAATAAATTAGGATCTTATTTAATTGGATTGGTTTATTCTTATTTTTATTTGGTTAAAAGACCTTGTTTGACCAAGTCAAAATAGGAGTCTTAGTGTGACTAGGACTCCCTATTCCTTGTGCCTCCTAATCCTCACGTCCCATCCTTTTCTCTTTATATTTTTATGTGAATAATCTCCACGCCAAAAGGTTTCTCATGCCTCCCTTCTCTCTTTCTTTTCTTATATGGAAGTTTGTTGGAAGACCAAGTCAAAAGGGTAATTAGTTTGCTTAAGGATTCTATGAGATAGAATCCTTGTCAACCAAAACTCTTCCCATAAGTGTGCCGATCCATCCTTCCTTATTTATTTTGATTTTCATGGTAAAAGAGGACATTTTTTTGTGCACTCCCTCTTGCTGATCCACAATGAAAAAAAGGTGGGGGCGCCCAAGAGTTGGCCACCCCAACAACTTTCCTTATTTGGTCCTTCATAGTCTAGATTTTTTACCTAACTTGGACTCTACATATCTCTTAATTTTAAAAAAAAAATTAGCTAAAATTTTCATGGATTGTATAAATATGAGAGGCCTCTTTGGTGTAGAAAAATTAGAGAAAAATTCATCTAGGTCATGGAGATAGTGAAAACACAAATTAGGGTGTCTAGAAAATGAACAAAGAAAAAGAAGAGGGTCTTCTTCTAGGGTTTTTGTTCCAAATTTTTTCCTCCCTTTTTGTGAGCTTTTGAAAGGTGTCTTAGTATCACAAATATTTCTCTTCTTTTCTGGCATTTTTGAGTATCCAAGTTTCAAAGAAGAAAGCATCGGATCAATTATCGAAGAGAGATCAGCACAATGCTAGCATACTGTGTTGATTTCCTACATCAGGATCTCTGATCGTGTTCGTGAGCTCATGTGGACAACTCTTAAAGGTCGGATGCATATGCGGCTTGTGACTTCATCCTCAAGTCTGGATCAGTAAGTTAGAACGTCTAACTTTCTCAGGTAATAGATCTGATCTATTAATTTCATACCTACATTTGATGTAGTGTAGATCTAGGTTGATTTGATCAACCTTTTCTTTCTTATTTAATTTTAATTTTTAATTTAATATCATACATTGATTATGTAATAGATCTGAGATCTAGGTATTTATATATTTATTTAAATAAATATTTAATTTATTTAAATCTTTCTCTATATGATCTTGAAAAGGTTTTAAGATCTACCCATGAAATTCTAGATCTGGTTCCTTCCATTGGTATCAGAGCCTAAGTTCTTATTACATGATTTTTATGCATGTTTAGATTATTTCTTAGATTAGATCTAATTTATAATTTAATTATTAAATCTAAAATTAAAAAAAAAATCAGATCTCATGAACTGTCATAAGATTGTCCTATTGTAAGGTTTATCGCTTACAATGAAAAGATTATCCTAGTTCATGATGATCTGACTCTAATCATAAATTTATTAAATTTAATCTATTTTTATTTATAATTTAATAGATTTAAAATAATTTTAAATCTAAAAATAAAATATTTTAGATTGCATGGACTGCCATAAGATTGTCCTATTGTAAGGTTTACCCCTTACAGTGAATAGGTTGTCCTAGTATATGTTGATCTAAAATATTAATCATAAAATTTTAGATTAGATCTAAAAAATTTTATGATCTAATTAAAAATATTTTAATCTAATTTTAATCATTATAAATATGTTAGATTTGATCTAGGAAGATTTATAATTGATTATTATTGAAACTGTTTCAATTATATAAACATATTTAGATTAGATCTAAAGTAGTTTTATGTTTATTTTACTTGCTTATTGATTATGAATCAAACATGCAATTTGGTTGATAGAACCATGTTGTAAAAATATTTTACAAACATAAAAATTATTTTCGAAAAGCCAAACCCCAACCCTCAATCCAAAACTTAATTGAGAATTAAGAAGTTGATTGATTAGGATCTAGAATTGTGAATTGAAGATCCTAAGACACAAATCATAACCCATTGGGTTAAATGGGTTAGTGGAGATTAGGTCCATTAATTGGGTTAAACCTAGGGTTAGATTAAAGAATAGACTTAATTAGAGAATTGACTGAATCTAATCAATTGTTATCTTATATTAGGTCAAGAATTCTCTAGATCAATTACAATAGTTGTAGTTGGTCAAGTCCATATCTTTAACAAGACCCAAGATGAACTTGATTCTTGGCTACGTAGTCTAGCACGAACTATTAGGTTGATCTAATTGAAACAAATTAAACTAATTTGTGTCTAAGATAAATCAGACCAATGATTTTTAATTGACAGCCTGCTTACCTGGCCATTTTTGATGATGTCTAAGGCAAGCTTTGGCAGACCCTCCCACCAATTGAATTTACCTAGCCTGTTGGTGAGATTATGTTTTGATTGAATCACTTGACTATTCGAGTTGACCCATGTCAACTAGGTGAATCAGTGTGACTGATTTAGGTGCTCCTAGACTAGCCTGTTAGTGGTCTCCCTTAAGCTGACTTAGTGAAGCCAGCAGAATGATCATGATAAGCTGGTTAATCTGACCTACTCACTTTTATAAATAAATTTTCTAAAATTATTAGGTTCCTAAAATAAAATAGTTATACGATAATTGGATCATAGCCTCCAATTAAAGTGGATGATAATGGGTCTATCAGTTGGATAATCATTGGAGGCCCAAAGGCTTGGTGCTTATCGGTTGATGGAATTATCATTCATTATATGAACTCTTTAATACATCTTTCTAAATGATGGTCAGGTGGGCCAACCAAAGTTGGGCCTGATCATTCATTGGTTAGATGGACTAAGTATAGTCATGTTAATGGTTGGACCTAATTGGACTCTTTTCTGAGAAGGCCAAAGCCAACTGATCAAGGGCTGGGGTAAAATTTAATTACTAAAAATCATTTAGAGAAATAATTGGTTATGAACCTACCCTTAGATGTACATGGATTGGCCAACCAAAGTTGGGCTCATGTGCAGTCTGTGTGGATTCTAGTACCCACTAAAGAATTAGGATAATTTCTCGAATTGGAGGTAAAGGCTACTAATTCGAATAAAATAGTGGAAGAAATCTTTTGATTAAAGTTCAAATCTTTAGGTTTAATGAGTCAATTATTAATTAGATTTTGATTTTTCTCTGTGTAGACATGGCCACTTTTTTATCACTTTGATCATTATTGGACAATGATAAGTTGGTGGGATCCAACTTCGATAACTTATATCGAAAGTTGAAAATTATCTTGGAGCATGAACGGATCCTATATGTGCTGACGGATCCTACACCTGAGGAACCAGCTACTAATGCACGTGGAACAGTCAAAGACACTTATCAGAAGTGCCTCAGTGATCGAACCATGGTGCACTGCATTATGCTGGCTACGATGAGCGATGAGTTCAGTCGCAGGTTTGAGACAGCTCAGTCAAATGAAATGCTCCAAGTATTGGAGGATTCTTTTGGCACACCCGATGATGTTGAGAGGCACAAGACTAGTTGCACCATCTTCAATGCCAGAATGTGGGATGGAGCCTCTGTCACTAATCATGTACCATACATGATTGAGCTGATAGAGTGCTTGAGCAAACTCCGCTTTTTCTTGCATGAACAACTTGGAAAAGATGCAATACTAAACTTACTGCTAAAGTTCTATCTCCCTTTTCTTACTCATTATAGAATGACAAAGTCTGAAGTAAACTACCACGATTTACTGGAGTTACTTCAGAACTTTGAGAAGGATCACCAGCTCCATAAAGAGTTGGTGAACTTAGTAGAAGGTTTGTCTTCTGATTCTCGACTCTTTAGGAAAGGGAAGAAGAACAAGAAGAAGAAAATAAAGAAGGTGCAAGTTCAGACTGGGACATCAGTGTAGGGCCAGACCAGAAAAATCAAGCCTGATAAGAGTCAAGCTGAATGCTTCTTTTGCAAGAAGTGGGGGCACTGAAAGAGAAACTATCCTCAGTACATTGCCTCTTTGGACCCGAACAAACAGAGAAAGAAACAAGCTATTGCTGGGCAAGGTATTTATATAATAACTCCTTAAAAATTTTTTATTTATGATATTACTAATTGGATATTGGATACTGGTAGCCCTTACCATATTTGCAATTTATTGTAGGGGTTGCAGGTTAATAGAAGATTCAAGCAAGGTGAGAGATTCCTAAATGTTGGAGATGAAAGACCAGTTTTAGTTCTAGCTTTAGAAATTTTGAAACTTGTATTCGAATCTCATACCATTATTCTTAATGATTGTCATTTCTGTCCTACTTTCTTTTTAAATATCATTTCTATAGGCTTTTTGGCCATGAATAATTATGAAATTTTAATAAAAAAATGAGTTTATAATGTCATTGTGAATAGTATTGCTGCTTTCTATGCATAATTGAACAATGGTGTATATATGTTATCACAATCTATTAATATAGTCTATTCTACTGGAAAGCATCCTAGATTAGATAGTGTATCAAATATCTACTTATGGCACTGTAGACTAGGTCATATAAATAAGAACATGATAAATAGATTGACTCAAGAGGGAATCCTCGAAGTCAGTGATTGTGAATCACTTCCAACTTATGAGTCTTATCTTTTTGGTAAAATGACCAAGTCACTTTTTACTAGAAAAGATGAGAGAGCCAATGAGCTCTTAGGTCTAGTACATACTGATGTATGTGGACCAATGAGCATAAGTACCAGAGGTGGATATGTCTACTTCATCACTTTCATAGATGATCTATCCAAATATGGATATGTCTATCTGATGAAACGTAAGTCGAATTTTTTTGAAATGTTCAAATGATTTCGAAGTGAAGTAGAAAAATAAATTAAGAAGAGTATTAAAATTCTTCAATTTAACCGAGGAGGAGAATACCTTTCTAGTGAGTTTCTCACATATTTAGAAGAGAATGGGATTCTCTTCCAATGGAATCCTAGAACACCACAGCATAATGATGTATCTGAAAGGAGGAATCGGACTCTATTAAACATAGTTCGATCCATGATGGGATTTGTCAGCTTGCCGATATCCTTTTGGAGATATGCACTCGAATCGACTTGTTATCTATTAAATAGGATTCCAAGTAAATCTGTAGTTAAAATCCCATATGAGATATGGACAGGACGTAAGCCAGCACTTTCACATCTTAGGATTTGGGGGGGCCCGACTTATGTCAAATGGTTAATTACAGATAAACTTGGATCTAGGTCTGACAAGTGTACATTCATAGGATACCCAAAAGTGATCAAAGAATATTATTTCTACCATGTTAATGAACAAAAGGTGTTCGTCAGCCTTAGGGCAACTTTTTTGGAAAAGAAGTTCCTTGGTGAAGGAACTGTTTTCTCTAAGGTTGAACTTGATGAAGTTCAATAGATAGAAAGTTCGATATAGAATGTTGAACCTAAGTCGGATTTGATCAGATCAGATCCAAAGCCTAGTGAACCCACACCATTAAGGCAATCCGATAGAGTACCACACCATCCAGACAGATACTATGGATTCTTGGTCCAGGATGGTGATCCCATCAAATTCGATGAGAATGATAAGGATCCGATCACTTATATGGATGCGATGCAGAGATCCAACTCTAAAAAATGGCTAGAAGCCATGAGATCCAAAATAGGTTCCATGAAGATCAATGATGTATGGACATTAGTTGACCCATCTGAAGGGGTTAAATCCATTGGGTGTAAATGGGTATTCAAAAGAAAAAAGAGACACAGACGAAAAGATGGAGATCTATAAAGCCCATCTGGTTGTCAAGAGGTATCATCAATGTTATGGTATTGACTATAATGAGACATTCTCTCCAGTGGCAATGCTTAAATTCATTCGAATAATGCTTGCAATAGCTGCCCACCTGGACTATGAGATCTGGCAGATGGATGTGAAGATGGCTTTCGTAAATGGAGAGCTAACCAAAGAGGTGTATATGATATAACCTAAGGGATTCACATCCATAGATGAGTCCAAGGTGTGCAGGCTTCAGAGATCCATTTATGGATTAAAGCAAGCATCTCAGAGTTGAAACATGCATTTTGATAAAGAGATCAAAATGTATGGCTTCGTTAAGAATAGAAAAAAATCCTTTATTTACAAAGGGACAAATGGTCCAACAGTAGTATTCTTTATTTTGTATGTGGATGACATTCTCTTAATCAGAAATAACATCCACACACTACAAAGAATAAAAATCTGATTATCATCATAGTTCTCTATGAAGGACTTGGGAGAAGCATCCTACATCCTAGGGATGAAGATCTATAGAGATAGATCTAAAAGGATGCTTGGTATATTCCAGTCCACATACATAGAAACTATGCTGAAGAGGTTCGATCTGGAGAATTCCAAAAAGGGCTATCTTTCGATAGGCCAAGAAATTTCTCTCTCTAAGAAGGATTGTCTGACAACTCCTGAAGTAAGAGTGTATGAGTAGAATTTCACATGCTTCGGCAATAGAATCTATTATATATGTAATGACATGTACAAGATCAGACGTGGCATACTCACTAGGAGTAGTGAGTAGATACCAGTCTGACCCTAAAGAAAATTACTGAAAGATGGTTAAAACCATCCTTAAGTATTTGAGAAATACTAAGAACCAATGGTTGATTTATGGTGAGTCAGATTTGAAGCTTGTGAGATTTACAGACTCCAACTTTCAATCTGACCATGATGATAGTAAAAGTATATCGGGATATATTTTTACTCTAAATAGTGGAGCCATCTATTGAAAAAATTTTAAACAGCATATAGTGGCTGACTCTATTTATAAAGTAGAGTATATGGCAGCATCAGATGCAACAAACAAAGCTGTGTAGTTGAGGAAGTTTATCATCGAGGTCGGAGTAGCATCCTCCATTGATGGTCCAGTCTTGCTCTACTACGATAGCACTGGCACCATAGCTCAAGCAAAGGAACCGAAGGCACATCAGTGGATAAAATATATTCTATGCCACTTCCATTTGGTCTGTGAGATCATAGATCATGGTAATGTCGATCTTCAAAAGATCAACGAAAGAAGAACCTAGTCGACCCGTTCACTAAAGCCCTAGCAATCAAAGTGTTCGACAACCATAAGTCGAAGATGGATATTAGATACTATGCCGAGTGGCTTTAGGACAACTGAGAGTTGTTGAAAATTATGTTCCAAAGACAATCATCAGCCTATTGATGATTGAGATATTATAATTAATTTATTAATTAATAAAAAATATTTTGATATCTCTTTTCATCATAAATTTACATCTTCTAATGAACTCCATTATTGTGATAAAGTTCTTAGGACTATTTAGTTTTGATAAAGAGAGAATTTATCGATTAGTCCTTAAATTTGTTCATGATCAAATGATTGGCTGTTAATTAGGATGACAGTATCTATCGAGCATAGATCGCTATATGCCATATAGGTTGGTTGTCCTCTGAACCAAGGAGTGTGGAGATACTAGTATGGCATACAGGTGAGATGTATGGCTATATCATCATTGAACGTGATCAACTCCAGAGCATTCTGCCGTCAAGAATATCTCTGATGGGATATTGGTATAAGTATCCCTTAGACCTTATATCACCTCAGTGACTTACAAGCAACTCACTGTGCTTTGGTACCGAACTAACTGAATTTCTAATTTAGTAATGAAAGGCTTTTGGGTATAGTCAAGTACTTGCGAAGTCAGAGAGTGATCAATATGGAATTAACCACTCCAAGAATTGGAGAAGAATGTATCACTATATTTTAATATAGCAAAATTTTGGCGAGGGTAATCCATCAAATGGATTTGATATTTTGAAATACAATATGGACAATCTGATCAAAGTTGACAGTTATACTCTGAGGTGTCCTACGAGCATTATGGTCAAGAAGATGAATTATATAGAAATCATATTCGCATAGATTCTAAGGATCGTATTCTACACCTTTCAACCTATCCGACCGTCGAATATCATTGCTAGATGATCAATTTGATTGGTACAAAAATTTATTCTTATGCTACTAGCTTAGGTTTGGACCTATGAGATCACACATATTAGAGTTCACATTTCGATCGGATGGTTGATCAGCGACTTAGAATCATTTTAGGGTTAAACGATCAATACCATTAATGTTTGACCTAGTGCAAGTGTTACAAGAGGATCGATTAGCAATTTGATTGCTAATTAGCTTAATTTGATTAATCCAATAAACTGAGATTAAGTTTAATTAAATATGATTTAATTAGATTTGGTTTGAACTTGATTGGATAAAGTTCAATTGGCTTATTGGATAAGTCAAGTGCAGGGAAGAACTAGTCCTAGTCTAACTAGGACTCGAGTCAACCCAATTTTCTAATTTAATTAAAAAAATTAAATCAAAATTAAATCTAATTTAATATTATTTAATTAAGTTCTTAAATGAGTTAGGATCTTATTTAATTTGGTTGATTTATTTTTATTTTTATTTGGTTAAAAGACCTTATTTGACCAAGTCAAAATAGGAGTCCTAGTGTGACTAGGACTCCCTATTTCTTGTGCCACCTAATCCTCATACCCCACCCTTTTTTCTTTGTATTTTTATGTGAATAATCTCCATGCCCAAAGGTTTCTCATGCCTCCCTTCTCTCTTTCTTTTTTTCATATGGAAGTTTGTTGGAAGACCAAGTCAAAAGGGGAATTAGTTTTGCTTAAGAATTCTATGAGATAGAATCCTTGTCAACCAAAATTCTTTCCATAAGTGTGCCAACCCATCCTTCCTTATTTTCTTTGATTTTCATGATAAAAGAGGACATTTTTTTGTGCACCCCCTCTTGCTGGTCCATGATGAAAAAAAAGGTGGGGGCGCCCAAGAGTTGGGCGCCCCAGCAGCTTTCCTTATTTGGTCCTTCATAGTCTAGATTTTTGACCTAACTTGGACTCTACATATCTCTTTATTTAAAAAAAATTTTTAGCTAAAATTTTTGTGGATTGTAGAAATTTTAGAGGCCTCTTTGGTGTAAAAAAATTAGAGAAAAATTCATCTAGGTCGTGGAGATAGTGAAAACACAAATTAAGGTGTCTAGAAAAAGAACAAAGAAGAAGAGAGGGTCTTATTCTAGGGTTTTTGTTCCAAATCTCTTCCTCCCTTTTTGTGAGCTTTTGAGAGGTGTCTCAGTATCACAAATCTTTTTCTTTTCTTCTGATATTTTAGAGTGTCCAAGTTTCAAAGAAGGAAGCATCGAATCAACCGTCGAAGAGAGATCAGCACAGTGCTAGCATATTATGCTGATTTTCTGCATCAGGATCTTTGATCGTGTTCGTGGGCTCATGTGGACGACTCCTAGAGGCTGGACATGTGTACAGCTTGTGACTTCATCCTCAAGCCTAGGTCAGCAAGTTAGAACATCTAACTTGCTCGGATAATAGATTTGATCTATTAACTTCATACCTGCATTTTGATATAGTGTAGATCTAGGTTAATTTGATCAACTTTTTCTTTCTTGTTTGATTTTAATTTTTAATTTAATATCATGCCTTAATCATATAATAGATCTAAGATCTAGATGTTTACATGATTATTTAAATAAATATTTAATTTATTTAAGTCTTTCACCGCATGATCTTGAAAAAGTTTCTAGATCTATCCATGAAATCCTAGATCTGGTTTCTTCAGACTGTGCCCAAAAACCTTTCATTAATGAATTAAAAATTCAGTTAGTTCGGTACCAAAGCACCATAAGTTCCTTGCAAGCCACTGTAGTGATCTTAGGTCTATGGGATACTTATATCTATATCCCATCAGAGTAATTCTCGATAGTAGAATGCTCTAGAGTTGGTCACGTTCAGTGATGATGTACTCTTATATCTCACTTGTATGCCATACTAGTATCTCTACATTCCTTGGTTAAGAGGACAATCAACCTATATGGCATACAATGACCTATGCTCGATAAACGCTGTCGTCCTAATTAACAGCATATCATTTGATCATGAACTATTTAAAGACTAATCAATAAATCTTCTCTTTATCGAAACTAAATAGTCCTAAGAACTTCATCACAATAATGAAGTTCATTAGAAGATATATATTATGATATTATTCATTAATAAATTAATTATAATTATAAAGTAGCTCAATCGTCAATAGACTGATGATTGGTTTTAAGACACATTTTTCAATGGTTCTGACTTTGAGAAGTGGCTTGGAGCCATGAAATCCGAATTGAAGTCTATGGAGATCAATAGTATATGAACACTAGTTGATCTACCTAAAGGGATAAAATTTATTGGGTGAAAATGAATTTTCAAAAGGATTAGAGTAGCACGGACGGGAAGGTAGAGACCTATAAAGTCCATTTAGCTATCATCTCAGAGCTGGAACATACGTTTTGAATGTATGACTTTGTTACGAATGAAGAGCAACCCTGCATCTATAAGTGGGCAAATGATTCTATAGTGTTATTTCTTGTATTGTCTATGAATGATATTCTCTTAATCAGAAATAACATTCCAGCATTATAGAGAATAAAGATTTGGCTATCATTTTACTTCTCCATGTAGGATTTGGAAGAAGCATCCTACATCTTAGGGATGAAAATCTATAGAGATAGATCTAAAAAGGATGTCTGGATTGTCCCAATCTATGTATGAAAATAGATATGGCATACTCACTAAAGATAGTGAGTAAATACTAGTCCGATCTAAGTGAGAACCACTAGAAGACTGTATAGATAATTCTTAAGTATTTAAGAAATACTAAGATCCAGTGACTCAAATATGAAGATACTAACTTAAAACTTATGGGATATTATGATTCTAGTTTTTAGTCAGATTAAAACGACAGCAGAAAATTATTGGATCATGAATTTATCCTAATTGAAGGAGCAATCTGCTAGAAAAATTCCAAGCAGAATACTATAGTCTATTCTATTAGTGATATAGAGTACATCGTAAAATCTGATACTGCCATATAGGTTGTATGGTTGCAAAAGTTCATTAGCAAGCTGGGAGTGGCACCCTCCAATGATGGTCCAATCCTAATATAGCACTGGAGCCATAGCTCAGGCTAAAGAACCAAAGATGTGTCACAAGACCAGCATACTCTATATCGCTATCACCTTAGATTTTGGATCAGGATGACATCGACCATTAAAAGATCGACGAAAAAGGAGAACTTGACTGATCCATTTGCTAATGTCTCAAAGCTAAGGAGTTCTAAGAGCTCAAGTGGAAGATAGGATATTTAATATTATTCTGATTGACTTTACTCTAAGTGAGAGTTGTTAGGAAATGTGCCCTAAATCCAAACATCTAAGTTGTAGATGATTGGAATCAATATGTGAATTATCAAATAATAATTGCTATTTGTCTTATTCATCATCAAAGTTCTATATTCCTTAAATGAACTCCTAAGTTATGATGAAGTCTTTAGAACTATACTTAATCGATAAAGAAGGATTTATTGGATGATTCTTAAATTATTCACGATCAAATGATGAGTTATTAACTAGGATGATAACTTATCGATTATAGATCATTGTATGTCATATGCGTTGGTTCTCCTCATAACCAAATAGTGTGGAGACACTGGTATGGCATGCAGGTAGAATGTAGGAGTACATCTGCACTGAACGTGATCAATGTAGTGCTCTGCTATCAAGAGTAGCTAGCTAAGGCTAATGGATATAAGTATTTCTCTGATCTGATATCACCATGGTGACTTGCAAGCAACATACTATACTTTGATGTCAGACTACTTGTATTTCTAATACAAGATCGAAAGATTTTTAGGTACAATCAAGTACTTGTAGAGTTGGTGTGTGAGTCAAGATGGAATTAACCACTCTTGATTAACTTTAAGAAGCGAATGTCTCATTGTATTTTAATTTAACAAAACCTAGGCCTAGGTTATCCTTGTGAGGAGTCATGGGATTTGCAAAAATTTTGAAACACAATATGAAAGAACTATTTTGAGTGTTGACAGCAAACTCGAAGTCATCCTAAGCATTATTAATCAAAAGAATGAATTATATGGTAACCATAGATCAGATTTCTAAGAATATTATTTTGCATACATTCGACCTATCCAGACATCGGATACCATTGCTAGATGATAATTTTAATTGGTACAGAAATTGATTTTGGTGCTACTAGCTTAGGTTTGAATCTATGGGGTCACACACATAAGAGGTTACTATCTGATCAGATGGTTGATCAATAATTGAGAATCATTCAGTAATCGAATCATCAATACGATTGATAATCGATCAAGTACAAGTATTACAAGAGGATCGATTAGAAATTGGATTGCTAATTGACTCAATTTGATTGAGCAACTAGGCTGAGATCAAGTCTAACTAAATTAAATTTAATTAAAATTGATTAGGACTTGATTAGATTAAGTCCAATTAGTTTATGAGATAAGCCAATTATAAGGAAGAATAAATCTTTATTCGATTAGAAATTGAGTGCACCTAATTTTTAATTTGATTAAAAATTAAATTAGATTTAAATTTAATTTAATCTAATTTAATTAGATTCCTAGTTGGACTAGGATTGCCTTTAATTAGGTTGACTCAATTTTAATTAGAAAAAGACTTAAATAGATTCGACCTAGTCTTAATAAAAGAGTCCTAGTTAGACTAGGACTTCTTCTATCCCTTGCACCTAAAAAACAAGCCCATGCCATATATTTTTTCTGCACCACACCCCCCCCACCCCACCCCACCCCCGACTAGTGCATGAGTTCTCTCACACCTAAGATGGGTTCCACGCCCCACATCCAGTTGTTTTGGAATTAGTTTTGAATTGGTCAAAACTAGCAAGTGGTTGTCCCTTGGATTCTATTTCCTAGCATTCCCATGCTAAAGAGGAATGGGGTGGTGTCCAAGAGTTGGATGCCAGCAAGACTCCTTATTAGTCCTCCTATAAAATAGGGGGCGCCTCCTATCTTGAGGGTTGGCATCAAATACTAGAGTTTTTTCTATGCAAAATCTAGAGAAAAAATAGAGGAGGCATGAGGGATTTAGGCGCCCATATTGTTGGGGGCTTTTGGATTTCTTTTGGACATCAAACATTGATGTCCTATTGAGAGAAAAATAGAAGAGAAGAATGTCTTCTCTTAAGATTCCTTTGTAAACCTTTTCTTCTCCATCTTTTAAGAGTCTTCTCATAGGAGAGATAAGAGAGAAAGGGTCATGGGGCATGGGGATTTTGGGCACTCCAAGATGGTTGGGGCGTGATGTTTTTTTTGGACATCAATTGTTGATGTCCTATTGAGAGAACTAGAAGAGAAGAATATTTTCTCTTAGGATTTCTTTCAAGGCTTTTTTCCTCTCCATCTTTTGTGAGATTTTTTCCATGAGAAAAGTCAGAGAGAAAAGGAGAAAGAGTGCAAAAAAATTCTAGAGGAGAAGGTCTCCTCTTGTCCAAGTGTGAAGATCAGTTTAGGACATCAATGGTTGATGTCCTGAAAGAGAAGATGGATCTTCTCTTAATAGATTTTCTTAAGCTTTTTTTTTTCTATTTTTTGGAAGATCCAAAAGTTGGTATTCTTCCTTCATCCTCTTTATCTTCATCTCTTAGTGTATCCAAGAGATCTGAAGAATATTTTACAAATCAACCATCAGGAGGGATTCGTGAGAAGCTAGCACTTCTAGTGAATCTTCATTCGACGAACCTCCGATCTACGTAGCAACCTCATGTAGATAACTTGTAAAGGCCAGACATGCTATGTGGCTCCAAGCAATAAGAACAATGATGGTTTTCAGCTGTGGTGTTCTCAACCCGCACAAAGGTAAGAGATTTGATCTCTTCTTGGCCTAGATGCGATCTAGAATTTCTAAAATTATTCTAGATCTAAGATGTTGAAATGATCAATACCAACCTAATTTATTTTTTAGATTTATTCATGCATCTTGATATGTCATAAATCCTAAATGTAGGGTTTAGTAATAGATTGCATGTATAAATAGATTAAATAATTTAATCTATGTCTTCCACTGCATCTAATTTTAAAAATGTTTCGAAAGTTATGCATGAAACCCTGCATGATTTTTCAACAATCTTGTCATAATCAATACCATAATATTGACAATACCCCTTGGCAACTAGATGGGCTTTATAAGTCTCCATCTTTCCATTTGTGCTTCTTTTTCTTTTGAAGATCCACCTACATCCAATGGGTTTAATCCCTTCAGGTAGGTTAACTAATATCCAGACATCATTGACCTTCATGAACTCCATTTTGGATTTCATGGCCTCAAGTTATTTTTTAGAATTAGATCTCTGTATGGCACCCATGTAAGTGATCAGATTCTCATCATTCTAATCGAGTTTGATGGGGTCACCATCCTAGACCAAGAAACTATAGTATCTATCCAGCTAACATAGTACTTTACTAGATCGCCTTAATGGTGCAAGTACATTAGGCTCCAGATTTGATCTAATCAAATCCAATTCAGGTTCAACTACTAGTGTCAAGTTTTCTACCTGTTGAACTTTTTCAAGTTCAATTTTAGAGGCAACGGTTTTTTACCAAGAAACTCTTTTTCTAAAAAGATTGTCTTAAGGCTGACGAACATCTTTTGTTCATCAGTATGGTAGAAAATATATATTTTGGTTTCTTTTGCATACCCTATGAAAGTATACTTTCAGATCTAGGTCCAAGTTTATTTATCATTAAATATTTGACATAGGCCAAGCACCCCCAGAACCTTAGGTGTGAAAGTACTGGCTTACGTCCTATCTATATCTTATATGAAGTTTTAATAACAGACTTACTTGGAACCCTATTTAAAATATAGCAAGACGATTTGAGTGCATAACCCCAAATGAATATCAACAAGCTAGCAAAATCCATCATGGATTTAACCTTATCTAACAAAGTTTGATTTCTCTTTTCAGATACATCATTATGATGTGGTGTTCCTGAAGGAGTCCACTAAGAAAGAATCTCATTCTCTCCTAGATATGTGAGAAACTCATCAAAAAGGTATTCATCTTCTCGATCAAAATGAAGAGTTTTAATATTCTTTTCAGTTTATTTTTTTACTTCATTTTGAAATTATTTAAATATTTCAAATGAATCCTATTTGTGTTTCATTAGATAGACATATCGATACCAAAATAGGTCACCTATGAAAGTAATAAAGTAAAAATATCCACCTCTAGCACTTGTGCTCATAGGTCTATATACATTAGTATGTACTAGATCTAAGAGCTCAGTGGCTCTCTCATCTTTTTCAGTAAAAGATGACTTGATCATTTTCTCAAGAAGACAAGACTCACTGGTTGGAAGCGATTCACAATCACTAACTTTGAAGATTCTCTCTTGAGTCAACTTATTTATCCTATTCTTGTTGACGTGACCTAATCTACAGTGCCATAGATAAGTATCAGACACATTATCTAATCTAGGGTGCTTGCCAATAGAGTAGACTACATTAATAGGTTGTGATATTATATAGATTCCATTGCTTAAATATCTAAAAAGATTGTAACACTACTCAAAATGATATTACAAATTTTTTTTTTAATTTCATAATTACTTTTGGCCAAAAGTCCTACAAAAATAATATTCAAAAATAAATTAGGATAAAAGTGACAATCACTAAGAACAATGATATAAGACTCAAATACAAATTTTAAGATCTCTAGTGCTAAAACTAGAATTGATCTTCCAACTCCAATGTTCATGAATCTTTTATCTTGCTCGAATCTCCTATAGACCTGCAATCCCTGCAGCAAACTACAAATATGGTAAGATCTTCTAGTATCCAATATCCAGTCAGTAATATCATTAATTGAGAAATTATAATGAGTTATCATATAAATACCTTTTCAAGCAATTGTTTGCTTCTTTCTTGGCTTATTTGGGTCTAGGAAGGCAATGTATTAAGGACAGCTCCTTTTCTAATGCCCTCGCTTCTTGTAGAAGAAGCGCTCCGCTTGACTCTTATCAAGCTTAAATTTTTTTGTCTGGCTTTGCACTAATGTCCCAGCCTAAACTTGCACCTTCTTGATCTTCTTCTTCTTGTTCTTCTTTCTTTTCTTAATGGGTCAAGAACCAGAAGAAGATCCTTCCACCATATTCACCGACTCCTTGTAGAGCTAGTGATCCTTCTCAAAGTTTTGAAGCAATCCCAACAACCTATGGTAATTGACTTCAGGCTTTGTCATTCTATAATGAGTAAAAAAATGGAGGTAGAACTTAAGCAGCAAGTTCAGAATAGCATCTTTTTCTAGCTGCTTGTGTAAGCAAAAGTTGAGCTTGCTCAAATGCTCCATTATCTCGATCATGTATAATACATGATCGATGACTAAAGCTCCATCCCTCATCCTAGTATTGAAGATGGCATAACTAGTCTTATGCCTCTCAACATCATCGAGAGTGCCAAAAGACTCGTTCAACACTTGAAACATGTCTTCTAGCTGAGTTGACTCGAACCTGCAACTGAACTCATCGCTCATAGCTACCAGCATGATGCAACACACCGTAGTTCATCCATTGAGCAACTTCTGGTAAGTATCTCAAACTGATCCATGTATGTTAGGAGCTAGCTCCTCTAGTACTGGATCTGTCAGAATATACAAGATCCATTCATGCTCAAAGACAATCTTCAACTTACAGTACCAGCTATCGAAGTTGGATCCCATCAACTTATCATCGTCCAACAATGATCGAAGCGACAAGAAAGTGGCCATAACTGCACCAAAAAAAATCAAAATCTAATTAATAAATATTTATTAAATTTATAGATTTGGGCTTTAATCAAAAGGTTCTTCCATTATTTTATTCAAATTGATAGCCTCTATCTCCAACTCAAGGAATTATTCTAATTTCTTAGTGGATACTAGAATCCACATAGACTACACACAAGCCTGACTTTGGCCAATCAACCTATGTACATCTATAGGTAGGTTCATAATCAATTATTTCTCTAAATAACTTCTAGTAATTTAAATTTTATCCCAATCCCTAATTAGTAGGCTTTAGCTTTCACTAAAAAGATTCAATTAGGTCCAACCATTAACATGACCATACTTGGTCTATCTAACTAACGAATGATTAAGCCCAACTTTTGTTGGTCAACCTAACCATCATTTAGAGAGACATGGTCAATAAATTATATTATGAATGATAATTCTATTAGTCGATAAGCACCAGGCCTTTAGGCCTTCAATGATTATCCAACTAATAGATCCATTATCACTCACTTAATAGGAGGCTATGATCTAGTTATCACTATAACTATTTTATTTTTAAGTACCTAATAATTTTAGAGAATTTGATTAATTTGATTTAAAAGAAGAGAGTCAGATGAATCAGCTAATCATGATCCTTCCACTGACTTCACCTCAGATTAAGGAAGACCATAGATAGGTTGGTCTAGGAGCACCTAAATCAGTGACACTAATTTATCTAGCTGATATAGGTCAACACGAATTATCAAGTGATTTGATCAAAATATAACTTTATCGAGAAGGTCAGATAAGTAAGATCGATGGAAGGGATATGCCATTAACTCATCAAAGACCAAATCAGTACAAGTAGCTCCCAGTTAAAGACCACTGATCATAAATTACCAGACTTACTTTAGACACCAGCTGGTTAATTAGTTTTGATTGGATCTACCTAACAGTTTGGGCTAAACCGCTTAGCCAAGAATCAATTCCATTTGATTTTCATTAAAGACATGAACTTGACCAACTACAACTATTATAATTGATCTAGAAAATCCTTGATCTAATCTAAGACAATATTTGATTAGATTTTGTCAATTCTCTAATTAAGTCCATTCTTTAATCTAACCTTAGATCTAATCTAATTAATGGATCTAATTCACTTTAACCAATTAACCCAAGTTTTATGATTTTTGACTTAGGATCTTCAATTCACAATCCTAGATCCTAATCAAATAACTCTTATTTATTAATTAAGTTTAAGACTAAGGATTGGGGTTTGACATTTTAAAAATAATTTTCATGTTTATAAAATATTTTTACAATATGGTTCTATCAACCCATTGCATGTTTGATTTATAATCAATATGCAAATAAAGCATATCATGAATCTACTTTAGATCTAACCTAAATATATTCATGATAATAAAATTGAAATAATTTTAATTCTAATAAATCATAAATCATCTTAGATCAAATCTAATATATTTATAATCATTAAATCTAGATTAAAATATTTTTAATTTAAATCATAAAATTTTTTAGATTAAATCTAAAATTTTATGATTAAGTTTTAGATCAGCATGTACTAGGATAATTTTTTCATTATAAGAGATAAATCTTACAGTAAGACAACCTTATAAGATCAATCCGTGCAATATAAAATTTATTATTTTTAGATTTAAATAATTTTAAATTTAATTAATTATAAATTAGTTTAGATCATATCTAACAAATTTATGATTAAGATTTAAATCAGCACGAACTAGGACAATCTTTATACTATAAGGGATAAACCTTACAGGAGGACAAACTTAAAAGATCAGTCCATACAATCTAAAACTTATTTAATTTTAAATTATAATTTAGATTAAATATAAGTAATAGATCTAAAATATGCAAAGAAATCATGTCAAAAGGATCTAGGCTCTGAGACCAATTAAAGAAAAAATCTAGGGTTTGCAAGATCTATTTCAAAAATTTTTTCAAAACAAAAATAGTGGAAGCTATAGATTAATTATATTAATCTATAAAATAATATAAAAATTTTTAGATCTAGAATCTAATGACATGATCCATGCATGCATATAAATCTAAAAATTAAATATTAAATAAAAATAAGGATGTTGATTATATCAACATCAAATAAAACTAGATCTAATCTCATAGGCAAAAGAGATCGTATCTCTTTTATCTTTTGTAAGTTAGGATCTTCACTTGCTAATCTGAGGCTTATCATTTCGAGCCACACATGCATCCGATCTTTATGAGAAGTCCACATAAAGTTTCAATCTTGATCCGAAGTCTAGCAACTAAAAATCAACACAATGTGCTAGCACTGTGCTGATCCTTCTTTGACGATTGATCATGAATCTCCTTCTTCAAACAACTTGGACTCTTCAAGAGACAAAGAAGGAGAAGGGAGGATCAAAGAGAAGCCTTCTTCCTCATATTTTTCTCTTAAAAAGGTGGTGAAAGAAGATGCAAAACAAAATCCTAGAGAAGACCCTTCTTCTCTATTTCTTTCTCTCCCCTAGACACAACAACTTGTGTCTTTACAAAATCCCATGCCCAAGACCCCTTTGAGCCCAAGGTTCCCACACCCAAACCCTCTCTCTGCAGTAGAAAATCTATAGAAAAATCATGCCCAAAAGCCCTTTAAATAGAGAGAAAAGGAGCAATCCTTGTGTAGGTCAAACACCTAGAAAGGAATGTCCAAATTGGACAAGAATTGGGGAACCCAACTCTTGGGTGCCTCTCCCAAATTTTTAGGCATGGAGACCTAGGTTTTGATGCATAAAACCTTCCATAATTTGTATGAAAAAATTAGAGAAAAATTAGGCTAATGGGTGCCACACATGGGGAAGAGTTTTGGTTCCTTAAAACTCTATTAAATAGAATTTCGAATCAAAACTACTTACTAGTTTTGACTTGGTCCAAAATTTCTTTCCATCTAAGTAAGGTGGGAGGCACAAGGGGGGTGTGGAGACTCTCTGGGCATGAGAAATCTCATGCCAAAACTCATGGGAAGGGGCATTGGTTGGTGAGTTGGCGCAAGGGAGAAGTCCTAGTTAAACTAGGACTTCATGCTTTGACTAGTTAAAGCTATTCTTTAGCCCAATTAAAATAGATCTTGGTGCAACCTAATTAATGATGTTCTTACTTTAATTAAAAATCTAATTAAATTTAATTTAATTTTAATTTAAATATTTAATTAAATTAAAAATTAGGGGTACTCAAATCCTAAATCAACTAAAAATTGATCTTCCTTACAATTGGCTTATCCCATAAATCAATTAGACTTGATCCAATTAAGTTTAAACTAAATTTAATTAAATTTTATTCAATTAGACTTAATTTTATCTCTTAAGCTCAATCAGATTGAGTCAATTAGTAATTCGATTGCTAATCAATCCTCCTACAACACTTGCACTAGGTCAAACATAAATCGTATTGATTATTTGATCCTAGAATAATTCTTAATCATTGATCAATCATCCGATCAGATCAAGATCTCTAATGTGTATGACTTCATAGATTCGAATCTAAGTTGATAATATAAGAATAAATTTTTATACCAATCGGAGTAACCATCTAGCAATGGTATCCGACAATCGGATAGGTCAAATGTGTAAAGTAACACTCCTAAAACTCATATGGATATGATTTTCATATAATTCATCTTCTTAACCATAAATGCTCATAGGATGACTTAGGGTTTAAGTGTCAACCCTGAATAGGCCATCCATATTATATTTCAAAATACCAAATTCATCACATGGATTATCCTGGCCAAAATTTTGCTAAATTAAAATATAACGATACATTATCTCTAAATTTTTGGAGTGGTTAATTCTATCTTGATCACTCACCGACTTCACAAGTATTTGACTGTACCTAAAAATCTTTCATCATTGAATTAAAAATTTAGATAGTTTGGCACCAAAGCAGAGTAAGTTGCTTGCAAGTCATTATGGTGATCTCAGGTCTAAGGGACACTTATATCCATATCCCATCAGAAAAATTCTTGATAGTAGAATGCTCTGAAGTTGATCATGTTCAGTGATGATGTACCTCTACATCTCATATGTATGCCATACTAGTATCTCCATACTCCTTGGTTAAGAGGATAACTAATCTATATGGCACACAATGATCTATACTCGATAAATATTATCATCCTAGTTAACAACGTATCATTTGATCATGAATAGTTTAAGGACTAATCGATAAATTCTCTCTTTATCAAATTTAAATAGTCCTAAGAACTTCATCACAACACAGAAGTTCATTAGAAGATATTCTTTTATGATGAAAAATGCTAGAATAAAATTTTATTCATAATAAATTATTTATATTTTACAAGAACAGCATAACCATCAATAGACTGATGATTGACTTTGAGACACATTTTTCAATAGATCGATCTTTCCTTCTTTTCTATCGATGTCATAAATTGATCCAACCGACCTTATCTGATCAGCTCCTCAATTTTATCTTGGAGCTAGATGTATTTCTCAATATCATAACCGTGGTCATGATGGTATAGATAATACTTATTTGTATTATGCTTGCTTGGATGAGATCGCATCTTATCCGATCTCAACAGATATTTCTTAATCTCTATTAGCACTTAAGTTTTTGGAGCATTCAAGGAAGAATAGTTGTAGAATCTTCTGAGAGGGGAGGGCTTTGCCACATCCTTCTATTCGAGCTTCTTGATCGATAAGCCCAAGATGGAGTCCGAACTCATCTGCATCTAGGAGGGGTTCTAAAATGCGACCAAGCTTTGCTTGATTTCTTTGTAGGCATGGGCTTGCTAGATTCCTCCACCTGCCACTCTCCTATGGCCTCATCATCCTAAAGCTTAAAAAGTTCCTCAGCTCGAGCATAACCCTCAGTCCGAGCTAATATATCAGTGAAGTCCCAAGGGTACTTCTTCTCTAATGAGAAGAGAAGATCATTCTTCAGAAGGCCATCCTTCAAAGTAGCCATTGCAATAGATTGATCCAAATTTTAGACCTCCAAGGCAACGATGTTGAAGCGGCTGACGTAGGCTCAGATGGATTCTTCTTTCTTCTACTTGATGTTGATGAGAAAGTCTAAGCTTCATCTCTAACGTCGGCTGCTGAAAAAATGAGTCACAAACTGATGGCTTAACTGATTAAAAGAATGAATGGTACCCAATTTAAGGCTCAAGTACCAATTTCTTTCCATGTCCTTCAAGGTTGATGGAAAGGCTTGACACAAAATAGCATCCGATGCATCATGGTCTAGAAGGCTTTGAGATGGTTGACCAGATCCGAAGTTCCGTCATAACTTTCAAGCTGGAGGAGCTTGAAGTTTGGTGGAATGGGCTCCTACATAATCTGGATAGTGAAAGGTAGATCGGTGCGGATGTCATCATTTCGGATAGGAGCCATATGGTGGAACTCCTCAATCTGCCGGCTTATTTTCTAAAGCTTCTGATCAAGAACATCATCTCGATCATGGATCTCAAAATGTGGCAAACTTGATAGGGGTAGGGACCTTTTAAGGGTGGAGTCATGCTCAGAGTAGAAGTTCTTTGCTCTCTATTTTCTCTTTCCAAAATTCTCTGGTTGGTTCTTTTATGTGGACCTTTCTTATGCCAAATCTTGATGTTTTAGCAATGGTCTTTTTAGTGGTGCCAGTGTCGGAGCCTATTGCATAGCCTACACGGTCTCCATGAGGCCTCTCACCTACTGGAGTAACAAGTTGAACTAATTCATATCTACCATTGTTATTGGCTGAGAAGGTTGAGGTGTAGAGGATGGAGCCGAAACTGATTGATCGACTGGTTTCGAGTTGGATTGGGCGGTGGTAGTGATGGATCTTCGAGAAAAAGCTCTCTTAGAGGGCATCTTGTTTGAATGAAAGAAGAAGACTGCTTGATCAGGTACTCCTTTTAGAACAAGGGCTCATAGTAACCCTTCCTCTAGCATCAATCCCGTTGGTGCAAAAAATGGTCGACTGCTAGAGATTGCTGGAGGTGGGATTCAAAATCTCACCAGTCAGAACCTGTAAGATAAAGTCTTGGCCGAAGGTGGCTCCAACGTGGATCCTTCGATAGTCAAGTTAGTATTCTAGCCAACAAGAATGGAGTACCCAAAAGATTGGAGATGGAAAGAGAGCTTTAAGAGGAAGACGTATCTGAAGAATTCTATTTATAGATGGAGCCTATAACAAATTGATGGTGGCAGCTGCAACAGAATGTCAGTAGGTTGTTCAAGCTACTCAAAATTTGTTACAAAGAGTGAGGTATTATTTGTCATCATTTACTGGTCATTGGATATCATTTACGAGAGTTCATACTAGAGGTCAGATGCTTCCAAGCTTGGTCGCAAATCATTCGTGCAGAGATTAAGTTGTTGGAGCTTAGAATCAGGCTGACTAAGTTTGACGGTCGACCTTTAAGTTGAGGGTGATGAATTTATAGATTAGGTTCTGAGTTCAAATCTCAGTAGAATTATTTTGACAACTTTTGGAAGCTCGATCGCTTTCAAGATCAGCCGATGATAGACACCCAAACTTTGGTCTAGAGAGCTTGAGGACAGAAAGAAATAACGAGTTCTTCAATTAAGATTGCATTGGAGATGCTTTAGTTACTCTTATAAAGCTCGGCCTATACTCAAGGTCGGCCCAAAGTCGAGACCGGACAGTGCTGATGTTTAGTGCTTGTAAAGCGGTTACTACTTGTCCCAGATGGAAGATTAGAGTTAAATGGGTGACAAGTTTCTTTTGCTAACTTAAGTTCATCTAGCCGTGGTATGTGGTATAGCCTTGGTAAGATTTACCATCCGTAGGATAGAGTTGGAGAATTGAAGTAAAGGAGCTAGGCCAACGCACAAGATTGGGTATCTAAGTTCAGTTGCATCTGGAGGCCAATCCTTCAGAACTCATCTGGACTAGGAGGTCGACTTGATTGAACCTTGAATCTGGACGTCGCGACTTTAGATGGCATTTTATCAAGATCGGATTTTATCAAATTTTGGCAGGAGCCATTTTACCCCCAACAGATCCTTAGTCGAATATTCAAAAAAACAATCAAAAAAATGGTCAATTCCAAAAGTACCTAAAGGATCTATATATAAGTCTTCAAACTTACCTCATCTTTGATTGCATTCATCAACTCATATACATACTACACACACACACACACACACACACACACATATACATACATACATCTACCGCTGTTGTTAGAATTGTACGAGTCGTGAGTCGACTCTTACGATTCGAGATAATTCAAGGCTTGGCCAAGTCAAATTGCGATGGCGAATCAAAAAAGATAGAAATCCTACCTGAATCAATGAATCGTTGGCTAAATCATGCAAATCGACGAATCATATGATACCTTCAAGTTGGAAAAGGTAAGTTTTCATATCTTATTCATTATATTTGGAAGTTGAAGAGTCCAAATTTCTTGGTATTTCAGCTTTCAAAATGGTTCGTAGAAGAAAATCGAACTAATTTTAAGCCTTTTCATCTTCGATTTTTCCTTCTCTCTCCTCTATTCTTTAATTTCTCTCTCTACTGGTGCATGTAGCTATTTTTCTGAGCTTCAAAGGCTTCAATAACAAGAAGAAGGTATTTTTCTCTTTGGCAAGTCCCTCATTACTCTCTCAGTCTCTCTTCCCCATTCCTTTTCTCCAAAAGGAAGCTTAGGAGCCTCTGCCCTCTGGTGGCCTTTTTTTTTTTTTTTTTTTTATTGTCGGCCCATCGCACACTCTCTCTCTCTTTCCCCCTTTTGAGGAAGCCCTGAAGCCCTTGTTCTATGGACTTCTCTCTCTTTGACTGAGAGAGACAAGTGGTCTGAGTGGACCGTGGTCCGCAGGGGGTCTTAATGCCGAATCAAAACTCAAAAGAAACTAATCGATCTCACCTATTAGTTCTATTCAGTAGTGTTTGGATCTATCATTCCCTATTTCTTCTATTTAGATTTCTTTAATTTTTTAATAATTTTTTTTAAGAAAAAAAAGGGTTGGACCGGTTGGCTAACAAGTAATAAATGTTCAGATCCCTCGTTCCTTATTTCTTCAATTTAGATTTCTTTAATTTTGTTGATAATTTTTTATTCTTATTTTTTTAATAGGGGTTGGACTAGTTGGCTAATAAGTAACAAGTGACAAGTACCAGGTAACAACTATTATACACTTCACAGTTCACAATGTAAGTATCCTCTCTTTTCAGTTGAGCAATGCCACATAGGAGAAAAACTAAAGTTATAGATCCAACCTGGAATCATTGTAAGAAATTTGATGATGGTAAAGAAGATGATGGAAATCGATTATATTTTATATGTAACTATTGTAAGAAGAGTTTTTGGAGAGGGTTTAATAGAATAAAAAAATCATCTTGCAGGTACATATAATAATATTTCTTCTTATACTCAAGTTTTTAAAAAAATTTAAATTTTTTTAAAAAAATTTATATAGGAAGAAAGAAATTGAAAAAAATTTTGGTGATGATGTTAAGTATTTTGAAGTAGATTAGCTAAATACAAAAATAAGAAAGGATACTATGAATTCATTTATGATGAAAAGAAGGAGAAATGTATCTAAACAATGGATAATAAATAAAATGGTTAAAAAAAGAGAATCAATGGTTAGGGATATTTCTAGATTTTTATATGAACATGCATTGGCTTTCAATTTGGTCAAAAGTTATTTATTTGCTCAAATGATGAAACCTGTTGGTGAGTATGGAAACAAATTAAAACTCCTCTCTTAAAATGAAGCTAGAGTTATGTGCTCGAAGAAAAAGGTTGAAAGTGTTAATGAAAATTTGATGAAATATATATATATATAGAGAGAGAGAAACAGACTAGAATACATTCGATCAGATTTGGATCCAGATCCGATCAGATCAAAACTCTATAATGAAGATTCTACATCAATAATCCAAGCCATTGGATAGATCTACTACCTCAAAACTGCTTGCACACCAAAAATCATATGATTTGAAGATTCCTATCCTATGCATCAAGTAGTCAAAAATTAGATAGCCTAAATAAAATTAAATTAAATATTTTTTGGATCACTTGATGCATAGATTGGGAGTCTTCAAATTATATAATTTTTTGTGTACAAGCAGTTTTGATATAGTAGATCACATTCAATGACTTGGATCATTGATATAGAATCTCCATTATAGAGTTTTTACCTGATCGGATGTGGGTCTAAGTTCGATCGAATATATTCTAGTCTAGCTTTCTCTCTCTCTTTCTATATATATATAGTTGCTCAAAAGCTACTAAATTTATTGTATTCTATTTTTTGTTGGGTTAGGGATGAGCCTAATTAAAGGTAAAACTTTTATTTGGTTATGTAAAGAACTTTTCAGTATTTTTGTTTTTTGTTTTAGCTATTGGAAATTGTGAAACTGAGGCATTCATGGTTACGGAGACTATTTAGCAGTTCTATATATAAATAGAACTCAGATTTCCCTGTTTGCATCTATTATTACAAAATATTATGGATTTGGATGACAATTAGTGGTTTCTGAAGTTTTTCTTTAACGTCATCAAAATTTTGTGATATTACTTGAAAGAAATTAATCTTAAGTTTTTTTCTCGTGTATTTTGTTGCAGATCATGTTACTGGCAGACCTTTAGAAAGGTAAATACATTCATAAAACCTCATATGAGTCTAAAACAATTTTAGTTTTACATTAAGCTACATTATATAACAGCTAATATCTCACATCACTGAAGTAATAACTCATTAGGACTTAAAATTATGTGGAATTGATGATAATAAATTTTGATGAACCTTGTGCTGAAGATGCTTTATTTTTTTTAACTTAGATTGAATGTGTTAGAGAAGATAAAACATACTTTATAAAAAGAAAAAGAAAAAACAATTGTATCTATTGCTTTCAATTAATATTTATTTAAGAATGATATGAATCTAATTTTGTTAGCAGTCTGAGGTCTGGCAAGTTGAAATTTAATTGTGGTCGAGTTCTGCAGTTGCCCACTGAAAAAATTGACTTCCATGGCTCCTTCGTAAACGTTTGCCAAACCCTTTTGCTCATCGTATGAGAGGTTTCTGGTTGTACCTTTTCCGGTGAAAGAATTGTTCAAATCATGGAATGATGCAATAGCTGCTTTAAGATTTATGCAAATAAAAAAAGAGAAGATATTGGGATGCTTCGGGAGCTATGCCTGCTTTGTGTAAAATGCAATCCAATAATTAGTATCGTAAAAGAAGATCAATCATTCTTTCGCACGCACGAAAGATATAATCGAAACCTCCCACAAGAAATTTGAACAAGAAAAGAAAAGAATATTTCAGAGCTACTTGCTACAAATATTTTTCGTTGTAATTTTTTTTTTTTAAGCTTTGGTTCACATTATTTGTACTTAATTTTGTCAGACTAAAAAGAGACTAAGCAAAAAAAAAAAAAAAAAAAATTCCAAACCTTAATAACCTGGATAGTTTAGATCTTTTATGTCTCCTGATGCACAGTAGGAGATTCTAGGGGTGTTCGGTTAGAGTTGATCGTGTGAAAATATTGTGAAAGAGTACCTTGTATGGAGTCATATATATATCAACAATAACCAAAATTTGTTCATTATTTGTATCATAAACTTTATATAGTGAAATTTCTCTCATGCTCCATATGGGTATCTCGCCGAACCACATAAATTGTTCGTTTCTCTTTGCATATTTATCTTTTCTATATATATATATATATATATATATATAATTTTTATTTTTATTTTTATTTTAGGGGGGTGCTTGCTCTTATGGATCAATCGATATACATGGCATGGAACAATCAACAAAAATTGTTTGTCACATGGCATTAGACACATGCTACGTGCAGAGGATGAAAAATGAAGAACATTGGTAGTGGTTGATTAGTAGACTTGAGACTTTCTTCTCACCGACCATGAGCAATTTTTGTTTGAGCAACTTAATAGTCGCAATTCTAATTCTAATTCTCATAAGTCATTGCACTGATAAAAGATTGCCAATGGTGAAATTTGTGGTGACAAGATTTCCAGGCGGAATGGTGGAAAAGCTCACCAATGTGTGGTGGAATGGTGGAAAAATAACTAGAGAAAACAATTTGACTTAGAAGGGATGTTGATGTTTTCTTTGGCTCAAAATAAAAGTAGCTAGTAAATTGAGTTTCCATTGGGATGATTCATTAAGCTTGGAAAATTCAAAAGCTCTTGAAGCTCTATTGGTTCCTTCCAACCAAAGTGTTCACATGGAAATCAGGAAAAGAGGGAATAATAAGAATAAACAAAAAGAGAGAGAACGGAGGAGATAAGGAAAGGAAAAGTAAGACGAGGAGAAGGGTTAAAAAGGTACAGGAAACAGGATGCAAAAATAGAAAAATATCATAGTATGATCAAGAAAAGCCCTATTTCAACAACCAACAATGGAATTTTAGTTTCAACAAGACAATAAGTACAATCTCATCAAATTAGATTTGTCACCGTCTATTTCTAGCTATTAATGATCTAATAGAGAAGAAAAAATATTTTTCTCAACCTGTTCCACTTAAATAGCTCAAAAAAAAAAATAAAGGAAGAAGTTAGAAAAATTGATAAAAATATGAGGCTATATGATCTCCCAAGCATATATAATAACAAAGATAATGCCATCATTTATTCCCAACTATTATCCTCTGTTTGGTACGAAGAATGGATTGAAGAAAGAATGGATAAAAGCAGAAGGATGGATAAGAGAGAGGATGAATGAAAGATCAATCTATCATTTCATATGTTTGATGAAATATAAAAAGATGGATAAAAATGGTTCTCTTCTCTATTTAGTATAAGAGGAATGAAAAAGATGATGGATGGTATTTATGTAACATTTTTATCCAGCTATCCTTTCATAAAAATATTACTATTATCAATTTTATAATATCTATTTATAGTAAATAAATAAATAATATATAAACTAATAATTATTATAATCTATAATTATATAAAATTATATAAATATTTAATTTTAATTTAATTTAATAAAAATTTTATAAATAAATTATTAATAAATTAATGATATATTAGTTTTATAAATAACTAGTTAATTTATAATTTAATTAATTAATATTATATAAATAGTTAATTAAAATTTATAAATAAAAATAGAGAAATAGAAGATAATTATAATTATCAAAATTATACATCAAAATCAAAATAATTAGTTATAAAATTTAATAGTATATGATTAATAGTATATATAAAAATATATATAAATGATATGTTTGAAAAAATAAAAAAATATTATAGTTTTGTTAAAAAAATTAATGAGAAATAATTTTGTCAATACAAAAATTTATCCATCAATGATCCATCTATTCTTCCTTACATTCTCTCAATTTGAGAGAATGTAAATTGATTGGTCAGGATGGATGGATAATCTTTCCTTTCATCCATCGTTCCTATAATTTTTTAAACCAAATGGTGAATGGAAGCCATCCATCCTTCTAATTTCATCCATCCTTCCTCTCGTGATCCCAACCAAATATAGGATTAAAGAGGTTATATAATCTTCTAAACATATATAATAACAAAGATAATATCAGAGTAAGGCTCCACGATGGGACCAAGTAGAGCTATGCTCAATTAAATGGTTAGTGGATGGGCGAACAAACTCGTAAAGGCCAATAATATATCACTTTCATAACAACGAAGGTAAATGAAACCCGGTGATCCCACTGTTTTACAAAAATAAGTTACCAACCGAGCCTAAGCATAGAGGAGACAACTAGAAAACTTTCACTGAATCTCATACAACATTACTAACATAACTTTATATATGACATATCAAATCCATACCGTTTAGTAGCTCTTGCGAGCTTTCTCCACTATTTACTCCTACGAAAACTAAGTCTATATTTAACCGAATCCTATTAGCACTTATTTATTTGATAAGGACATTGAACTTAAGAACTAAAAGCGAAAAAAAAAAAAAAAAAAAGCTTATTTATTTGATAGACTTTGAACTTAAGAACTAATAACCCAAAAAAAAAAAAAGAATTTGAAGCCTTTCCTATTCTTCCTTCGCCATGAATCATGCAAAACATGAAGATAACTCCATTATCCTGAGTTTGATTTTGGTTTGTAATAGCAAAATACCCTGGGAAAAACAATGTTACCTTCTCATCTACATTGTAACACACTCCTTGTTCCCTTAGAAGGGGACCTTAAAAGAGCTTACATTTATCCTATATATCTAATTTTTTAAAATTTGTTATCTTTGTAAGCGAACCTTATATTAGAAAAAAAAAAGGGAAGGAAGGACAAGCATTGCTGAAGCAAACCTCCTGCTAATACAACAACAGTTCCACATTAAAATCAACAATATCAGACCTAATAGAAAGAAAAATTTTTGCCACAGGATGCTGCAACATAACACATTTGCATGCTAAGCTCACCAAGCAATGAGTGAAATGGAGAAATGATATCCTCTACAAGGCAACTAGCACTCAACGATAAGCTTCGCAAGTGAAAACTTACATGTAACAATGACCTGTGCTGAAACATACCTTAGTTTTAATTAATACTACCACATTTTGCCAACTGAATCACCATTTGTTAAGGCAGGAGAAATGTGAAAAAATATAGAAAAAAAAATATGAGAAAGAAGTGATAACAACCCCTTTTTCTTGTTAATATTCCACGTGGCGGAATCATATCGTTCTCTCTAATGTTCAAATAGGTCATCGAAAACAGAAATTGTGACCCTTCGGATGTTCATGTATTCCATTCATAAATGTTAAGCATTACAACCTGAGGCAACACAAGTTACCCATCACTCTATGTAAGAAAGGAAAATATAAACTACTCACCTGTGTCTGATTTGTTCCTTATTTGTGCAGTGTAATTTCTTCATCTAAAACTCTCGTGTTACAACAAAATGCTTGAGGGTTTTACAACCCTTAGCAGGTGAAAGATCGATTTGCCAAGTTCAAAAATAAACCACTCACCAGTTTTTTAGGTAAACATCAATCAACGTGATCACCTGTAATCTGACCGTTAGAAAACAAGGGCTCTCTTCTTTTGGGAAGCCCAGTAGTCTCTAAATTCTGTCCTCTATATTTCAAGTCTGCAGGACCCCTGTAACTGGGATTCCCTGAGCTTGTCCTAAAAGGAATCCCTGCTCTTCCGGCGTAACGAGGAGGAGGAGGAGACGCGTACCTTCTCTCCGGAGCTCGACGCCCACCGCCTCTCAGCTCCCTAAGACCAGCATCCCTTGAAGCATCCACATACCCTCTGTCACCAGTCCCAGGACCGAGAAGACTGCCAGAAGCCGATGCCGAAGAGGAATCGAATGACTCCTCCGGCATCCACCCCAAAGAGTCCTTCTTCTTCAAATAAAACTGCCGTATCGATATCAGAAACAGGAGGAACACCAAAGCAGGACCGCTCCAGACAACAGCATTGCTCTCCACCTTAAACACTGGGAAATTAGACCGGTATATCCCGATGTAGCCATCTCCGAGCCCCAAAACCACGAGCTTTTCACGGTCGGCGGCGATCAAAGGCATCCCAGATGACAACTCATTCACAGCAGCGGCAGCAGCAGCAGGAGAATTCAATAAGAGAGACTTGATCTCTTGAAGGGCCGTGAAGAATAGAGGCCTAGGGGCTCCAACCCTGCCATGATATTGAGAAGATATGTTGTACACAAAGGCCTTCTCCACGCTAGCAACAAGAAGATACCCTTTGATGGTTTGTATCGCGACCGGCCGATCGATTTCCGACCTCCTTATAGCCCGGACCCGGCATTTGAGATTGGAGGAGTCCCCCAGTAGCAGGACATAAATGAGGTCGCCTCCCGCGGTAAAGCCGTAAGCTTTCGACCTCTCGGAGACATCAAAGGAGTAACTTTTGGCAATGGAACCATTCATCCCTTCGCATTCGGTCTCCCTCACCGCCATCGACCTCAAATCCAATGAACCGGCACCCGTTTCGGTGAGGAAGACAAGCCTCTGCTTCACAAATGCAAGCGGCCGGCTCGAGGCAATGGCGGTGCCGTAGAGAGAGCCATTCTCAGTGAAGACCCTGATCCTTCCGCTGATATCTGATGCAACTATGTACCTTTTTCGCCCAATTTGGTAGACCTCGAGGCCGGTCACCGGCGGCGAGTCCAGCTCCCGGCCTCCACGGACGAACGGCCGGGAGATGCCGAGGTTGAGGGTCAGCCACCCGTCGCCATCGGCAGCCGATTTCCACAGCCGGTGGGCGACGATGGATCCGTCACCGTGGCCGGTGAAGAGGAAGCTCTCATTCCGCCGGAAGGAGAGGTAGCAGAGCATGGCGGTGACGGCGGCGCCGGATGGCGGCGCAGGGAGCTCCATGACGACGTCGCCGGCGGCGGAGAAGACGTAGGTCCGCCCACGGGCGTCCCCCACGGCGAAGTACTTGCTGACGCCCTCGAGGTCCAGGTAGGGGAGAGCGGCAGCGACGGTGGGGTCGGACTCCAGCCGGGCGGCGGCGGCGAAATGGAACCTCTCCGACCACGACGGCTTGCGCTTGGTCACCGCCACAGCGGGCGGCCGACCGCCGCCCTCCACCGCCGATGTCGCGGCGCCGAATCGCGGCGGGGAGCAGTGGTAGAGGGAGGATTCGAGGCGGGAGACGGTGGCGGAGAGGGATTGGACGAGGGTTTCGAGGCGGCGAAGCTGGGACTCGTGGCGATCGAGGGGAGATTCTTCGCCACCAAGGGGGGAGGCGAGGGGGAGGGAGAGAAGGAGAAGGAGAAAGGCATCGCCTTTGGAGGGGGAAGCCATGATTTGGAGCTAGGATTTTGCAGATTTCTTCCCAGAATTCGACAAATTACGTGCAATTTCGGGAAGAAATTAGGGCTTTGGGAGGACGAGGGTAGGAGAAGGGCAGGTGGCGGGATTTCTGGGAGCTCGTGAGTCGGCGGAGGGGATGGGCGGTGGGTGGACAAGTGGGTTTACTTCTGGGTCTCTTTGGTGGGTAGTTGGTAGGCAAGACGGCAGCGAAGGATACGAAGAAACATGGCAGTTTTTTTTGCCTCACCATTTTCTTTTGGTGGGACCCCCTCAAGATCTGGAGATTCGACCACTAACGGATTCGGACTTTGATTCTTGTAGATCCGAATTGATCTGATAGGTACTCGAAGATGGAGACACGCAGATGGATCCTCCCAAAGTTTGAAGTTTGAATTTTTTTTTTTCCCTTTTTTTTTTTGTCCTACGTGGTTTGAAGTTTGAATTCGATTGTCCACATCAATTGTCGGTCGTTAGACGATGGTTATGATGCAGGGGAGCAAATACTGCATGTGGAACAATAACCCTTGCAATATTTTTTTGGTCATACCCATTATCGTACAGTATATCAATCATTATGTCTATAATCATTTATTTATTATAAAAAATAAATTAAAAGAATAATAAATAAATAAATAAATCTTTCATTCTTTTTTTATATATTTAGTAAAATTTAAAAAAATAAATAAAAATAATTCTCTTCTTTATTTGATATAAAAAAATTTAAAAAAAATTAATTATATAATATTTTTACTAAACTATCGTTTGATATTATTATCAATTTATCATACTTATTAATACTTAAAAAATAGCAATGTAAAAATTTATAATCTTAATACTTTAAATTTATATAAATATTATATAAATATTTATTTTTAATTTATTTTAAAAAAATAAATAATTTTTATAAATTAATAATATATAAATTAATTTATTTATATATATTAATTATATAAATATTGTTGGCACTGAGATCTAGCTGTTGGTCAGAGTGGTTGGAGCGGTGGCATACCCTTCTAAAGAAGCGGCCTACAAAAAAAGTCTCAACCAGAGTTGGTTCTAAAGGAGATCCTCCGACGTTCTAGTTAATCTCAGGCAATAGAAGAGGAGTGGAGAGAAAAAGTTCGTATACCTCTGGGTAAGGCTGAGCACGGGTCAAGTTCAGTCGGGTTGAGAGAAAAATTTCATTCGATCGAACCCAATTAGGTTGAAAAAAATTCAATCCACTTCCAACCATTTATCATATATAAGCCGTTTGAAACTGAAATGAATAGTTTATAGTGGGTTCGAATGGGTTGTATCGGTTTAGACTTTAATATTGATCCAATGTTGATTTTAAATCTAATATTAGCACATTTAAGATTATTTACGGGTTCGAATGGGTTGTGTCGAGTTCGGATGGATTGTGTTGGATTCCAAAGGATTGGATGTTAAGAGTGTAGAAACTGAACCCAACTATAATTAATCATTTTTTTTATAAATTCCAACCTGATTCAAATCTTTCAATCGATTGAAATCGATGTTTATCAGATCGGATTGGATGAGTTTTTTTGGGTTTCGGTTATTTGCTCGGTCCTACCTCTGGGGTCCCCTTGCTGGCTTTTTATAGATGAGAGTTGGCAAATCGTTAAGAAAACTTGTCTGACCGACTGGGATGCGATCATGGCATGACCTTAGGGCGAGATATGTGGAAGTGGGTGGTTAGACTTGCCTAATCTGTTTTGGAGCCAGCTAGGGTGCTGTAAATGCCTTTAAATTTGAATTGAATTTGAATTGAAAGCATGGGTGGGATCAGCTAGCTTCAATTGAGGATATTTAAGAAAAGATTAACTAAGAGATGTAGATATTGAAACTTAGGCCGCTGGTTTTTGAGGGTTGAGATGTCCAAAGCATACTCGAAGTCTACCTATCACTGAAGTTCAAAGTTGGCTTACTCAGTCGCTAGTCATTATAAGAGTTAGGATTGGCTAATGATGTTTGGATCAAAGACGAATAAAAATCAATGAAAGTCAGAAGGATCAAGTTATGAACGTAACATCTCCTAACTTTGGCGATGTTGTTGTGCCGATCCTACATCCATTACTATCCAGGTTCTGCATCTCTTCCTACTGATCAATGCCTTCGATCGGAATGGTGAATAACCCTACAACACTTGCCCCCTACTTCTGTGTTCGGTTTGAATAAAGAGAGTAAATAAATTTCTGAATGGTCGAAGACATTTCCCTATGGTAGTTAAAGCGGCAATTATGGTTCTCCAGAAGGGCAAAAGGTGGCATCATGGGCTATCATGACCCTAGAAAGTGGAGCAGTTGGCGGAGTTCGAAAAATAGCGATATACTTCAATTCTAGTACCAATCATAAATGGACCGACTGACACCAGCTGTAGGTCAATTGAAGATTGCCAGGTGTCAACCTTCAGATGGTTGGAGGAAATTTGGTATTTAGGTCATCCTATCATTCTACTTATAAAATGGGGGCTCCTTTATTTTTTCTCTTACTTCTCCGATCATGTTCTTAGCGACTGCCTCCTTGTCCTTTGACTAGCCCTTTCGCTTGAGGCTTTTTCTGGTCTCTTCTTAGCTATCTCCTCTGATCATCAGCAATCATCTATGGGCCCTCCATCTCCATTTTTAGCATCATTGTAGGTCCATGTACTCCGCTCTTTTTTTTATTTCTCCTTTTATCCTTCCTCTTTTGTGGTGTTCGTCCCTTCTCCAACTGTCATCCATATTTTTTAATGGCTTGCTCTAGAAGTCTCAACAAGGGTTGATCTCTTGAGTTGACCCCTTTAGGGGAAATTCAAATTGGTTCAAGTCTAGGGCATGGCGCCACACTAGCAACCCAATCTAAGTGTTGGGTGGTTATTCGCCATCCTAACTAAAGACATGGATTAGTAGGAAGAGATGCAGAACCAGGATAGTAATTGATGCAAAATCAGCACAACAACATCATCAAAGTTTGGAGATATTACATTCATAAATTGATCCTCCTGACTTCCACCAAGTTTTATTCTTGTATCTAATCCAAAAAACATCAGCCAATCCAAATATCATCAACTGATCCTAACTCCTACAGTGACTAGCGGCTAAGCAAGCTAACTTCGAATTTTGGTGATAGGTAGAGTTTAGGTATGCTTTGGACATCTCGACCCTCAATCCAAGCTTCAGCATCGACATCTCTCAATCAATCCTCTCTTAAATATCCTCAATCAAAGCTAGCTGATCCTACCGATGCTTTCAATTCAAATTTAATTCACACTCAAAGGCACCTATGGTGTCCTAGTTGGCTCCGAAATAGATAAGGCAAGCCTAACCACCCACTCTCCCAGATCTCAACCTAAGATCATGCCATGATCACATCCCAATTGGTCAAACAAGTTTTCTTAACGATTTGCTGAAGAAAATAGTGCAGAATTTGCCATGCTACTTTTGAAAAATATTTTAAAAATAGTAATGATACAGCAAAAAATAATTAATCTATTTAATTATCTACTAATCATATTAAATTATTTAATTCTATATATTAGGATCTAAACATAATATGCATGCATGCATACATCAATAGATTTGAAAATAAAATTATGTAATAAACTATTTACTATATATACGTGTTTAGAATATAATATCTTTTTGTGGATAGTCGATCACCGCAATCTGAGTCCATCGAATAATGCTCTAATATCACATCACAGCCGCACATATGTCCAACCTCTATGGTTGGTCCATACGGAGCTTCTGATCCCGATTAGCCCCACTAGAGTGCTAGCTCCTCATCGAGGCCTTCAATGACTGATCATGATCGATCCGATCAATTATATACTTTCTAATTTTTTAGATATTTTAAAAAATTAAAATAAAAATATTAGAGGATTATGAAGATATGTTTCAAATTTGATGGCGATTCGATACTCACAGCACTCGATTTCTCCACCCGAACCCAGATTTCCAAATCTAGGATTTCACTTGGCCCAAAAATCCTAACACACTAAAAATCCTATCACGCCCTCTCTGTGTGGAGTTTTTTTATAAAATAAGTTTTTATAGAAAAATAACTTTTAGATCTATAATTTCTATTTAGATCATATCTAAAAATAGTATATCCTTAGAGATAAAAATCACAAGAGAAGAGAGGCATAAAGGAAAAGAAAAGTGTTGTAGGATCCTGTTCACTTTCACTCCAAGATTTTTTTTCTCTTAGAACTTATTTCTAAATACTCTAAAATTTTTACCATATAATGCTAACCCCTTCTCTAGCATGCATAAAAATCTTCATAATTTATGGATGTGAATACCATAAGAAAACTGCATGAAAAATGATAAGGGTCGAGTGGTTAAGAGGTTTTAACCACTCACTTGATTTCAAAAATCAAATGAGCCTCTTATCCTTATCTAACACCCCCTCCCTTGTATTTAACATGCAGAAGGACTCTTCTTCTGCGTGCATATTTTTATTTCTCAAAAAATTATTCGACAAATAAAAGAGAGGGCATGGGAAGTAGAGTGGAAAAGTCAAAAATGGTGGACGCATGGGAGAATTTAAATTCAAACTTCATTTGACTCGATCCTAATTGGTTTCAACCAAATCAATTAATCTAAATCCAATTAAACTAAATTAAATCCAACCAAATTAAGCTTAGTCTAATTTAATAAAATTTTAATTAAATTAAAAATTAATTAGATCTATGTCTTGATCAAATCAGGATCAAAACTTTCATAGCGATTAGATCATCTCATGACCTGATTGGATCAAATCCAATCAAATCAAATTCAATCAGACTTAATCAAATTCTCATCACTCAATCAAATTGAGCTAATCAGTAATCAAATTGCTAATTAATCCTCCAAAAATATCTGAGTCTAAATCGAATGGGTTACTAGGCAATAGAGTCCTATCAATATAAAATTCTTGAAGAATCCTAAATCAGTAGGACTGTTAAACCCAGTATCTCAAATGAATTAAACTCATGATCATAGAGTCTCAGACTAGTAAAACTCTTGATCAAAGAGTTTCAGATGAGTAGGACTCAAAGTCCCAATCCAGTAGGACTCTTGGTCACAGAGTCCTAATCTAGTGGGATTCTTGACCACAATGTCCTAGATTATTAGAACTCATGATCAGAGAGTCTCAGACAAGTAGGATTCAGAGTTTTAGTCTAGTAGAACTCTTAGTCATAGAGTTTCAGTCCAGTGGAACTTTTTGATCATAGAATCTCAGACTAATGGAACTCTTGATCAGAGAGTCCCAGATAAGTCAGACTCAGAGTTTCAGTCTAGTAGGACTCTTAGTCATAGAGTTTCAGTCCAGTGAGACTCTTAATCATAGAGTCTCAAATCAATAGGACTCTTGATCAACCATCAGATCAGATAGAAACTCCTAATGTATGTGATCCTGTAGGTCCGAACCTAATCCGGTAGCACAGAAACTAATTTCTATACTAATCAAAGTGACCATCTAGCAATGGTCCCGACGTTCAAATAGGTCGAATAATCGTAATTGCAATATTCAAAACCTACACAAATATAGTTACCATATAATTCATCTCTATGACCTCTGTATAATATATGACTCAAGGTTAGACTATCAATCCTAGAAAATACATCCATGTCGTGTCTCAAAGCAATTAATCCCGTGACTCCTCACTAAGACTACCCTGACCAAGGTTTTATTAAATTGAAACATAATTGAACATAGCTTTTGAAATCAGGAGTAGTCAATTCCATCTTGATACACGCACCGACTTCATAAGTACTTGACTGTGTTCAAAAATCTTCCATCGTTGAATTAAAAATTTAGATAGTCCAGCACCAAAATACAGTAAGTTGCTTGAAAATCACCGTGGTGATCTCAGATCGAAGAAATATTTATACCCATATTCCATCGAAGCTAATCTTGATAGGAGAAAAGCCTTGGAGTTGGTCACGTTCAGTGCAGATGTATCCATACATCTCACTTGTATGCCATATCAGTGTCTCAACACTCCTTGGTTATGAGGATAACCAACCTATATGGCACATAACGATCTATACTTGATAAACATTATCGTCCTAAGTAACAACGTATTATTTGATCATGAACTATTTAAGGACTAAATGATAAATCCTCCTTTACCAAAGCTAGATAGTCCTAAGTACTTCATCACAACACAGTTCATTAGAAGATAATAGAATTTATGATAAAAAATATTAAAATAACTTTTATTAATTTATAATTCATATATAATTATAAATATATGGCCCAACCATCAACAGACTGATGATTGATTTTGGAACACATTTTCAATAATCTTCCACTTAGAATAAAGCCAATCGGTGCAGTATCTAATACCTATCTTTGACTTAAAATTGTCGAACTTCTTCACCGCAATAGCTTTAGTAAATGAGTTGGTCAGATTCTTCTTTTCATTGATCTTCTAAAGATCGACATCATCTTGATCCATAATCTCTCGAACAAGATAATAGCAGCATAGAATATGCTTCATCCGCTGGTGTGCCTTTGGTTCCTTCGTCTGAGCAATGGCTCCAGAGCTATCGCAATAGAGTAGAACTAGACCATCAAGGAAGGATGCTACTCCAAACTCGGTGATAAATTTTTTTAGCCACACCGCTTCTTTGACAGCATCTGATGCAGCGACATACTCCACCTCACAAACTAAATCGATCATAGTGTGCTGCTTGGAACTCTTCCAGTAGACGATCCCACTATTAAGGGTAAATATGTATCCCGACATACTCTTATTATCATCATGATCGGACTGAAAACTAAAGTCTATGAACCCCACAAGTTTTAAGTCTGATTCACCATATACAAGCCATTGGTCCTTAGTATTTCTTAAATACTTTAGGATGGTTTTAACAACCTTCCAGTGATTCTCTCCTGGATTAGATTGGTATCTACTCACTACACCTAGTGAGTATGCTACATCTGGTCGCATACATGTCATGGTGTACATTATAGAATCCACTGCTGAAGCATATGATATTCTATTCATACGCTCTCTGTCTAGAGATATTGTTGGACAATCCCTCTTTGAAAGAAAAATTCCGTGGTCTATCGGTAGATAGCCTTTCTTGAAATTTTTCATGCTGATCCGTTTCAGCACAGTGTCAATGTATGTGGACTGAGACAATCCAAGCAATCTTTCAAATCTATTTCTATAGATCTTCATCCCTAGGATGTAGGAAGCTTCTCCTAGATCTTTCATGGAGAACTATGATGACAGCCAGATCTTTATTCCTTATAATGTAGGGACATCATTCTTGATTAAAAAAGTATCATCCACCAATAATACTAAGAATACTATTGCTGGACCATTAGCCTATTTATATATGCAGGACTTCTCTTCGTTCTTAACGAAGCCATACGTTTTGATTGTTCTATCAAATCGTATGTTCCAACTCCGAGATGCCTACTTTAGTTCATAAATGGACCTCTAAAGCTTACACACCTTAGACTTATCTATAAATGTAAAACCTTCAGGTTGTATCATATACACCTCTTCATCCAGCTCTTTATTCAGGAAAGCTGTTTTCACATCCATCTGCCAGATTTCATAGTCCAGATAGGCAGCTATGGCAAGCATTATCCGAATGAATTTGAGCATTACCATAGGAGAGAATGTCTCATCATAGTCAATACCATAATGTTGATGATACCCCTTGGTAACCAGACGGACTTTATAGATCTCCACCTTTCCATCTGCATCTCTTTTCCTTTTGAAGACCCACTTACATCCTATGGGTTTTACCCCTTCGGATGGATCAACCAATGTCCATACATTATTGACCTTCATGGATTCCATCTCGAATTTCATGGCCTCAAGCCATTACTCAGAGTTAGATCTCTGCATTGCATCCATATAGGTGATTGGGTCCTGATCATTCTCATCGAGTTCGATAGGATCCCCATCTCGGATCAAAAAACCATAGTATCTATATGGTTGACATGGTACTCTACCAGATCTCTTTAAGGATGCTTCTACAATGGGTTCTAGGTCTGATCTAATCAGATCTAGCTTAGGTTCAATAATTTATGTCCATTCTTCCACCTGTCATACTTCATCAAGTTCAACCTTGGAGGTATTAGTTCCTTCACTAAGGAACTTCTTTTCTAAAAAGACTGCCTTAAGGCTGATAAACACTTTTTGCTCATTAGTAAGGTAGAAGTAGTATCCTTTGATTTCTTTTGGGTAACCTATAAAACTATACTTATCAGACCTAGGTCCAAGTTTGTCTGTCATCAAACGTTTGACGTAGGTCGGACACCCCAAATCCTAAGGTGTGAAAGCATTGGCTTACGCCCTATCCATATTTCATATGATGTTTTATTAATAGATTTACTTGAAACTTTATTTAGAATATAACAAGCTGACTTGAGAGCATATCCCTATAGGAAGATCGGCAAACCAGCAAACCCCATCATGGATCGAACCATATCCAATAGGATCCAATTTCTTCTTTTAGACACACCATTATGTTGTGGTGTTCCAGGACGGATCCATTGGGAGAGAATTTCATTCTCCCCAAGATATGTCAAAAACTCATTGAAAAGGTACTCACCCCCTCGATCAGACCGAAGAGTTTTAATACTCTTTTCAGTTTACTTTTCTACCTCATTTTAAAATAGTTTGAACATTTCAAATGACTCTGACTTATGCTTCATTAAATAGACATACTCATACCTCGATAGGTCGTCTGTGAAGGTTATGAAGTAGAAATATTTATCTCTGGCACTTGAGCTTATGGGTCTACATACATTCGAATATACTAAACTCAAGAATTTAGTGGCTCGTTCACCTTTTTCAGTAAAAGGTGACTTGGTCATCTTACTAAGAAGACAGGACTCATAGGTCGGAAGTGACTCACAATCACTAACCTCAAGAATTTCTTCTTGAGCTAACCTATTAATTCTATTCTTGTTAATATGACCTAGCTTATAGTGCCAAAGGTAGACATCAGATACATCACTAATTCTAGGACATTTACTGAAGGATTGAACCACATTAACAAGCATAGAAAGTAAATAAATTTTATTATTCAATTATCCAATCAAAATTATAACATCATTTAAAATGATATTACAAAATTTTTCTTTTATTGATATTTCAAAACCATTCATGGCCAAAAGGCCTATAGAAATGACATTCAATAAGAAAGTTAGAAAATAATGATATTCGTTAAGAATAACTTTATTTGAATTGATTACAAGGTTCATAATTCCTAAAGCTAGAATTAGAACTTATCTTCCATCTCTAACATTCAGAAACCTCTCATCTTGATTAAATCTCCTACTGACCTGCAAGCCCTGCATAGAATTACAAATATGATAAGAGCTTCCAGTATCTAATACCCAGGCAGTAGAATCAAATAAAAAAAAATTGCAAGATGTTATCATATAATTACCTTGTCCAGCAACCACTTGCTTCTTTCTCGGTCTGTTCGAATCCAGGAAGGCAATGTACAGAGGACAGTTCCTCTTCCAGTGCCCCTACTTCTTGCAAAAGAAGCACTCTGCCTGGCTCTGGTCGGACTTATGCTTCTTGGTCTGATCCTGTGTAGTTGTCCTAGCATGCGACCGCACCTTCTTATTTTTCTTCTTCTAGTTCTTCTTCTTTTTCTTAAAGGGTCAACGATCAGAAGAAGACCCTCCCACTACATTCACCATCTCCTTATAGAGTTGGTGATCCTTCTCAAAGTTCTGCAGCAACACCAATAAGTCATGGTAGTTCACTATAGGCTTTATCATTCTAAAATGAGTTAGAAAGGGAAGAAAGGACTTGAGCAAAGAATTAAGGATCGCATCCTTACCGAGCTGCTCGTGTAGGAAAAAGCCCAACTTGCTAAGGCGCTCAATCATCTCGATCATGTACAATATATGATCGATGATTGAGGCCCCATCCCTCATCCGAGTGTTGAAAATGGCATAACTTATTTTGTGCCTTTCAACATCGTCCGGCATGCCAAAATAGTCATTCAATATTTAAAGCATCTCCTGTGGCTGGACGTTTTCAAACCTACGGCTGAACTCGTCATTCATTGCCACCAGTATTATACATCAAACGGTGTTGCGGTCATTGAGCTACTTCAGATAAGTATCTCGGACCTCTTTCCTAGCATTTGGGACTGACTCCTCAGGTGCTCAATCTGTTATCACATAAAGGATCTGCTCATGCTCCAGGATGATTTTCAACTTACGATACCAGCTATCATAGTTGGATCCCATTAATTTATCATGGTCTAACAATGATCGGAGCGATAGGTTAGTGGCCATGTCTGCACAAAAGAAAAAATCAAATCTAATTAGTCTATGAATTATTAATTCTAAAGACTTGAACTTTAGTCTAAAGATTCTCCTACTATTTTATACGAATTGGTAGCCTCTACCTTCAATTCAAGAAATTACTTTAATTTCTTAGTGGGTCTAGAATCCACATAGACTACACATGAGTCCGACTTTGGTTGGTCAACCCATGTACACCTATGGATAGATTCAAAATCAATTATTTCTCTAAACAACTTCTAGTAACATTGATTTTACCCCATAGACCTAATCAGTAGGCTTTGGTCTTCACTGAAAAAGGTTCGGTTAGGTCCAACCATTAACATGACCATATTTGATTTTATCTAATCAATAAATAATCAGGCCCAACTTTGGTCAGTTAACCTAACCATCATCAGAAAGACTTAACCAAATTATCATTTTATGAATGATAATTTTATTAGTCAATAATCACCAGACCTTTGGGCCTCCAATGATCATAATACTAATGAACCCATTATCACTCAACTTAATGGGAGGCTATGACTTAGTTATCTATATAACTATTTCATTTTTAAGGATCTAATAATTTTAGAGAATTTAGTTAACCAATTTAAGAAAATTCAACAAGCCAATTTTGATCCTCCCACTGACTTTACCAAGTCAGAAAAGAATTTAATCTAAGCTGGCATTAGGAGCACCTAAATTAGTCAAACTAATATATTTAATAGACATGGATGAGCCTGAATCACCAAGTGATCTAATCAAAATCTAACTCACCAGGATGGTCAGATAAGCGAGATCAGTGGAAAGGATATACCATTAACTCATTAAAGACCGAATCAGTGCGAGTATCTCCCAATTAAAAATCACTGGTCAAACTGCCAAACTTACCTTAGACACCATCCAGTTTATTAGTTTTAATTTGACCAACCTAGTAATTTTAGATTCGATTGCGTAGCCTTGAATCAAGTCCATTTGGTCCTTGTTAAAGGCATGGACTTGATCAACTACAACTATTGTAATTGAGTCTATTGAATTCTTGACCTAATCTAAATTAACATTTAATTAGATTTGATCAATTATTCTAAATTAGTCCATCTTTTAATTAACCTTAGGTCTAACCTAATTTATGGACCTAATTCAGCTAACCCAATAACCCACAAGTTTATGATTAATGACTTAGAGTCTTAATTCATAATTCTAGATACTAAATTATTATACTTAATTTTTAATTAAGTTTATGGGCTGAGGGATAGGGTTCGATATTTTAAAAATATTTTTAAGTTTGAAAGATTCTTTACAACTTAGCATTGTTCACCAATTGAGTCGACTCATTTCAAAATTAAATCATCACAATTCACAAACAATACTAGTTGTAGGATTTAATCTAAAACTATGTACACTACATAATCATAAAATTATGAATCAAACTTTATCTAATTATGCATTCATGATCATAAATTAGATTAAAGTCTAATATAATTAAATTATAAAAATATTAAATCAAATATAGTAATTTCATGATTAACGATATAGATCAGCAACGTGCCAGAATAATCTTTTCACTGTAGGGGGTAAACCCTACAGTAGGATAACCTGTAGTTCGTATGATCTGAATTTTAGTTTTTTAGATTTAATTATTCTAATTATTAGATCAATATTTAGATTAAATCTAAATTATTAATCTAAATATGCAAGCATATCATGTTTAAAGAGCCTTGCTTTGATACCATTTGAAAAAAAATAGTGCAGGATTTGCCATGCTACTTTCAAAAAATATTTTAAAAATAGCAATAATATAGTAAAAAATAATTAATCTAATTAATTATCTACTGATTATATCAGATTATTTAACCCTACATATTAGGATCTAAACATAATATGCATGCATACATTAATAGATCTGAAAATAAAACTATGTAATAAACTATTTACTATATTTACATGTTCAGAATACATACCTTTTTTGGATAGTCGATCACCACAATCTGAGTCTATCAGATAATGCTCTGGTATCACATTATAGTCACACATGTATCCAACCTCTACGATTAGTTTATACGGAGCTTCTGGTTTTGATCAGCCCCACTGGAGTGCTAGCTCCTCGTCGAGGCCTTCGATGGCTGATCACGATCGATCCAATTGATCATATATTTTTTAATTTTTTAGATATTTCAAAAAATTATAACATAAATATTAGAGGATGATGAAGATGTGCTTCAAATTTGGTGGTGATCCAATGCTCACAGCACTCGATCTCTCCATCCGAACCCAGATTCCCAAATCTAGGATTTCACTCGGCCCAAAAACCCTGACACACTAAAAATCCTATCACACCTTCTTTGTGTGGAGTTTTTCCATGAAATAAGTTTTTATGGAAAGATAACTTTTAGATCTATAATCTCTATTTAGATCATATCTAAAAATAGAATATCCTTAGAGGTAAAAATCATAAGAGAAGAGAGGCATAAAGAAAAAAAAAGTGCTGTAGGATCCTATTTATCTTTACTCTAAGATTTTTTTCCTCCCAAAACTGATGCCCAAACACTCTAAAATTTTTATCACATAATTCTAGCCCCTTCTCCAGCATGCACAAAAATTCTCATAATTTATTGACGTGAATACCATGAGAAAACCATATAAAAAATGGTAAGGATCGAGTGGTTGAGAGGTTTTAACCACTCACTTGATTTAAAAAATCAAATGAGCCTCTTATCCTTATCCAACACCCCCTCCCTTGTGTTTAACATGCAGAAGGACTCTCCTTCTACATGCATATTTTTATTTCTCAAAAAAATATTCGATAAACAAAAGGAAGGGCGTGGGAAGCAGAGTGAAAAAGTCAAAAATAGTGGGCGCATGGGAGAATTTGAATTCAAACTTCATTTGACTTGGTCCTAATTGATTTCAACCAAACTAATTAATCTAAACCCAATTAAATCAGATTAAACCCAACTAAATTAGGCTTATCCTAATCTAATAAAATTTTAATCAAATTAGAAATTAATTAGATCTACGTTCTAATCAAATTAGGGTCAAAACTCCCATAGCAATTAGGTCATCTCATGACCTGATCGGATCAAATCCAATCGAATCAAATTCAATCGAACTTGATCGAATCCTCATTGCTCAATCAAATTGAGCTAATTAGCAATCAAATTGCTTATTATTTCTTCAAAAATATCTGAGTCCAAATCGAATGGGTTACTGGGCAATAAAGTCCTATCAACATGAAACTCTTGAAGAGTCCTAAATCAGTGGGACTCTTGAATCCAATATCCCAAATAAATCAAACTCACGATCATAGAATTTCAGACTAGTGAAACTCTTGATCAGAGAGTTTTAGCTGAATAAAACTCAAAGTTCTAATCCAGTAGGACTCTTGGTCATAGAGTCCCAGTCTAGTTGGACTCTTGATCACAGTGTCCTAGATTATCAGGACTCATGATCAAAGAGTTTCAGACAAGTAGGACTCAGAATTTCAGTCTAGTAGGACTCTTGATCATAGAGTTTCAGTCCAATAAAACTTTTTGACTATAGAGTCCTAGACTATTGAGACTCTTGATCAGAGAGTCCCAGACAAGTCGGACTCAGAGTCCCAATGTAGTAGGACTCTTGATCATAGAGTCCCAGTCCAGTGGAACTCTTGACCATAGAGTCCTAGATCAATGAAACTCTTGATCAGCCATCAGATTAGATAGAAACTCCTAATATATGTGATCCCGTAAGTCCGAACCTAAGCCGGTAGCATAGAAACTAATTTTTATACTAATTGAAGTGACCATCTAGCAATGGTACCCGACGTCTAGATAGGTCAAATAATCATAATCGTAACATTCAGAACCTATGCAAATATGGTTATCGTATAATTCATTCCTATAACCTTTGTGTAATAGATGACTCAGGGTTAGACTGTCAATCTTAGAAAATACATCCATGTTGTGTCTCAAAGTAATTAGTCCCGTGACTCCTCACTAAGACTATCCTGATCAAGATTTTGCTAAATTAAAATACAATTGAACATAGCTCCTAAAATCAGGAGTGGTCAATCCCATCTTGATACACGCATCGACTCCACAAGTACTTGACTGTTTTCAAAAATCTTTCATCACTGAATTAGAAATTTAGATAGTCCGACATCAAAACACAGTAAGTTTCTTGAAAGTCATCATGGTAATCTCAGGTTAGAGGAATATTTATACTCATATTCCATCGAAGCTAATCTTGATAGAAGAAAAGCCCTAAAGTTGATCATGTTTAGTGCAGATGTACCCATACATCTCACTTGTATGCCATATCAGTATCTCAATACTCCTTGGTTATGAGAACAACCAATCTATATGGCACACAATGATCTATACTTAATAAACATTATCGTCCTAAGTAACAACGTATTATTTGGTCGTGAACTATTTAAGTACTAAATGATAAATCCTCCTTTACCAAATCTAGATAGTCCTAAGGACTTCATCACAATACAGAAGTTCATTAGAAGATAATAGAATTTATGATGAAAAATACTAAAATATTTTTTATTAATTTATAATTTATATATAATTATAAATATATGACCCAATCGTCAATAAACTGACTATTGACTTTGGGATACATTCCCAACATTTGCCTACTCTCATCTATAAAAAGCCAGCAAGGGGACCCTCAGAAGTATGCAAACTTTCTTTCTCCACTCCTCTTCTGGAGGGTCCTCACTAGAGCCGACTCTGGTTAGGACATTTTTATAGGTTGCTTCTCCAAAAGAGCATGCCACTGCCCAACCACTCCGACCAACAACTGAATCTCAATGTCAACAAATATTTAATTTATTTATAATTTAATTTAAATATTTAATTAATTTTAAATAATTAATTAATTAAAATAGTAAATATAAATAGAAAAATAGAAGATAATTCTAGTTATTTACTTATAATTATGAAAATTATGTACTATAATTAAAATAATTAGTAATAAAAAAGTTAATAATATAGGATTAATAATATAGATAAAATAAAAATATATAAATAAAATAAATAAAAAAATGAAGAAGTATTATAATTTTGTCAAAAAATTAATCAGGGATAATGTTGTCAATATAGATATCCATCCCTCACATGATCCATCCATCCTTCCTTGCATCCTTCTAATTTGGAAGGATGTAAATTTGTGGGATAGAGTATATGGGCAATCCCTCATTTTCATCTATCTTTCTAAAATTTTTTGAATCAATCAATGGATGAAGGCCATCCATCTTTCTAACCCTATCCATTTTTCATCTCATGACCCCAACCAAATACAGGAAAAAAACTAGATGATCAAATTTGATCATGGAAGTCGAGAGAATCTAAACTTAAGATTTATGAGCTAGACATGCATTTCAAATTAGAACCCAACTTCTATTTAAGTCATGTAAGAATAACATGAAAAATGATGCATTGCGATCTATTTGAATCAAGGTTCTTAGTTTCGGTACCGGTGGCTATTTCGATCGATCAGCGACACAGTCTGGTATGATTCCGTATCGGATTGAATTGGCACGAACTGACAGAGGGAGGAGAAAAAGAGAGAAAAAGAGAAAAAAAGAGGAAGAGAAAAAGAGAGGAAGAGAAAGAGAGAAGGGGGTCCACTGGAGAAAGACAGAAGGGGGTCCATCGGAGAGGCCGCCGGAGGGCCTTCGACTGGCCACCATGGTCGTTGGGCGGCATAAATGCCGTTTGTAGCTCTGCGGTGTGAAACAAGGATGATCGCTCTTGTTTCATGAATTTTTTTAAAAAAATAAAAAAAAAAGCTGACAATCGGTTTGCCGACTTCACTTAGGCAATTGGTTTACTAGCTTCACTTTTAAGCAATCAGTTTATCGGCTTCACCTGATTGTCGACTTCACTATTCATCGATTTTTTTAAAAAAATCCATGAAGAAACAAGGGCGGTCGTCCCTGTTCTGCAGCTACAACTCCGCCACCCTCTGATGGCTGCAGAGGGCCACCGCCACCCTTCGATGGCTGTAGAGGGCCACCACGAGCTTTCAGTGGCCTCTCCCTCTCCTCCTCTCTTTCTCTATCTTTGTTTTTCTCCCTTTTTTCATTATCACTGGCGTGTGCTATTTTTTCCATTGGAACCATCCCAATTTTCCATCGGTCTGGTTCTGCACATCCCAAACTATCCAATTCAGGATAGTTCTGAGAATGCTGATTTGAATTATCTAATAACAAAATGTTTGTAAAAGAAAAAAAAAAGAGAGAGAGAGAGAGAGAGAGAATTTTATATTTATATTCCATCCTATTCAGCACATCTTAGAGTTTATGAATATACAAACTCCATATAAGAAAAATAATATAGGCTAAAATAAAATCATGCTAAAAAAGACAAATATTATGAGCTAATATAATTTGTTACATGATCCCTAGAATCACTCTAATAAGATCATGCTAACAAAGAAAAATATTACAGACTAATACATGATTATACTAACAATATACATATATATACATGCATGCATGCATGCATGCATGCATACATACATACATACATACATACATACATACATACATACATACATATATATATATATATATTTGTGAAATTATGCTAACACCCCTCTCAAATTCAAGGTAGTAGTGTAGGTGCCCACTTGAGTTTGAAAATCATATTATGAATGCATATAGAAGTTAATATGATAGATTAGAAGCTAAAGTAATAGCTCAAAAGTTGACATGATAGATAAATAGCCGGCATAGTAACTCAAAACTTGATGTGGTAACCTAACAAATCAAGTGAAACATCAAGAGTTGATATAGCAGCATAGAGATTTTACTTAGAAGTTGATATAATAGATTAGAAGGCGACATAGCAACTCAAAAGCCAATACAACAAACTAATATATCTAAGTGATATGATAATATAGAATCCGGCATGGCAGATAAGGAGCTAATATAGCAACTCAAAAGCTAATATGGAAGGAGTCCACATAGTAACTCAAAACTTGATATAGCAAACTAATGTATTAAGCTGATGTAATAATATGGAATTTGACATTGCAAAATAACTGCTGACATAGCAGCTTAGAAATTGATGTGATATATTAGGGAGCTAATGTAACAAACTGTTATGTTTGGCAATGCTGATATAGCTAACTAATATGACAAACTGACGTGGTTAATTGGCATAGTAGACTAGCATATCCATCGATATGTCTCACTGTGATAGACGGACATACCTACCAACATGTGTAATTGATGTATCTATTAATATAGCAAACTAATGTGGCTAACTAATATATTTGATGAAATGGACTGTTGTGTCTTATTAGTGGTTGACATAGCTCTCACATTATGGTGACATCACAAAATGGTTGATATGACAAGCTAGCTTTATGGTTGGGTAGACAATGATGTGGTAGGATGTCATGACTCATCAATAATGATGTGGTTGAGTGATGTGTTTTATTTATACTAACATGATATAGTAATATGCCAGTTATTGTAGCAGCTTTACATGCATGATTGTAAGAAGATATATACAAAGTAGTAGTTGCAGTGAGAGACAACGCTCAAAGAGAAGGTAACCGACAGTCTTCGTGGATGGAGGCAACATTGAAGAGGATTAAGAAACCTCAAACTAGATAGTAAAAGAGCTAGAGGTAGCAAGTAAAACTGGAGATGGAGAGAAAAAAGTGAGCGACGGTGAGGAAAAACAACATAAAATCTAAAGCTAAGAAGAAAAATATTGAGAAGAGCCATAATCTATGAGAAAAAAAAAAAAGGATCTTTGGGTGTTAATTTACCGAAAAGTAGGGGACTACCAATCTATCAGAGAACATAGGATCTTTTAAATATTGATTTACTAGGAAATAGAGGATTTGCGATAAAACAGAAGATCTTCGAGTCCACTAAAAAATAAAGGATATTTAACTGTTGATTCACCAAGAAATAGAGATCAATAGATGGGCAATGGAGGCCTTCAAGGCTTCCAGATATGGTAACAATGGCCACGATAAAGGTGGAAGAGATGGTAGCATTATATTAGATATAAGGTGGCTCTAATACCATGTCAAAATATTCTAGAAGAAAAGGAAATAAGAGAGAGAAAGAAAAAGAATTTTATATTTCGATTTCATTTTATTGGGTACATATCAGGAGTTATATATACTAGCATACAAACTCCATATAAAGAAAATAATATAAGCTAATACAAGATCATGTTAATAAAGAAAATTATTATGGTCTGCTACTAATTGTTACATGATCTTTAAAATTACGCTAAAAGTTTGACTTGGCAAAAGTTATATAGATTTTCACTTCCAACATAAAAAACTTAGATCTAACATCAACATAGTTGAAGGATGATCTTGTCCAACATAAATCCAACACTTAATGCTTGGAATGGGACTAGGCTCGATCAAGAAAGATCTTTGGATCTAATTTGACAAACTTGCAAAAAGTGTTTATGTAGAGGATATTTTTGTTACTTTTTGCTCTAATGGAAGTTATACAGTGAAGTTGAAAAATGGGATCAATCAACGTTTAGCAAGAATTTGAATCTAATCCAAATGAGATCAATCAACTTTTAGCAAGAATTTGAGCCAATCCAATAAAGATTTAGCCCTTTTGGATACACACTAGATGGATACGGCGTGTGGGTGGAACTTCCACTGGTTGTTAGGACAAGACTAAATTAGGATTGCAAAAAATAAAAATAAAAAAAGAAACTCAGCATACAAACTGTTGCCTCATGCCATGTTTGTGTGTAATTTTTTTAAAAAATTTTTAGATCTAGTTAAAGATAAGAAATTTTGTTTAGATCAAATTAAAAGATCATAATATCTTTCACCAACAACATCCATCTCCACCAATTGCCACCCCTGCACAAAAAATAAATGTGCGTGTGTGCGTGTGTGTGTGTGTGTGTGAGAGAGAGAGAGAGAGAGAGAGAGAGAGAGGTCCCTCTTGTATCCAGCCAGAGCTACTTTAGCCTAATCAACTAGATCCGTTTTCCAATTAAACTAAATCTAGATCATGCTTGGCCCATTATGAAAGAGAGTTTGCCTTTTTATCCATCTATAAATATTTTATGGATCAGGACAAACGGGTGAACATTGGTATGATAGCCAATGCGTGGGACAAGAATAGGGGACGGAGAAAGACATTTGGGTTTTAAAAAGATCTAGAACATAAACATCTTAGTTTGGAGATGCCTATATATGCAAAAGAGAATCTAAGACAACAAGCTATGGACTTTCTAATATTTGGAACTGCAGATATGGTCTGGATTCACTGACTCCATTTCTTGAAAGGTAATCTAGTGTCCTAGCCAACATAATTTAAAATTGAACTAGATCGACCCTATACAGAATTATGATTCCGTGGTGGCTTCGCAGTTGGTGCACATAGATTTGGTATTCTAATCAATATGCTGAGTTGCCAAACTGGATTTGTCAATTATATTGCTTTCCCAAAGTCAATTGAGGAACTGCTCAGGAAAAATGGAAAAATGTCTTGGCCATCATCTGGCCGTCCATCATTCTGTTCTAGTAGGCTTCTACATTTCAAGCATTTGAATTGGATAAAACCTAATCTATTGGATCGAAACAGAATCTCTCAACTCTTCTATGATTGAGACGTTCCTCCTTAGGAACGGAATGCTTTTATGTTTTGTAACTATAAAATCAACATGTTCCTCCCTATTAGGAATGGAATGCTTCTACAGTTGTAACAATATGATCTTGTACATTGGTCTTTGGAAAAAGAAATGCAATGCACTTCAATCATCATTTCTCACTCTTAGCGGAATGTATATATCTCGGAGGCAAAATGTGCAATCATCATGGCCCACTTTATGATTTTTCTCATTTGAGTGTTGTGCCACAAATTTTTCCATGATTACAGCTCAATAAGCACTACGAACCTTATAAAATTAAAAAGGACTTTTGAAGCTTGATAACTGCTGCCCAATCATGATTTGAAATAAAGTTATAGTGTAAAAGATAACTTGAAAAACTCATTAAGGGCTAGATACGACCGCGGAATAGTGGCACTGAGATTCAATGCACTAGACAGAGTTTCTTCATGTGGAAGAAGATTTGTTCTTGGGCTCACATGCTTTTAGGCCAGGTTAAATGGCTGGTGGTTGATGGACAATCTATTGACCTTCTTTAGGATCCATAGATCACTGAGATTTCTCTGTGTGGATGGACCACTTTTGTGAAGATGGAGGATGTGTAGTCAATGCATGTTTATGACCTATTTTGTCATAGAGTGGGTGGATAGAACATTGATCTAGTATCCCACCTCTTTGGCGATAATCTAGCAATGAGAATGCTATCTATTGTCATCCCCATTTATGCTAGTCTAGATGTGAGAGTGGGGGTCGGCTTGCATGCCGAGAGTAGTGACCAAGGACTTGTATGAGCTGTTCAGAGGATCTTCGACCAAGAGGATTGATGGGGCATAGCTTTGGAGGTTGAAGATCTAGCCGAGAGTCAGCTTATTTATATGGCAGGTGGCATGGTGCTATCTCCCAACCAGGGCCATCTTACATGCTAGAGGTATGGATCTACCGGTGATATGCCCCAGCTACGGTAGGGAGGAGACTATGGATCATATCCTATTTACTTGTCTTAGAGCTTGGTGGGTTTGGAGGATGGCTGGTATGTCTGCTATAGCTATGGCCTCCACAGAGCCTACCAGCTTTTCTGGGAGGCTCTTCAGAGGAATGTGGATTCTGCCTCTTCTAAAGCCCTAGGGATCTGGGTGCCTGCAATATCTGGTTGGCCATGAATAGGCATCTTTGAAATGACGTGGCGATCAACAAGACTTACACTAGAGAGGATGATCATTTAGGCTGCGGAGATCATATGATGCTTATCAACTAATTCAAACTTGACTAATCAAGATATCTGAGACTCCCTGGCTGCTCCAGTAGTGCCCCGATTGGTATTTATTAGTTGGGATCCCCCACCACCTAGATTTCTTAAGATCAACTTCGACAGCAGCATGCAAGGTAGCAGAGGGGGTGCAGGGTTTGTGGTTCATAGGCCAGACTCTAGGTTTGAGGCTACTAGTAGGTGTCATCTCATTGGAAGCACAATTTTAGTGATCAAGCTACAAGTGGCTTGGGCTAGCATTACATTCACCAGATTGAGACTTGGAGCAGGGAGGCTGGTGATTGAGGGGGATTCAGCCACTATGATTGCTTGGCTTTGAGAGCAACCACTGGGGGCCATGTTACACCCTCTTCTTTATGACATTTAGTGCAAGATGAGGGACTGCCTCTCTATCGACATTCGTCATGTGTATCGCAAGGCCTACAGCACTACTGACTGGATGGCCTCTTATGTGGCAGAGCATACTAGAGGGACTGTATGGACTGATGTGGAGGAGATCCCTTTGGCCTTTAGGGATACTCTTTCCTCTGATATTTTGGATGTATTCATACTTAACTTGTATGAACATTTCCGCCTTACCCAAAAAAGAATAACAAAAAAAAGAAAGCTCATTATCATTGGCTTGTTTCTAAGTTTGAGAAATGTAAGTTTAAGGCTTGTAAAATCATAGTTCTAGAGGATGGGGATTCATGTTAACCTTCTCCAAATTAGATGGATTAATTGATTGAAAATGTTTAATTTACCTAGGTTAAGAGGACTACTTCCAACCCAATCCAACATTAAACACAAATAATACATTGGCAAAACATATATGGTCCTATAACAATTTAAGATAACTTCGAAACTTTACATGCATGCTATACAAATACAAAATAGAAAAGCAATCTGCAAGTTCACCAAACCTAGTAAAATTTTTTGATGTGATATAGGAAACCAAGATTCGAATGCTACCTTCACTACATTTCATGATCTCAAAAAAAAAAAAAGAAAAAAAAAGAAAAAAAAGGGAAGAAGAAGAATAAAAAAGGGAGGACTACTTGAAAAAAAGGGGGAAAAAGGTAACCATATATTTTAGGGCCCATTTGGTATTGCTCTCGATTTCTATTTTTGTTTTTAAAAACTAAAGAAGAAAAATAAACTTGACTAAACATGTACACCAAAACCTTTCTAGTTTTTCAAATACTTTGTAAAATTCTTAGAGCTTTTGGAAGTAAAGATTTATTTCTTCCAAAAAAAAGGCAAAAACAAAGACAAGGAATGGTAGAACCTCTATGAAAATGTTATGTTTGATGTCAAATTTCAATGTTATGTTTCACTAATTACTATAGAAATAAAAGTACAAAAAAAATGATTATGCCAAATAGACGCTTAGCACCCAATCAATTTTGATAGCAGTAGCTCCTAATTTTAAAATGTAGATACTTAGATGTCTATAAGGCTAAAGTATCATCAGGCTCTTTTGATATTGATTTAAAAATTGGTAGTTATCATTAGAGACATGTTGTCAACATTGGAGCACCCATATTTTGCTTAGTTAGGATTCAATAGTGTTGAGGTTTCTAACTCATGAGTATTGTGTCCAATTAAGACACAAAAGCAAACCGATGGATATCAATATCTTGAGAAATTGGATAAAAGTGGATGGACTTATAACCCCATGATCCAAACCTAGATATTTGATTTATAATTGATTGGATCTTGTTCTGCATTTTTCATCTACCTACATAAATCTCATAGCAGCAACTACATAATCCGACGGTGCATATCTTGCCTTGTAACCCCATGATTCTTGGTAATGACAAAACTAATAAACTTGATGAATTAGGCCTTCCTTAGCTCTTTCCATTAAAAAAATCGAGTGAGTGGAATCATGGACGTTTTCTTCCTATAAATTTCAAGAGCCAAGAAGCCTGCCCAACTTCGTGGAGGAGGATACAAGAAAGACCATAACAATAATGAGTGGTGGTGAATGTAGCCCTTGCCATCTCTCGGTAGAATATCTCAAAGCTAAGAAGTACAACCTCGAAGATCCCAATCCACCCACCAAGAAGATGAAAATATATCAAGAACTAGGAAGCATAAAGCCCAGCCTGGTGGAGGATATGAGAAAGACCACTAGGTTGGGCTTTATGCTTCCTGTTTCTTGATATATTTTTATCTTCTTGGTGGATGGATTGGGATATTCAAGATTGTACTTCTTAGCTTTGAGATCTTCTGCCGAAAGATTGCAAGGGCTACAGTCGCTACCATCATTGCCATTGTGGTCTTTTTCATATCCTCCTCCACCAGGTTGGGCAGGCTCCTTGGTTCTTAAAATTTATGGAGAGAAAACCCCCACAATTCTGCTCCCTCAGTTTTTTCTAATAGAAAGAGCCAATATAGGCCTAATTCACCAAATTTATTAGTTTTGTCATTACCAAGGTTCACGGGGTTACAAGGCAAGATATACACTATCAAATCATACAATTGTTGCTATGAGATCTATGCAGGAAGATGAAGGAGGCCTAACAAGATCCAATCAATTATAAATCAAATAACAAGGTTTGGTTCACAGGGTTACAAGTCCACCCACTTTTGTCCAATTTCTCAAGATATTGATATCTATTGGTTTGCTTGTGTGTCTTAATTGGACACAATACTCACCGGTTAGAAATAGAGGTGAGCATTGTTCGATTAACCAAATCATTGCTCAAATTTCCAACCTGAATCAAACTCATCGATTTTGCCAAATCATAAACTGTAACAAATCTATTTGATATGGTTAACCAATCATTGATTAACCATATCAAATGGATTGATTAATTAGTAATCAATTTTTTCATCTATATATAAAAATGTTAAAATAATTTCATAATATAATCAAATCTTCATGACAATATCCATCATAACAATATCATAATCTTCATGATAAAATACATCTATGATAAAATATAAATAAAAAGTCATAACAATGAAGTCTATCTTTGTGATGTTAAGGAGAAATCATCTACTTCATAACAATGTCAATTATAAACTTCTCAATCATTAATGTCAATAATGGCATGATCTTTGGTGATGGAAGATAACTCTGACAAAAAAAAATTTATTATATAAATAAATAAAATAAATTAATAAGATTAACTTAACAAAAAAATAATTAAAGGTTCACTTGATTCCATCTCTTCAATTTCTTCCAACCTTTCTTCCATACAAATAGGCTCATGAGAAGCTCTAAACCAATTTTTTCCATATACAAGTGCCTCAAGCATTCTTGAAGTTAAAAAGCTATAAAATGAATCAAGAACTTGCCCTCCAGCACTAAAAGTAAACTCAGATGCAATAGTGGAGATGGGAATAGCCAACACATCTCGTGCCATCGAAGAAAGGATCTTATACTTAAATGAGTTTTTTCCATCAACTTAGTATGTCAAATTTATTATCATCAGAAGATTCACATTCCTCACTTAAATACTTATCCAATTCAGTTTTATTTTTGATAGATGCAGATCCTGCTTTCTTCTTCTTATACAATTTATTTAAAATATTAGCACCATCTGCTATACTATCAACTTCCATGTCACTTGCAATACTAACTTGTTTAGTTCCTTAAACATTTAAAGGATGGATAGAACTATAATAACTGAACAAAGCATCCAAAGTATCCTTTACCTTCTTATGCAAGAACTTAGCATCTTCACCCTCATATGTGAAATCAATAACCCAATATATATAATCTAACTTAAGTGTTGGGTCAAGAATTACAGCAATGAAAATCATGACATTAATATTCTTCACAGTTCCCCAATATTTGTCATGTTTTTTTTTTCATTCTTTTAGCCATCAAACATGCATTCAGATAAACACTTTGACATCTTTCAATAATTATCATTCCAAAACCATAAATTTCTTGCATGTAAACATTGTCAGTTATATAAAGTGAACTTAACAATTTTAAAGTGGTTTCATAAAAGATTTTCAGAAAAAAATTAAATTTTGGGCATACCCCCAGTCACTACTGGTAGGTAGACCCTTTTTGTTTGTAAGCTCAAACATATATTTGCTATCAAAACTCTCTAGTCAACATCTAAACAAACAAAACTTTTACTCTTAATTTTTATTTTTCAATGCAAGATTTAAATCTTTGCGACTTCGAAGGAGAGGATCTAACATATTTAACTGCATTGTGAATTCGTAAAATAAAATCATCCAACTCTTTCAATCCATCTCTAAAAGTTAGACTTAAGACATGTACAGCACATCTCACATACAAATGTTCAACATTCAATATACTATCCTTCCAACTATTAAGTCTTTTTTTTTAAATAATCAAGACAAACATCATTTGAACTAGCATTATCTACTGTCACAGTAAGAACCTTACCAATGCCCCAATCAAGCAAACATCTCTCAATAGCTCTACCAATAACTTCAACACCATGACTAAAAATAGGACAAAAATTAATAATTTTTTTATACATAGTCTAGTCATTATCAATAAAACGAGCAGTAACACACATATAACCAAGGTTTCGATAAGATATCCATATATCAGTAGTGAGGCAAACTCTTGAAGACATATTTGCAAAATATTTCTTCAATTCTAATTTTTTTCATAAACATTTCATAGCAATCTCTAGCCATTATAAATCGAGAAGAAAGTTTAAACCTTGGTTGCAAAATACTGCAAAAGTGATGAAATCCTTCATGTTCCACCATCTTAAAAGCCATTTCATTAACAATAATCATCCTAGAAATGCTCTCCTACATTCTTCTTGACTAAAAGTGTGAGACCCAAGTGAAAGTTTTGTTTCTCCCTCTTTTGAAGTATTATCATATATGAACTCTAAAGTCTTTTGATTCTTCACCTCATTACATGGATATTTCTTATATCTACCCAAGTGATTGATCAAACAACTTGTACTACTTATAGCAAGATAAGCAAGATCCTTACCACAATAATTGTGTGAGGCTCGTTGATCACTTTTGTTTTCATAGTTAATCTTGGTGAAATGGTCCCAAGCCCAAGATCTCTTTTTACCACTTTTCTTCGAAGTAGATGACTTTGTTGAAGCAGATGATGTTGAGCTCGGAACATCAACACTCTCTATAGTAGTATTAATATTATCTCCCATATTTGACATCTATAAATAGAATTTAATTAGAAAGCAAGATTAATTTACAAAATTTTAAAATTTTAATATGCAAAAAGTTAATTAATATAATATTTTTAAAACTTGCTACAATAATAATATCAGAGCTATGCATCCCTATTTGAGCATCTAATGAATTTTGATAAAGCATTCATCAAATAAATAAATAAATAATAGCACTTTAATCAAGCAAGCAGAATCAAATGAATTTTCTTTCTTTAGCATTGCATGAAATTATCAAAAAAAAAAAAACACATACGGTTGAAGAATATAAAAATGAAAAATCTAACAATTTTGGCATAGAAATTTTTCAACAATTTCTCATATAGTTGAAGAATATAAAAATGAAAAATCTAAGGTACTCTCATACAGTTGTATAAAAAATGAAAAATCTAAGTATACCTTACTGAACTTGAAGGATCAACTTAGATTAATAGAGATTAAGAGCGGCGGTGAAGGTTCAGCTTAGCCAGGATTTTAGCAGTGAGAGACAGAGAAGAATAGCATCTAAAAAACAAAACATATATTTGTTAAATTTCAATAAAACAAAGAAGAGAGCAATCTTCTTGATAGATATTATCTTGAAAAATAACATAATCAAGAAAAGAGGTCAAAAAATAAAAATTAAAAAAACAATAAAAGTGATAGCTTATAGATTAGAGAATTAGAGAAAAAGACAAATATGTGAGATTTTGTTTTTACCAAGGAGATAAATAAGATTCATGCAAACGCTCAGTTATAAGGGATGGAGAAGTTTGGCAGTGAGGGATGAAAAGAAGAAGAAGAAGAGTGGTGGTGGTAGGGGAAAAACAAAAGCTTAGCTGTAAGGGATGGAGAAGTTTGATAGTAAGGGATGGAGAAGAAGAAGAAAAGCGGCAACAATGAGGGAAGAATATAGAAGGAAGAATGAAAACTAAAAGGTTAGGGTTAAGAATGAAGAAGTGTGGCTATTCCTATTCCTAAGGATTTTTTAGGTTTCTAAATAAAAAAAAAATCATAATAAAATAAAGGTGTGAAGCTATAATTCGAACCTGGGTCTATCAATTATCCTTAACTAAAACAACGAACTTAACTACATGTTATATATGAATTATATTTTTCATATATTATATATATAATGGTCGGTTTGGTTAGCCATTATTTTTTTAAATAAAAAACCAAATCCAAACTGAAACCAAAATTTTCTAAACAATCCAAACCGAAATCGATGGTTTGGTTAACTGGATTTTTTGGACTGTTTTTTTGGTTTTGGATTGGTTAATCGATTTTTTGGATTTTTTGCTCACCCCAAGTTAGAAACCTCAACCCTATTGGGTCCTAACTAAGCAAAATATGGGTGCTCTAATGTTGACAACATGTCTCTAATGATAACTATAAATTTTTAATCAATATCAAAAGAGCCTGATGATACTTTAGCCTTACAGACATCTGAGTATCTACATTTTGAAATTAGGAGCTACTACTATCAAAATTGATTGAGTGCTAAGCATCTATTCAACATCATTATTGTTTTTGTATTTTTATTTCTATAGTAATTAGTGAAACATCACATTGAAATAGACAACGAACATAACATTTTCAGAGAGGTTCTACTATTCCTTGTCTTTGTTTTTTTTCTTTTTTTGGAAGTAATAAATCTTTACTTCCAAAAGCTCTAAGGATTTTACAAAGAATTTGAAAAACTAGAAGGTTTCAGTATACACGTTTAGTCTAGTTTATTTTTCTTCTTTGGTTTTTTAAAACAAAAATAGAAATCAAGAGCAATACTAATGGGCCCTAAAAATATATGATTACCCTCCCACCTCTTTTATTCAAGTAGATAAGAAAAGTCCTCCCATCTTTTTTTTTTTTTTTTTTTTTTTTTTTGAGATCATGAAATGTAGCGAAGGCAGCATTCGAATCTTGGATTCCTATATCACATCAAGAAATTTACTTGTAGATTGCATTTCTATTTCATGTTTGTATAGCGTGCATGTGAAGTTTCGAAGTGCTACCATCTTAAATTGTTATATAGTGTATGAAGTTTTGAAGTGCTATTATCTTAAATTGTTATAGGACCATATATGTTTCATTAATGTATTATTTGTATTAAATGTTGGATTGGGTTGGAAGCTGTTGAGGAAAATATCTCGAATTCTCACATATTAAGCCTACAATGAGGTCCAGGATGACGAATGGAGTCCAACGAGCCTAAGAATACTCCAATCAAAAATTAGATGGTGAAGATACACACGAAAAAGTGTTGGAGGGATCATTGGAGTGGGGCCCACGGCCAACAGGCGATCAGGCCCGATGTAGGCCGGCTGCATGGGTGCGGACCCAGCCCTGTGTGGCCCAAGTGCACAGGCGTGGCCTTGCGCAGCCCAGCACTCGAGCGCGTGGGCATGATCCAGCATGGGCGCAGCCCTGCGTGGCCCTGCGCGGCCCATGCGCAGGCAAGCGTGCAGCCCAACGCCTCACGTGGGCTGGCGTGCGGCCTGGCACCATGTGTGGGCGGGAGCGTGGGTGCAGCCCGAGCCCAGGTGGGATCGTGCGCAGGCGCAGTCGGGCCCAGGCGGCCTCATGAATAGGGCGGTGTTCGGGTTACTCACGGTCCACATGCGAGAAAGCATGGACTGGACCCTTTTTCGTGGCCTATAGGATTTTTTGAGGTGTTTGTGCGATCTAGTGGTCGGGAAGAGCTGCTGACGCTATCTAATGGCCAAGGGATGTTGTTTGATTTTAAAACGGACTGGAAATCCTACCAGGATGCGGACAGAGATCTTTAAAAGGCCTGAAGTAGTCCGTGAACAAAGGGTGTGGCTTGACAATGGCTTATAGAGGTCCTGAAACGTGATAGAGAGCAAAGAGAGGGTGTCAGTGGACAACAGGAGTAAGAACTTTGGGCAGTCAGCTAGGTAGCAAACTACGGTCGTTTCAGAGGATCTCTAAGAAGGAGTTTGGTAAGGATAACTTCTTGTTGAGAGAATTGTATATGTGAGTTGAGAGTGGGTAATCTCATATTATATTTCTTTCTTTTTCATAGTAAAGTTTTTACATGCCACGTGGAGACGAGCCTTTAAGCTGATCCACGTACTTGGTTGCTTTCTTATTTTATTTTCTTCTTTCTTTTTACGGCAATATTCCTGTACTAGATCCTTAACAAGTAGTATCAGAGTAGTTGATATCCCAATAGATTGGTATCAGAGCCAGATAGTACCAGTGTGCAGATTGCAGCAGAGGTGATAGAGATTGAAGAATATGCAAAAGACAAGCACAATCAAGGTAGAGATCAATAGGTTCGATGGAAAGAATAATTTCTCCTTATGGTAAGCAAGGGTAAAGGATGTCCTCATCCAACATGGGTTGATCGACGCTCTCTTATACAATGAGATGCTAGCCATCATGAAGGTAAAGAATTGGAAGTGGATCCAGATGCAAGTGGTGAGTACGATTCACTTGTATCTAGCAGATGATGTGGTGATTCATGTACTTAGCAAGACTTTTTTTATGGCACTATAGTCGAAGCTTGAGAAATTGTACATGACGAAGTCGCTCACCAACATGCTATTCCTTTGGAGGTAATTCTACTAGCTACGAATGGATGATGGTCAGAGTGTGTGGGAGCATCAATCTAACTTTTAGAAGATCCTCACCAACCTCTTCAACGTTGATGAAAAAGTTGAGGAGAAGACTAGAGCATTGGTCTTGCTAGCATCATTTCCTCCTTCATATGAGTCCTTGGTGACTGCTCTTCTACCGAAAAAAAGCACCATCAAGATGGACGAGGTTACTGCAGCAATACTCGAGAATAAGGTTCTTAGGAGGCAGAACCCAGTTTCGAGCTTAGATGATGACAGTTTAGCTTTGATAGTTTCTGGAGGAGCAGGAGACAGTAGACGAAGCTGGCAAAAGATCGCGAGGAGGACGATCCAGGTCTAAGATGAGAGATCAAAGTAAGATCAGATGCTACATGTGTGATGAGTTGGAGCATCGAGTTAAGGATTACCCACAACTCAAGGATCGGATGAGGGCTACTGTAGTGGTGGCCAGTAGCGATACAAAAGATAGTGATGATGTTCTTTTGATAACTGATGAGGTATCTACTTCTTCCTCCTAGTGGATTATGAATTATGCTTGTTTCCATCATGTATGCAATAGAGAGAAAATATTTAACTCCCTGGAGACTAGTGAGGACACTATATCCCTGCTAGACGAATCGAACTATGAGATTGAGGGCAGCGGGTTGGTCAGCATAAAGCTCCATGATGGAATAGTGAAGAAGTTGGGTGAGGTCCGAAACATATCCAGCTTTAAGAAGAATCTAATTTCACTGAGTAAACTAGATTCGACTAGCTTCAGATGAAAAGCTGATGGAAAAATTCTGAAGATCATGCACGGAAGTAGGATGGTACTAAGAGGAAGAAAGTATGGAGGATATTATCTCATGACAGGGAGCCCAGTATGAGATAGAGCTCTAGGTGGAGATGGATCGGGCATGGGACGAGAGACTCGAGAGGATGATATGCGACGTCGCAAAGTGAAGTTCCTATTGCCGCAGGAGACTACTCCGAGCAGGTCTCAAGTCAGGAGGATCATAGTAGTCGACAAAGATGGGATTGAGCGGCCTGGCTCGACTCCCACGTTTGCCCATCCATGATCAACAAGCGATTATCCCAGGTTATGGAGGTGCTAGATAAACTCTCAGATAGGTGGAGATCGAATATCGAGTCAATGTGAAGATTGTTGAAAAAATATCTTGAATTCTCTCATATTAAGTTTACAACGAGGTCCAAGACAACGAACGGAGTCCAACGAGCCTAAGAACATCTCAATCGGAGATCAGATGGAGAAAATACGTGCGAAGAAGCATTGGAGGGATTGCTGGAGTGGGGCCCATGGCTAGCATGTGACCAGGCCCGGCGCAGGCCAGCCGCATGGGCGTGGCGCAGCGTGCGGCTCAATGTCTCGCACGGGCAGGTGCACCCAAGCCTAGGTGGGCATGTGCGCAGGCACGGCTCGGGCCAAGGTGGCCTTGCGAATAGGGCAGCATTCGGGTTTTTTGCGGTCCATGCATGAGAAAGCATGGACTGGGTCCTTTTTTGCGGCCTACAGGATTTTTTGAGGCGTTTGCACGATCTAGCGGCCAGAAAGAGATGCTGATGCTATCTAACGGGCAGGGGATGTTGTTTGATTTTAAAACGGGCTGGGAATCATACTAGGACGTGGATAGAGGCCATTAAAAGGCCTAGAGTAGTCCATGAACCAAGGGTGTGGCTTGACAGTGGTTTATAGAGGTCCTAAAATATGACAGAAAGCAGAGAGAAGGTGTCAGTAGACAGCAGGAGTAGGGGCTTCAGTCAGATAGCTAGGCAGTGGGCTACGATTATTTTAGGAGGTCTCCAAGAGAGAGTTTGGTAAGGACAACTTTTTGTTGAGAGGATTGTATACGTGAGTTGAGAGTGGTAATCTCTTCTTGTATCTCTTTCTTTTTTATAGTAAAATTTTTACATGTTCCGTGCAGGTGAGCCTTTGGGCTGATCCACATACTTGGTTGCTTTTTTGTTTTATTTTTTTTTTCTTTCTGCCATAATATCTCTGTACTAGATCCTTAACAAATGGTATTAGAGTAGTTGATATCCCAACAGAAGCAATCCTCTTAATCTCGATAAAATAAATATTTTCAATCAATTAATCCATCTAATTTGGAAAAGCTTAACATGAATCTCCATCCTCTAGAACTATGATTTTACAAGCCTTAAACTTACATTTTCCAAACTTAGAAACAAGCCAATGATAATGAGTTTTTCAAGTTGTCTTGGTGAAAGGTTAGCTATAACTTCATTTCAAATCATGGTTGGGTAGCAGTTGTCAAGCTTCAAAAGTCCTTTTTAATTTTATAAGGTTCGCAATGCTAACCGGGCTGCAATCATGGATAAATTTTTGGCACAATACTCAAATGGAAAAATCATAAAGTGGGCGATGATGATTGCACATTTGGCCTCCGAGCCATACACATTCTGCTAAGCGTGAGAGATGATGATTGAAGTGCATTGCATTTCTTTTTCCAAAGACCAGGATACAAGATCACGTGGTTACAGCTGTAGAAGCATTCCATTCCTAACAAGGAGGAACATCTTGATCATATGGTTACAACCATAAAAGCATTCCTTTCCTAAGGAGGAGGAATGTCTCAATCATAGAAGAGTCGAGAGTTATTTTGTTTTGATCCAATAGATTAGGTTTTACCCAGTTCAAATGCTTGAAATGTAGAAGCCTGGTAGATCAGAATGATGGATGGCCAAGACATTTTCCTGAGCAATTCCTCAATTGACTTTGGGAAAGCAATATAATTGACAAATCCAGTTTGGCAACTCAGCAATTGATAAAGTATAGCAAATCCATGGGCACCAACCGTGAAGCCATGGAATCATAATTCCGTATGGGGTTGATCTAGTTTAATTTTAAATCATGTTAGCCAGGGCACTAGATTACCGTCCAAGAAACGGAGTCAATGAATCCAGATCATATCTACAGTTCCAAATGTTAGAAAGTCCATAGATTGTCATCTTAGATTCTCTTTTGCCTATATAGGCATCTCCAAACTAAGATGTCTATGTTCTAGAGCTTTTTAAAACCCAAATGTCTACTCCCTATTCTTGTCTCACGCATTTGCTATCATACCAATGCTCACATGTTTGTCCAAATCCATAAAATATTTATGGATGAATAAAAAAGCAAACTCTCTTTCAATAATGGGCCAAGCATGGTCTAGATTTAGTTTAATTGGAAAACAGATCTGGTTGATTAGGCTAAAGCAGCTTTGTTGCACCTCCTTCTCAGAGTGCTGTGGACGATTCTGGTCCGGGTTCACGTCCATTTTGGAAGGCTTCTTAGCACGTGCACCGTGCGGTCGACGCCCAGTCCACCAACATTTGCTTCAGCTCTTTGCATGGCTGCACTCTGGTGCATAGCTTCTCATAGGGGCCGTGACTGCGACTGTTTGTTCCCATTGTCGTCTTTCTGGTTTCCTACTACTCCACCAGGTTGGGATTGATGCTTCCCAGTTCTTGATATGTTTTCAAGGCCGTTCTTGGCTTCAAAATCTTCTGCCAGGTGATTGCGAGGGCTCCACTCGCCACTGCTCCTTATCGTTATGGTCTTTCCCGTATCCTCCACTAGGTTGGGCTTTATGCTTCATGGTTCTTGATATATTTTCATCTTCTTGGTGGATAGGTCGGGATCCTCGAAGCCATACTTCTTGACTTCGAGATCTCCTTCTGGAGATTGTAAGGGTTGCGGTCGCCACCGCTCGTTGCCATTATAGTCTTTCTCGTATCCTCCTCCACCAAGTTCGGCAGGCTTCTTAGATCTTGAGATTTATGAGAAGAAAAGCTCCATCACTTGGTTTTTTTGGTTTTAATGGAAAGAGCCAAGGAAGGCTTAATTCCCCAAATTTATTAGTTTTATCATTACTAGGGTTCATGGGTTACAAGGCAAGATTTACGCTGTTAGATCGTGCAATTGCTGCTAGGAGATCTATGCAGGTAGATGAAAGAGGCCTAGCAAGATCCAATTAATTATAAATCAAATATCTAGGTTTGGTTCTTTGGACTTAGATTCAACATGGACCTAACTTGTAAAAAGGCTCAACAAGATCTAATCAAGTGAGCGGGCTTAGAATACATCCAAAACCTAATCCTAGACCTAAATGTTGTTCAGACTTGCCATTATATATTTACACCCTACTTACCTAGTTTGTGACATCAGCATTATAGGATTCTAAATTTGGATTTGGGTGTTGTAAGCTGCACTCAAAGATAAGTTAAATTGCACGTAATCTTTAACGAAGGGCTGGCAAAAAAAATTAGCAAGGCCTAGGTGCTTGCATCCCTCCTCTCTTTGAGGGAAGAGGGGCTCCAAATTTAAATTTTGGAAGGTATATGCTTAAATATTTGAGTTTGAAATAATTTACTTTTGATAGCCCTTTCTTCCTCCCTCTCTCTTATAAGAAATGATGATAAAAAAATGTTGATGCTTGCAAAACACGTTAGAAACCTTGAAATTTTTTATAATGGGCATTCAACCATTGAAGCAAGACCATTTTCCAGCCCCATCCCTAAATAGTTAAAAATTAGGATGAGATTCTAAAAGCACATTTTAAGCAAAACTTAACATATAATCGCAAAAGAGGGAAATGAATCCACTAGCTAGATCACATGCAGTGCATTGCTAATTAGGTAAGGGTAGTCTAAGATATACTTATTGACCAACGTAGCCAAGGGTTTGGGTCATTAGGTTATTAGTCTGATCATTGTGCTAATCGATTAGATTGGATTCTATTAGCATTCTTTCCATGTCAACTAGATGTATGTGAGATATGCTTACGGAGTTCCATCCAAGCACGATAAATAAGAGTAGTAGAAAGCCAAATGGCAAGGATTGGTGCATAGGATGTCCCACCAGTGTTGGATCAGCCAAAAAATGATTAAAGAGAATAGAGAGTAGTGTGAGTCTAGTTGTCTTAATTTTCAATGATTTTTTGCCATTGTCATACTACCATTCAAAGGATAAGAGTGTAGCACTAGGCTATGGTAGAAATTTAAGTTATGCCTACTTCTAGTTTGGCTCGTACTGGGCTTAGAGTAGGGTGACTTCAAATTAGGCCCAAAAAAATTTGGACCAGGTTTGGGTCTACAATTAAGCTCAGGTATACCATAGCCCGGGTTGAGCCCAAACTATTCACAGCCTGCAATTAAGCCTAAGTCCAATAGGAAAGAGATGTTGGCGATGCTTTGATGGGAGGACTATAGCTTTGATGGAGAAGAGAGCATCAGGGAAGGGAATGTTGGCCCCAGCCTCTAGACCCTTCCTCTCTCCACCCTCTTTTGCTTCCTCTTCCTCAAAATCCTTCACTAACTTCTATCACATCTTCATTGCCACTTTCTATAAGAAAACCTTCACCAATCAGGCAGATCCAATTGAGCTTAGGCTTGGATTTGTCAAAAGAAAAAAAAAATCAAGCCTAATCTTGGCTTGAAGCCTCCAAAAAAATTTAGGCCTAGTTTAGTTAAGGGTATGGCCCACCCCACAATTTTAGTTTTAATTCCTAGGATAAAAAATAAAGTAAAATTAAGATAAGATAAAGATGTATTAGATTGATTATCGAATGATCCTTCATAAAATATAATTTTCACTTATTTATACTATTAGATATACTCTAATAATTGCTCTATTGTCCAATCTTTACTTTCAGTGGTTCTAATAACTATTACAAGTTATTCTCTACTATCTATATCTGCCGGTATAACTGCTTTACATCGATCAAGCCAATAATTATGTAATTTTCAGTCTAAGATGCAGTTCTATATTTGAGATTATTCTTGAGGCCACTTCAATCATTTCAGTCTACTTCCATATATTTGCGATTGATTATGGCCAAATTCTAGACTTTCGGCCTACTTTTGACCAAACTCTCCTCCTTCAGTCTATATCTCTATACTTGATAATATTTATTATGGTTGAACTCTTTCCAATCTAACAAGGATCATATGAATCTCACTCACTCAAGTTTCACCAAACATGATCCACTTGATGCTTACTCTTGGTCGTCAACTAGATTATTGAGATGGGGAGTAAACAAATTTTATATTTAAAATATATTTACAAAATAAAATAATTTTAAGTAATAAATTATAAAATAATGATAATTTGTAATATTAAATGCCATCCAGATTACATAGATATTCCATACTACTCTTTAAATAAAATTAACTAGACAATAATCATGAACCATATGATTTTTAAAAAACTTATAAAAATGTTATATATAATGTAAGAATATGTGGAAGTTATTGATACTTTTAAAATATTTTAAATAGAAAATTTTAAAATATCATAAAAATAAAATAAAGTATATTCATTTTTATGTTTTCTATTAAAATGTTTTTGAAATTATTAATTGTTAAAATATCACAATATATTTCAAATTACTTTATTCAATAACATCAACGGTATAATGAATCATCATTATTAAACATTAATCAGTATTATCTTCATAGTTAAGAAGCTGCTAAACAATGCACCGGCAATGTGATTTGAACTTCTCATATCATTTTAATACGTTTTTTTGAGACCTGATTTTTAAAATATAGATACAGTAAGATACCTGTTTCCAGCCCCATCATAGCCCTAAGCTTTGTCAAAGAACCAAAAGAGAGTGTCTAAAACGCGACAATTAATAGAACCATTAAAGATCATTAATGATGCAAAAGCTAGGTGGCAGCACCAATAGGCCGAAAGAAGTCAAGTTGCAAGCTATTTAGTTTCAACTCATCTGAACTTAGGTGCGCTTAACAACTATTCAAATTTGACTTGTTCAACAATTGAAGTTTGGATTCCCTAGCCATGCAGCTTCTTTAAAGAAAAAAAGAAAAAGAAAGAAAAGAAAAATTTAGCATGATATATGGTTCATCATCGAACTGGAGGAGAGCTGTCTATTTTTGAAATGGATGATGTGGTGATTACCCATAATAATGATATGGGACTACACACTTTTGCGTCATAGAGAATCCGAACTCAGCCGTCCATAATGGTATAGAACTTCATAGTGCAACTTTTGCACCGTAGAAAATCCAAAGAGGCTGCACTTCGATTTTCATAGTGTTGGATCAGACACTCAGAGTGCAATGAAATTTTTAACTTCATTTTACTTTTGAAGTTGACATTTGGCTCGAACCGCACCCCAGAGCACTTCCCTTTTGATGGTGTGAATACAGAGATCTACAGGCTTTTATGAAGAATGACACACAAGACAATTAAATATTCCGCCCTTCTATAAATTTCCATCCTAAATTCCAACATTTGTGGTCATCTGATCATTTTTTCCTGACTACATGGCAAATTGGCAGAGGCAACACAAAGTCAGTGCGGAGAGTGATGGGCGTAAAGGGATTGACGCTGTACCATTTGGGGAGCCATCTTCTGGTCTCTCTCCTTCCCTTTTTCTTCACCTCACAATGCTATAGCTTTTTCGTTTTCTTCCTCCTACATTCGGTGCCATTCTTGACCTTGAGGTATAATTTTTTCTGTCGCTTAGAAGTATAAGCTTGGAAAGCAAGCCCGAACAAGGCAAAATGACGGTATGTAAGACTAAGGGCCTGTTTCTCCTTTAAACTATGACTGGGGGAGCAATAAAGTACCTGGATTTTTAGTTATGATAGGTTGAGAATTAAGCATTGTGTATAATCTTATCCGGACCACAAGTCAACCAGTTAAAACTTCCTATTCTGGCACTGGGTTTCCGGATACAGGAAATAATTCAAATGGGATTAGCTATTCCTCTGCGAGCAGTCGCAATATCCCTAGAGGAAACAATGCTGGCTACGCTTCTCTTGTAGCGCTGTCCCCATGATGCAGTGTGGTTGGAATACTTGTTTTCGTTTACTATATTGCGAAACTTAGATAATTAGGATTGTTTGTTTCCCTTATGTAATTAGAACCTGTTCCAAATCCTGATACTTATGGATCAACTACCTCAAATTCTCTCTCTCTGTTTTTTTTTTATTAAAAAAAGTTGTTTCGAGGATAACAACATGGTGTTTGTTGCTACAAGGCTCCTAGAGTTGATGTAAGATCATATTGGAGAACTGATTGAGGCCAAATTGATGTAGACTATGGATTGACCTGTAAAGAAATACCAAGAATCGGTAGGATACCTTCCAGTTTAGGATCCTTCGATGCTTAAGTCAGTCAAGACCTTGATAATAGATAGTAGAAATAGAAACGTAGAAGGCAAAAGGAATGAGTGTTAGCAGAGAAAATAGGAGTTCGATTTTTCTTTAGTGGGAAAGTTGAGAAAAGATTTCGGTAGAGATTTGACTCTATCTGACTTACCTTCCGAAAGGATATCCTGCCCCTCTATTTGTAGAGAGGATTTGCTCAAGCCATGAAACTATTTGAAGAGTTTATTAAGCTATTAGTTTGTTATAATGGAATGGCTAGCTATATGACGATCACGGGTTATTTCATTTGCCCATGTGGAGATTAACTATAGCATAACTGAAAGATAACTGCGACGTAGCTAGAGAGCAGCTGGTACGCTTATCAAGGATCAACTATTATCTTGATAGGTTGGTGGTAGTCCGATCTGGCCATGTTGGTAATTTCGATATTAACCCAATCTCGATCTGAGAGAGTGCTCACAAGCATACCAGTTAAAACTAGATCTTAGCGCAGAGTGATGCATACCACCGATCTTGGCCTAGTAGCATCTATGAGCCATCAAATTAACTATCACAGCCGTGAGGATAGTAAATTGCCAGCATCAATTGTTATAATTGGGTGAGAAGCCATAAAACCGATGTCTTGTTAATGTGAATTGAGCAAGTCGGCTACCATAATACCAAATCAATAGTTGTCCCAGATCGATGTTCAACCGATCTAAACTTGAAACTGGTTGTGTCATTGTATCATCAGAATACCATCTAATTAGTGACCTTCTTGACGTTGCCACTTGGCCAAAGATAATTAGTTGTATCAATACTTGCCCCCTACTTTCTAGATCCAAAGTAGAATTTTTCAGGCCAGATGTGGAACGTTGATTCAAAAGATCTCTTTTAATTTATGTCATCGATAAACACACCATACGATGGCTGCCAATATTAAATTCTTGAGTGGATCAAAGCGACATGCTACCTTTCAAAAAAGTTTTATCAAGTTTATCGTGTCAAATAATTATAAGGACCTGAAAAATCGAGAGTCTATCATTCCTTGTACAGTTGTGCTTAGACGACGTGGAGCACACGTCATGCTGTTATTAACTGCTTAGGCTATCACACGGATAACACTTATATGGCTGTAAATAGAGTAGGGTGTGCTGAAATGTCTTTTTTCTAGAGATATTAGATTGTTGACAAGTGGCATGGATCTAGTGGTGAATGAGTTGATTTGAACCATTACCATGTTCTATAAATAGGACTGCAGCGATTTGAAATTCACTTTACTATTTTCATCCTATGAAGACTCTGCCAAAAAGTTTTTTGGAACTTTCTTAGTGCCATTGAAGCTAGAGAAAAAGGGGTTTCAATCATCGCCGGAGCCGAAAGGGAAGTCGATAGGATCGAAGAAGAAAAGCTTCTTTAGAGCCACTTTTTCCTTACTTAGGTAGGTCCTTCAATCCTCAGTTCGATCTTTAGTTTTTTTCTTTTGAATAGGGTTTGCTTCCATTTTTTGTTTGTTTCATTCCTTTCTTCCAATATCACTCCCAGAATGTCTTCTAGTGAGAGTGTGCGTTCTAGTGGTGATAAAAGAAGGGGAAAAAGATTCTGGGTGGCTAGGCCTCTCGGTATATCCAGCCTTGACTCGAGCTCAAGGTGACTACTTTGTCTCGAGTGACCATTGAGGTCAGTACTTCCAACGTGCAGGATTTGGAGTCTCTAATAAGAAAACTTTTGGATTATTTCGGTCCGGATATTGAACCATCCATTATAACTAACCCTAATCTCCAAAAGCTTAGGGATAAATATTGCATCCCTGAGAATTTTTAACTAATAGTCCCAAGATCGGATGGCTAGGTTACCAATCCTCCAGAAGGCTGTGTCGCATTTTATGATAAGGTAGTTCGATCTAAACTTTGATTTTCTCTACATCCTTTCATCTATAATGTCCTACATTTTTATAAGCTTCATCTGGCCCAAATCACTCCCAATGCCATTAGGATGATTTTAGTTTTTATTATCTACTGTTGTTTCGCTGCCATAGATCTTAGGATCTCCCTCTTAATTAGGGCACTGTTTGTCCTAAAGAAACAACAAATGAAAAAGACTAGTGGTATTTTTCACCGTGGCCAAATTATAAATTCAATCCTCCACTTCCTTCTTTTATTCACCACTAGAAAAGTTGTTTCTTTTTTGTTTCTTTGAATATTCCTTAAGGTTTCAGTTATAGCTAGGATAAACCTCAGCTCAAATAGAATTTCAATAGTCAAGTTTTGCCTGGGGATAAAGAGACTTTTGAAGTATTACTGGGTATGAGGATAACTAAGTTAAGCCAACTGGTGATGGACTTATCTCTATTTGATGTCGGCATTAGCCAACTTTCTCCCCAAGGAAAGTCTAGTGTCGAATTCTTTTTCATCTCTTCAGACATGCATGTGTTTCCTTATCATAATTTTTTTTCATTATTGTAGTAATCATGAGGTTTGATCCAAATAGGCTAGTAGAGGTGAAGAAAAGAAAACAAGACTCTGCAGATCAGTCTACTGCAAAGAGGGGAAAAGAAGTTGTTGGATAGTCCAAGTCAGCTTCTCCCCGACCTTCTCTAGATTTTGCTTTAGGGCCACCGGTAATAAATGTGGCTCCAATTTTTGCTTCAAAGCTGGTGTCGAGGAGTCATCAGCAAACTATCAAAGTGGTTCATCCACCTCACAAAGAAACAGTCACGCATCCAAGGTTGGATTCTTCTCTTGTCCTACCTCCGACATCAGCAAAATCATCTCGACCTACTAAAAGGTCGAAGCTTCTCAAAGTCGACCTATTGTCGACCTCGACAGATAAGATCGATCTCTCCCAGGCATCACTGTTGGAGACACCACAGCTTGGGAGAGATCTGCTCTACATAATGATGCTGCAGAGAGACTTGGATGCTTGAAGGCAAGACTGTTCAATTGAGTAGTTACTCAACTTTGGGTTTAATAATATTTTGGATGTAAGTTTCTCTCTTTTTCTTTTCTCTTTATCTATATATATATATATATATATATATATACCAATCTTATCTTCTTTTTCTTTTTTCTTTCAGTCTGCCATGTACTTCAAGTTGCTCAGTGAGCATCTGATATGGTTTTAGGAGAATAAAAAGTCCCTGGAAGAGGGGCTACTAGCCAAAAGGTAGCTAAAAATAAGGCTATCAAGGTAGCCAAAATTACTGAGGAGTTGAAGAGGTAGCTTCAGGATAAGATGGCCATGATAAAGAAAAAGAACCAAGCTCTGCTGGACCAGAAGAGAAAAATAAATAAGAGAAGAAGCTGCTGGAACTATGAAAGGAGGTTAAGAGGAGAAAAATATTGCTTCAAGAATTGATCTTGATGATTACAAAATATTTGAGGGGATACTAATGATTTTGGCTTGAAAATAGATTAATTGTATATTCAATAAGAAATTTCAAGTTTATTAAGATAAAGTGATAAGAGACAAAATCATAATTTTATAAAGTTAGAGAAAATCTATTTTGGAAGTCTCAAGAGCAAGTATGGAAGATTTTTGATCTATTAGAGGTAGTTTCATAAATTTTGGATATATATTTTGGAAGAAAATTAGTTTTAAAGAAAAGGATCGACCCCTGCTAAAAGGGGATGAAAGGCATGATGTTTTTTTTTGGCTGGCACACCAAAAGGGACAACCTTGAGGTCGATCCCTAGGCACAGGAGCCAATCCTAGGATTGACCTCTGCTATTCCATAAGCCAAAAATATAGAACATGGGATTTTTCTATTTTCTATCATAGAGGTTGACCCCCTGTGTAGGGGACAACCCTATAATCAACCTCTGTGATGGAAAAACTCTGCAATGGCTAATTTTTCTATCCATTTTGGCTGGATTTAATGCATATTTAAGGCTCTCCAATGGCTCCAAACCTGTCCAGATTTTTCTTCAATACTTATTGAAGATAAAAAGACTTTTAAAAGGAGGAAAAATACAAGAGAATTGAAGCATTCATTTTAGCCCTTGAAAAAAATCCTCTCCAAGCAAAGAAGCATTCATTTTAAATTCACCAACTCCTCAAAAGCTCATTCAAGTCTTTAACAACATTTAGAAAATTCAAAAAAGCTTCTTTCTTAGTTGTGTAAAGTATTCTTAAAGTTTTATTTGCTCATTAAAGAAGCTAAACTTATATTTCTTTTTCATTAACTCTTATACTTTATTTTTGTCTTGATTTTAAGTTTTGGGAGTGTTCCAAAACTTAAAAAGGTTTCTCCGAACCTTGAATTAGATTGTGTAGGGTTAGTTTGTACGTAGGAAATAAGTGTTCTAGCTTGAGATAGCTAGGGTCGAAGGATTTCAACATTGTATTCAATTTGAATATGGTTAGTAGATTTAAATTTTCAAGTAAAAGCTTGAAGAGTGAATGTAGATACAAGATTAGCATTGAACCACTATAAATTATGATTGTTTAAGGTGTGCTTATTTGCTTCTATTTTCATCTTCTTATTTTCTTACTTTTCTGCTATGTACTTCTTCTCTTCACTCAAAACATCTATCACATATTACTTGCATATCATCACATTGTCTTTATAATTCTAATTTACCATTAAAATTTTAGAAATTCAATTCACCCTCCACCCCTTTTGGGTTGCATAGCTAGGCAACAAGTAATATCAAAGGCCGGTGCTCTAGCCCTATTTTGATTTAACCATCAAAGAGCTAAAAATCTATGGCAACCCAAGTTGATATCTCTCTAGCTGAGGGGCAGTCTACCAACCAACCTTCAATTTTCAATTGGTCAAACTATACCTATTGAAAAGCTTGGATGAGAATTTTTATACAAGCACTTGACTATGATATGTGGAGTATCATAGTTAATGGATCATATATACCCACTAAGATAATTAATGGTGTTGAATTAACCAAACCCGAAAGATAATGGGATGAGGTGGATAAGAAAATAACTCAGCTCAATGCTAAAGCCATGAATGTTTTATATTATGCTTTAGATGCTAATAAATTTAATCGCATTTAAATATGCATGTCAACTAAAGAAATATGGGATAGATTAGAAGTAACACATGAAGGCACTAATCAAGTCAAAGAGTCAAAAATTAACATGCTTGTGTACAAATATGAACTTTTTAAAATGGAGCATGATGAATCTATAACTAAAATATTTACTCGCTTTATGGATATTATAAATGATCTAAAATATCTTAGCAAGTCTTATTCTAACAGCGATCTTATGAGAAAGATTCTTAGATCCTTATCAAGAACATGGGAGGCCAAGGTGATTGTGATTCAAGAAGCCAAGGATTTGAACATCTTGCCTTTGGAGGAGCTTCTAGGATTGCTTATGATACACGAGCTAAGCATGAAATAACATCAAGAGGAAGATGTCAAGAAGAAGAAAATAATCATCCTCAAATCTACCACTCAACTAGATGAAGAAATCAATGAAACAAAAAATAAAAAATAAGATGAAGAATTAGCCCTTATTATTAAAAAGTTTAAAAGATTTTTGAAGAAAAGAAAACAAGGGATGAGGAAGAGGCCATCTATAAAAAGGGAACGAGAAGGATAACTAGCAGTCCCTAATTTGTTATGAATATAAGAAGCCGGGCACTTTAGGTTCGAATGTTCACAACTCAAGAAGGATCCTAAGAAGTACAAGAAAAAGCCTATGATGGCTACATGGAGTGATAGCGATGATTTGAGCTCCGAAGAAGAAAAAGCCAACTTATGCCTTATGACACATAAAAATGAGGTAAATGCTAAAACTTCTAATGATTTCATTTTTGAAGAATTTTAAGAAGTATTTTATGATTTAGTTGATGATTTAAAGAAGTTAGGGGTAAAGAACAAAGAATTAAAATCAAAGAATCAATCTTTACTAAAAGAAAATGAGATAATTTCAAATAAGAAATTAATTTCAAAGAATAAATCTTTACTAAAAGAAAATGAGATAATTTCAAATAAGAAATTAATTTTAACTCAAAAAAATTTGAACTTGAAAAATAAAATTGCTAAGTTAAAACCTATGAAAGAAAAGTTTACTCTTAGCTCAAATAAATTTTAAATGATACTTGAAAATCAAAAGATTGTTTATGATAAAACCGGCCTAGGCTATAATCCTCTTAAGAAACAAAAATTTCTAAAAAATATCTTTGTAAACTCATTAAGCAACAAGTTTTTAAATATTACTTGCTTTAAATATGGTAAAGTAGAACATAAATCCTATACATGTTTTTCTAGCAAATCTAAAAATTCAAATGTGAAGAAAATATGGATTCCAAAAGAAATCATTGTGACTAACCAAAAAGGATCCAAGAAAACTAGGATACCTAAAGTCAAAAATTGATTTTTGTATGTAGATGTATCTTGCATCCCAAGAAATAAATCAAAAATGGTATCTTGATAGCGGATGCTCAAGATGCATAACTGATGATGAATCCTAATTCATTACGCTTGATGCTAAAAATAGAGGGATGATCATCTTTGGAGATAGTGGTAAAGAAAAGATCATCGACATAGGTAACATTGGTATCACTCCCTCCAAATATATTAAAAATATTTTATTAGTAGATGGTCTTAAGTATAATCTCTTAAGTATTAGTCAATTTTATGATAAAGGATAGAAAGTCATTTCTGAATCTTCATTGTGTATTATAACTAGTTTCAATGATGATAGCATTAAATTTATTGAACATAGGTATAGTAATATTTATATGATAGATTTGAATGATCCTTTCATGATAAATATGCAATGTCTAGTAGCCATGAATATCAAAATTAATGAGATTAGTTGGCTTTGGCACCATAGACTTGTACATATAAGTATGCATTCTCTTTCTAAACTTATTAAAAAAGAATTAGTTATCAGTTTACCTAAATTTAATTTTAAAAAAGATAAGATTTATGATGTATGCTAATTAGGTAAACAAACTAGAGTTTCATTTAAATTTAAAAATATTATTTCAACTTCTAGGCCATTGAAATTATTGTATATGGATTTATTTGGACCTACAAGAACTACAAGCTTAGATGGTAAATAATATAGTTTTGTAATTATTGATGATTTTTCATATTTCACATGAAATTTTTTTTTGGCACATAAAGATGAAACTTTTCATATTTTCTCAAAGTTTTATTGAAAAATCATAAATGAAAAAGATTTTCCAATTTAAAGTATTCAAAGTGATCATGGAACCGAATTTGAAAATCAAAACTTTAAAAAATTTTATGATGAAAAAGGCATGGACCATAATTTTTCAGCACCTAGGACTCTCCAACAAAATAGGATAGTAGAAAGAAAAAAATAGAATCCTTGAAGAAATAGCCCATACCATGCTATATAAAAGTAACATTCCAAGATACTTTTGGATGAAGCAATTAACACGGTATGTTACATTTTAAACCATACCCTAATTAGACCAATTTTGAAGAAAATACCTTATGAGCTTTAGAAAGGAAGAAAATCAAACATTGCATATTTTCATATTTTTAGTTGCCGATATTTTATTTTGAATAATGGTAAAGAAAGATTGAGAAAATTTGATGCTAAATCCAATGAAACTATCTTTCTTGGCTATTCCTCTTCTAGTAAAGCAATTAGAGTTTTTAATAAAAAAGTTTTAGTAGTAGAGGAATCAATATATGTAGTATTTGATGAGACTAATAATCTTCCATCAAGAAAGAGTGAAAGTATTGATGATGCAGGTCCTCTTATAGAAAGGATGAATGAGCTCATCATAAAGACTCAACAATTCAAAATGAAGAAGAGCATGAGGACAAACAAGAAGATGAAGGTGAAGAATAACAAGAACAATCTCAAGATATAAATGATCTACCAAAAGAATGAAGGTATGTTCACAATCACCCCAAGGAACTCATTATTGGTGATCCTACTCATGAAATAAGAACTCGATCCTTACTTAAAAATGTATGTAATCACTTTGTATTTGTGTCACATTTTGAACCTAAAACTATAAATGAAGCTAAAAAAGACTATAATTAGATTAATGCAATGCAAAAAGAACTTAATCAATTTGAAAGAAACAATATATGGACTTTAGTATCAGGACCTAAAAATCATCCTATAATTGATATAAAATGGGTATATACAAAAAAAATTAGATGAAAATGAAAATGTAGTTAAAAATAAAGCAAGATTGATTGCAAAGTGATATAACCAAGAAGAAAAAATTGATTTTGCTAAAATCTTTGCATCAGTTGCTAGGTTAGAAGCAATTAGACTTTTACTTACCTATGCTTGCTTTATGAACTTTAAGTTATTTCAAATAGATGTCAAAAGTTCTTTTCTAAATAGATATATTACTGAAAAAGTATATGTAGAACAACCTCTCAATTTTGAAAACCATGCCTTTCCTAACCATGTTTTCAAATTGAATTAGGCTTAAAACAAGCATTTAGGACTTGGTATGAAAGGTTAAGTAAGTTTTTGCTTAATAATAGTTTTTCAAGAGGAAATATTGAAACTACTCTTTTCATTAAAAGAAATCATGATGATATTTTAGTAATACAAATATATGTTGATGATATTATATTTGGATCTACTAATAAAATTCTATGTTAAGATTTTGCTACACTCATGCAGGAAGAGTTTGAGATGAGCATGATGGGAGAACTTACATTCTTTCTCGAACTCCAAATCAATTAAATAAAGAAAAGAATCTCCATTAACCAAAGCAAATACACAAGAGAGTTACTAAACAGATTTGGGATGGAGAGCTTAAAAAAAATTGGTATCCCCTGAGCTCATCATGTAAGCTTGATAAGGATGAAGAAGATAAAAATATTGACTCAAAACTTTATATAGGTATGATTGATTCTTTATTATATCTTACTTCCAGTAGACCAGATATCATGTTTAGTATTTATTTATATGCTCATTTTCAATCTAATCCAAAAGAATCATATTTCAATGCTATTAAAAGCATATTTAAATATCTAAAAGAAAATTAAATTTTAGGATTATGGTACTCTAAGAATTCATCAATTGACTTAATAGGATACTCAGATGCAGACTTTGCGGAATGTAGATTAGATAGAAAAAATACTAGTAGAACTTGCTAATTTTTAGGAGTTAACTTAATCTCTTGGTTTAGCAAGAAGCAAGATTCGGTGGCACTATCTACAATCGAGGTTGAATACATTATAGCCGGAAGTTGCTATGCACAAATCTTATGGATTAAGCAACAACTTGAGGACTTTGGTATCAAACTTAACAAAATTTTCATAAGATGTGATAATACTAGTATGATTAATTTAACTAAAAACCTAATTTAACACTCTAGATCAAAATATATTGAAATAAGGCATCATTTCATAAGAGAGATATTCAAAGTAATGATATAATTCTTGATTATATTTGTACTAAAAAATAATTGACCGATATTTTTACTAAGGCCTTAAGTGAGGATAGATTTTATGAGATTAGGAGAGAACTAAAAATTCTTGATCCATCAGCTTAAGTACCTTTTTGATTTTAAGTTCTTTTTTACCAAAAATTTCTTAAACTAAGTCTTGAGCATATCTTTCAATTTTCTATCATTAAAAAACTCAAATTCACTCTTTCTATGATCATTTTTATGAATGGAATTCTACCCTTTAAATTCCATTTTTTTCTTAAATTTTTTCCATTTTTTTTTTTGAATTTTTCTAACCATGGGCCGACCCTAGGGCATTCTAGTCATTTTCTCACTTAAACCCATAGGGCGGCCTTGTTTATTTGGGAATTAAGCCATTTTTTTTGACCAAACAGGCCAACCCTCCTTCTTCTCCTGTTCATCGTTCAACCAAGCCAAAACCCCCTTCCTTTTGTCTTTCTCAATGACTAAACTCCCTCAAAATCCCACTTCCCACTGAGTTCTTCTCCTTAAATTGCCTCTAAGAAGCCAAAGCCCTCTCCATTTTCTCTCTTTTTGGGCAGATTCAAGGCTTCAAGCATCCCCTAGCCTAAAAACCCTCTTCTTCCACCAACGGTCGTTCACCTTCAAATCTTTCCTCTCCCTCTACAAACTTCTTTCACTCCACCTCTCCTTGAGTCTCTTGAATGGGATTCAAGGTTCTCTTGCTCTCAATGGCCCCCAAGATGAAGTTGCCGCAAAGAAGAAAATCTGTTCATGGCTTGGAGGAAGAAGAACGGAGGAAAAGAATGGCTCCTGCATCTTCTCTAGCTCCAACTCCTACTCTTGGTCCTGTTTCAGCTTCCTCATCGTCTCCTCTTAGCCCAAGAAAGGTACCCCTCTCTGACCGCAAAGTTGAACCCAGGAAAAATATAGATTTTAGATTTTTTAAGAGAGAAGGGTTCACTATTGGATCATAAATTAAAAGTTAGGGATGAGAATTCTATTGTTAGCTAAAAGAAGGTACATATATTGATCTAGTAAGAAAATTTTATTTGAATTTAAGCTATTCCAATGGAATAGTAAGATCTCTTGTGAAGGGTGTTGATATTATGCTTGACCTAGTTCATTTGGGAGAGATTTTGCACTTGCTTTGTGAGGGATATACTAGTATGGAGCTTGCAAACAAAGAAGAGGGACTTAGAGTCATTTTAAGAAGAGTATTTGCCGGTAGCTTAAATAAATTAGAAGCAAAAATTTTTTCTATGGAGATGAGACTGTTACACCATATGGTCATCAAGTTGTTTGTCCCTAGGAGTGGTAGATAAAATTTTTTATCTAGTAGGGACATCTACATCATGTACCATGTCATCTCAGAGACCCTCCTGAACCTTCCTGTACTTATGATTGAGGCCATAAGAAAGATCCTCACTACTACAAAAATGGCCTATGGAATCGCATACTATGGCAGTAATTTTCAAAACCGCTGTCATAGCTCCTACGATAGTGATTTTTGTTAATCGTTGCTATAGATTGGACCTATGGCAGTGGTTTTTGTAACCGTTGCTATAGATCCGACATATAGCAGTGGTTATAGAAAATCACTGCCGTAGGTCAGATCTATAGCAGCAATTACAAAAAGCTACTACCATAGATCGATCTATAGCAGCAGATCATTGTAACCACTATCATAAGTCAGACCTATAGCAGCGGTTAGTAGGAACCGCTGCTATAAGCTAATTTATGGCAGCGGTTAATTGTAACCACTGCCATATTTTTTTTTAAAATATTATATAATTTTAAAATTTAATATTCATCTTCATCATTCATTATCTAAATAATTATTATTAAAGTGTCATCGCAAAAGATCATCTCGATTTGATGGCCCTAGCTTCATCGATCAGAAAAATTTGATTTCGTTGACCACGAACAATGATGCAATGATCTGATAGATAAAGACCTTCGATGGATCCAAAAATTTACAATAATAATCTCGATGATGTTTGTAGCATACTATCAAAGTTTTACTTTAATCGGATATCATTATCTTGATCAATTTAATATAGGTTAGTTTCGACTATTAAATGATAAATGAGTGATTAAAGGATCAAACGGTGTTCGATTATGAGATAATTTTTTTAATAAATGATCTTGGCTACTATTTTAATTATTTTTTATGATGATGATTATAAAATTCAACTCATGAGATGAAGAATGATCTAAAACGATACGTCTCCTGATAACCATTCTGAAACTTTATTGGTTGTTATGCTCGTGCTTTTGCAATATCTGCTTAACATGAACAGTTTATATGAAAATAATTTAAATTTTACTATCATCATCATATAAAATATTTAAAATTATAAAAAAAATTATTTAACTAAAAATTATCTCATAATCAGATGCCATTTAACCCTTTGATCGCTTATTTCTAATTTAACAATCAAAATCATTCCATACTAAATTGACCATGATAATGATATTCGATTGAAGTAAAACTTTGATAGTATGTTACAAATATCATCGAGATCATTTTTGTAGATTTTTGGATTCATCGAAGGTCTTCATCTATCAGATCATCGCATCATCATTCGTGATCGTTGAAATCAAATTTTTCTGATCGATGAAGCTAGGGCCATCAGATCGAGGCAACCTTTTGCGACGATACTCTAATGATAATTATTTAGATAATGAATGATGAAGATGGATATTAAATTTTAAAATTATATAATATTTAAAAAAAATAAGAAAAGAATTATTTCCAACCTATGGCAGTGATTATCAAAAATCGCTGCTATAGATCTACGGCAGCGGTTATAGAACCACTGCCATAGATCTATGACAGCAGTTCGATAATTGCTACCAGAGGTTAGATTAAAAATCTCTAAATTTTTTCTTTTCTCTCATGCGCACTCGATCTCTCTCTCTCTCTCTCCCCCTCCTCTTCATCATCGGTGAGGCTCCTTCCCCCCTATGCCGGCGTCGCCCCTCCTTTCCTCCAATCGATGTCGCCCCCTTCCCCCTCGATCGGTGCTACCCTCCTTCCCCCTCCCCCTCCGCCCCCCATCTCCGATCGCCCTCCCCACCACCCTTCACTCGGCCCCCCACCCCTCCATCCAACCCTCCCTCGGCCTCCAGCAAAACCCCCCTTCGACGAACCCCCATCCGACCCTTCCTTGGCCCCCCGCGAAACCCACCTCCGACGAACCTCCCTCCACCCTTGCTTGGCCCCCTATGAAATCCCACCCCCACCCTCCATCCGACCCTCTCTCGATCCCCAGCGAACCCCCCCCTCTGGCGAACCCCCATTCGACCCTCCCTCGACCTCCTATGAAACCCCCCCTCCAATGAACCCCCATCCTCCCTCGACCCTCCATCGGTCCCCCATGAAACCCCTCCCCCACACTCTATCCTCCTCCGACCCAGTGCGAAACCAAACCCCCCTTCCGACGAGCCCCATCCACCCTCCTTCGGCCCCCGTGAAACCCCACTCCCACCACCACCACCATTCTGACCCTCCTCGGTCGAGTGCGAAGCCTCCTTCGACCTTCTCGTCACTATGCCCCCTCCCCTTGGCCCCATCTCCGACAGCCTCTACTCTCTCTCTCTCTTTCCTCTTTTTTTCTCTTTTCTATCTCACTATCTTACTTTTATTTTGCAGGTTACCTCTAATACTGTTGTCCTCTTCTAGCATCGTCGCCGACGACCCTCGAAGCTTTCGATGCGATCCGCTCTCTATAGCCATAGATATAATTTTTTTTAATTTTATAGTATTATTTATTAATCATGTATATTTATAATAATTTATAAAATATTTATAATAAATATTATAAATATTATAATTATCTATATATCATAGTTTTTGGATTGTGTCGTGGTGGTAGCCTTGGACCGTGCCATGTCGGCGGCTATGGACTAGATCTATCAATAAATTAGATTCGGATCAGAATCTGAATATTTAGATCTGGACTCAATTTTAATTACTGGTACCAGATCTGAACTCGAATATCCGATGGATCTATACTTGAGAGAGGAAGGGAGGGATCTAGCCTTGCCGCCATCATTGGGAGGGAGGGGGTCCGGCCTTACTGGTGAGGGAGATCGAGAGAGGGAGAGTGGTGTGAGCTCAAAAGTGGAACTCCCAAATCTTGAAAATATGAAAAGACAGGTCATGAAAAGATAGAAGCGAGCCGAAAGAAGAATTAGTCTCAATAGTAAAGTTCAGAAACTGGGCCGGCTCACTCTGAGACTGAGCCGGCTCAGTTGAAAATTGGGTTGACTAGGTCTCAAAAAAAAATTTAGATAGAAAGCAACATTTTTGGATTGTTAGCATGGTACACAACTAGGTCGGCTCAATCCTAGACTAAGCCGACCCAGTCGTAGGTTAGCCGACTCAGCCTGAAACTAGGCCGACTCAATTTTTGTAGGTTATTATTTTGTGTACGTGGGTTGTTTGGGTTTGGAAAATTTTTCTATGAGCTTGAGCTTGATCCTCTGTAAAGTATATATATCGAAAATAGGTTAAGATTGGAAGAGTACTGAAATATACTGAATAAAAGTTTTTTTTTCCAAAAATCTCTTCTTCTCTTCTTCTTTATTCCTTGATTTATTGGATCATGCTTCCATAGAAATCTCTGAGAAGTACTTCCTTGTTGCTTGGCTAATCACCGATGGCCATGTCGATCCATATGGGAAGAACGCATATTTCTAACATTTGGTATCAGAGCGGTGTTACATGAAAGAAAGGAAGACACCTAGGATTTACTACAACCAGGATCTATTGCATCAGATTTTATCCTAAAATCTTCTAGTTTGCTTCGTGGTTGTCTCTAGATTAAGATGGAGATTGTTTACATGGAGGAATGATGATACAAAAATTTGAAAAGAGGATCTAGGGCTAGTTAGATCTTCTTTAAAGGATAGTTTTGCTGGTGTGTGAGATCATGAAGGATGTTAGGGATCTATTTTTAACTTATTTGAAGTCATGGGATCAAGTGGATTCAAGGTGAATTTTGAGAAGTTTGATGGCATGAAAAACTTTACCCTATGGCAGCAAAGAGTAAAGGACTTGTTGGTTCAGCAGAAGATCTACAAGGTCTTGACAAAAGAAAGGTTGGAAAAGATCAGTGCTAAGGATTGGAAAGAGTTGGAGAAAATTGCTTTTAGCACAATCCGGATGTGCTTGATCGATCAGGTTTTGCTCGAGGTTTGCATAGAGACTACGGTAAAGGGGCTCTGGGAGAGACTGAAGAATACATACATGGGGAAGAATATGACGAACAAGCTATAGTTGAAGAAACAGCTATATAGTCTGAGGATGTCCGAAGCCAGAGATCTTATTGCACATATCCAAATATTCAATCGGGTGTATTTTGAGATGATAAGTTTGGATGTGAAGATCGACGAGGAGGATTGGGCATTGCTGCTATTATGTTCTCTTCTAGGTTTGTATGATAGTCTTATAACAATTTTAGTTTATGAGAATGAGATCCTAAACTATGAAGAGATTGTTGGTGTGCTCAGATCAAATAAGCAAAGGGAGAAGATCTGTAAGGAAGACCCTAAGTCTGAGATCGTGGTTGTGAATGAAAGATAGAAAAGATCAAAGAAGAAGATAAGAGAAAAATCCAAGAGTAGGTCAAAGTCTCGCAATCAGAGAAAGATGACATTGAAATATTATAAATGTCATCAGTCTGGATACTTGAGGAGAGATTGTCCCCTATTGAGATTAGAAAAAAGAAAGACCAGCAAGGGAGATGATACAGCTTCTATAAGCAGTGGAGAAGATCCGCTAGTTGTATCAGATGGATCTATAGAGTGCGATACTATATGAATATTAGATTCAGCATGCTCGCACCACTATAGTTCTCATCGGGAGTAGTTTGCAACCTACCAGAAGGCCGATGGTGAAAGTGTCATCCTTGAAGATGATCACCCATGCAAAGTAGATGGAATTGGCTCTATCAGGGTGAGGATGTACAACAAGATCATTCATACATTATCAAATGTCAGGCATGGACCGGAGTTAAAAAAGAATTTGATTTCTTTGGGCTACTTGGAGGAGCAAGGTTATGCTTTTAATAGCTAGGCTGGGAGTGGATGTCTAAAAATTTCCAAGGAAGCTTTGGTGGTGATGAGAGATAGAAGACTAAGCAACAATCTTTACAAAATGGAAGGCTCAGTGGTAAATGATAGTGCAGAGGTGCTAGCAGCGGCATAGAAGGAGCAGATTTTATATCGACTGTGGCACTATTGGATGGATCATATGAGTGACCGTGGGCTCACAGAACTAAATAGAAGAGGTATAATCCCAGCCTTGAAGAAGGAGGGCACAGATCTTTGTGAGCTGTGTATCTTTGACAAACAACATAGGGTAAAGTTTGCTAGAAGCACCATGCACAGTGAGGGAGTGCTGGATTTAGTGCACTCGGATGTGTGGAGACCAGCTCCTGTATTAGCTAAAGGTGGGGCAAAATACTTTGTCACTTTCATTGATGATTTCTCAAGGAAGGTGTGGGTTTATCTGATCCAAGAAAAATCAAAGGTGTTTGCCTAGTTCAGAGCCTAGAAAGCTAAAATAGAGGAGTTAGAGAGACAGATAAAGTGTCTGAGGTCAGATAATGGAGGAGAGTATACTAGCCTGAAGTTCAGAAGGTACTATGAGAAAAATGGCATCAAACGTCATTACACGGTGAGGATGACTCTCCAGTAGAATGGTGTTGTGAAGAGGATGAACTGGATACTGATCGAGAAGGTATGGAGTTTGAGGCTACAAACATCACTTCCAAAGTCCTTTTAGGGTGATGCTCTAACTTTTTCTTATTTTCTTATTTTTTAGATGTTTATATCTTATTGCTTTTGTTTATTGCATTGCATAATGATAGACCCGTCAATTGATTAGTGTACATATTAGAGACTATTTATTGATGCTATACTAATATTATTGTTCAACATGTTATATTGATTAATGTTCATTAATGTTGTAGGTCATGATGGCACCGAAACATCATCTAGCTTTCACCCCTGCCCTTCGATGGGTTACGCACAGTTCAGCATCCAAGGAGCAGTCGGAGCATACTCCATCCACCTCGACATCGGTTACTCAGGGACCTCCACCATCGGTATCTACTCCACTGACGATATCTACTCCACCGATAGCATCTACTCCATCGATAGTTGAGCCTCTATCATCGCCCATATCTGAGGCACATGCTACTATGCAGACATCTGAGTGTACGTATTTATTTTATTAAAATAACTTTATTTTTTATATAGTATTTGTACACTTATATATTTGCATAACGTATTTGTATTGCAGGTGCATCATCCAGTTGGATATTTTGTAGTCCCACATATGGCACACGTGTGGAACCACCAGCATCAGGTGATGGTCTATTATGATATAGAGGGGAGGTCGGTAGGGGAGACCGCATGGAAGATGCATTCCTTTTTTGGAGTGCTTGTGAGGCAGTCGGACATCATTTCCATAGAGCCCAGAGATTGGCATTTGACGGATGCTACTGTTAGTGATCGGGTATGGAAGGAGATATGGATAAGTATGCACATCTTAGTTATATTTATGCATTTTATATGTTTACACTATATATGTTTGATTGAAATAATTTTGTAACTGATTTTTGATAAATTTATGCAGAGGAGGTATGACTTTTTCAATCACAAGAGGGCTCAAGATGCCCGACTGAAGAAGATCGGAGAGTTGTATCGGGATTACAAGGTCAAGCTCCATAGAGGATGTCTTGAGCACCGATGAGATACTCTAGAGGAGCTTATTTCCTGGATACAGGACTGTCTTTCAAGTCAGTGGGAGAGGATGGTTAGACACTAGAGGAGCTAGGAGTTCGAGATAAAATTTTTAATGTTGGTGCAGAATCTGGTTGATGTCAGATTGAGCTAAAGTTGAGGAAAAAAAGGTCGCCACTAGTGACCTACAAAATAAAGTTCCATCCAGAGTCGGTGGTGGTGGCTCCAACAGAATCCTTCGATGATCAAGTCAGCTCTTCTGGCCAATAGAAATGGAGTGCTCAAGTAAGAATTCAGCAGAGTTTTAAGAAGGAGAAGAGAGCTTAGAGAAAACGTATCTAGAGGATCTCTTTTTATAGACAGAGCCTGTCGTAACCGTCCGGTAGTGGGCTGCTTGGAGCCACGTGAAATTTATTATGGAAAGAGGTATTGCTCGTAATAGACTGATAATGACAGTCGTAATCATTCGGTAGTGGGGTTGCCTGTTCATTGAGATTTAATAGTCAAAGTTCAGAGAAAGCAGGTGTTGGTTGGTGAAGAACTTTGACATATATTAATTCCAAAGGAGTTTGGACTACTAAAGGAAATATGGCTAGAGGGGATCATCTAGGAGGAATACTACTTAAAATCTAAAAGTAATCTGCTGGAGGAATCCAGATGAAGTTCGATTAAAGGAGAAGTCCGAAAGATGTTCGGCTCCTATAGAAACACAACTGAAGGAGAGGTCCGAAACGAGTTCAGCTTCTATAGAAATCCGACTAAAGGAGAAGTTTGGAAGAAGTTCGACTCCTAGAGGAATTCAACTGAAGAAGAAGTTCGACTTCTGAAGAAATTCGACTGAAGGAAAAGTCTGGAAGAAGTTTGACTTCTAGAGGAATCCGACTGAAGGAGAGTTCAGAAGGAGTTCGGCTCCTGTAGTAATCCGACTGAAGGAGAAGTCCGAAAGGTGTTCGACTCTTGGAGGAATCCGACTGAAGGAGAAGTTCGAAAGGAGTTTGGCTCTTAGAGGTGTCTGAAAGGAGTTCGGCTCCTAGTGGAATCTGACTGAAGAAAAAGTCTGGAAGGAGTTTGGCTTCTGTAGGAATCCAACTGAAGAAGAGGTCCAAAAGAACTTTGGCTCTTGGAGGAGTTCGAGAGGGGTTCAGTCATTGGAGGAGTTCGACTGCTGGAGGAGTTCAGTTGGGGTTCATCCGCTGGAAGAGTTCGGCTGCCGAAGGAGTTCAGCTGGGGTTCGACTGCTGGAGGGAGAATTTTCGATCGAAGTTTTTTCATGATTACCAGTGGCATTAGGCTCAGCATCAGACTGGACTTCGACAGAAACAAGATTTATGCCCAATACCTAATTTTTAAATTTTTTAATATGCTTAAAATTTTATTTAAATATTTTTTAAATATTTATTATTTATTTGAATACTTGTTAGGCTATCTTCCATCAGAATTGGAAGAACCGTGTAGCCCAGGAGTATATACACACTCTAGGCCGTGAGTCTATTGCCAATCATGTGCATAGAGAGGTAATTAATTTTAAATCTTACTAGATAAATTAAATTTATATTTTTTATCATTTTTTTGATAAATTTATTCTTTGTTATAGCTGATGAAAGATGGAGTGCTGCCCAGCCATAGCAAAATCTTTCGATCCAACCATACGGAAAAGACGGGCAAGCCAATGAATGCTGTGATCGAGCATATTTTTGTAAGTATTAAATATATTAGTATATATGATTAGTATTATAGCATTTTTTATAAAATTTTATTTTAATTTATAATTACAGGATCAGTTAGATGTGCTCGCAAGCGAGGGCCCGGATATCTCTAGGCCCAATGACCATCTATCTTGGGTCTTGGGGCCTGAGCAGTCTGGGAGGATCCGATGTAGGTCTGGACATATGTCGATGAGCTACTGGTCCGAGGCGAGCATCTCCTCACAGACTTTCAATGTCGTTAGTCGGGAGGAGCTTGAGGAGACATTGGCATGGGCAGATCGTACTACGATGCGGGCAGATCGGGCTAAGGAGCGTGCATCTCGTTTGGAGGACATCATGAGAGACATGATGTCGACGCTCAGTGCATGTTTTGAAGTCATGGGCTTCTAGGATATGTTGGCCTACATTCTAGCTCCAGCTCCAGCTCTAGCTCCAGCTCTGGCTCTAGCTCCGACTCCCGATGATGATGATGATGATGTAGATTTAGGAGACTTTTGATATATTTTATTTTTTTAAAAAATATTATAATAAATTTTATTTGATAATAAAATTTTAGCATTTCTGAATAATTTTTATGTTTATTATATTTTCTTATGTTATATATCTATATTTATCAGATAAAATATATAAAAATATAAAAATTTTATTTTTTTAATTATTCAAGATCTATGGCAATAATTTTATAACCGCTGCCATATTCGTGCCAACCGCTGCCATAGATTTTTGATGCAAATGATGCTAATCGCTATATTAGACTTATGGCAGTAGTTAAGAAATCGCTACTATAGATTATCTATAGCAATAGTTATGTAACTGCTGCTATAGATTAACTATGGCAGTGATTACATAATCGCTGCTATAGGTCGATCTATTACAACGGTTTATAAATCACTGCAATAGGCTATCTATTACAGTAGTTCAAACAATCGCTGCAACAACCGCTGCCATAGAGCTATGGTGATGGTTGTAGTAGCAGCGATTAAAAAATCACTGCCATAGCCTATGGCAGTAATTTTTTGGGCTACAACAGCGATTACGAACCATTGTCATAGTCCTTTTTTGTAGTAGTGCCTAAATAGATCTAAGACATACTTGCCTTATGGTATGACCCTCTCCTTGGTGTTTAGGAGGTTCAGAGTCAGCTTTGAGGGGGAGGCAATTGTTAGACTATCACACACTGACACCATTAATCATTACACTCTGCACTATATGGATTTCTCAAAAAATAATGGCGGTTGGTCGAAGGGTGCAGAGAAAGAGGAGGATAGAGTAGAGAAGGAAGGACCATCTTCACCTCCTCGTGATTGCAGAGCATCACCTGATATTCAGTTCGTATCTGATCACGAGGCAGCTCCATCAGAGATAGTGAGAGGCACTCCATCAGAGCCACAGTCTGAGCATCGTCACCATCCTTCTACTATCAGACTTGTAGATGACCAGCTTCACTCACATGCTCAAGAGGTTGCCGATTTTATTTTGTCAGCCAAAGAGACTACTCAAAGAGAGAGCACATTCTTGGCACCTTCTTTTGATTTCTCTACTATTCCACACATCACTACCACCGTCTTTGGTATGAGTGTGACTCTCGAGCATTTAGTATAGACTATTTCAGATTTGAGCTCTAGAGTCTCAGCCTTGGAGAGAGCAGCTTGGAGTTTTCTTCTCTTACTCACCAGGATTTGGGGGATTCATCTCACATTTCTAACTTGTCAGCTGAGGCAGGATGGCTTCGTGGGATGATGAGTCAGGGATCACTGCCTTGAGGAAGTAGATCAGAGGATTTGGTGATGCTAATGCTGTCGGGATTCAGTCACTTTTGCAGTCCTTGTTGAGAGCACTAGGATAGCTTGATGGGATCCGACTCATTCTCTTGACCTAGTCATCTTAGGGTGCCGGGCCATCTCGCCCCTTCGCCCATGCCGGTATCTATAGTAGGGGCTGTGGCAGACATGGTCATGGTCGAGCTCATGGCTATGCACCTAACCATCCCCATCCCATTTTTTAATCTTCTGATGATGTATCTAGTTATGATCTTTATTAGATCTAGTATAGTCAGACTTATGTATTTAGGATCTAACTTATGGCCTTTGTACTTTTTGGATGATTGACTCATGGATAGTTGTATTTTTTTTGGATATCCATGAATTTTGTATGTATTAATAGCCTATCACTTATGACTTTTTAGCATTTTGGCATTATGTTCTAACTCTTATATATTGTCACTTATTATGACTTTTGTTATGTTTGGAATATATATATGCTTTTACCTTCTATGTGTTAGATATATGTGCCCTAGAAGCCAAAATTGGCTGACACTTGTAATACACTTCTAGGGGCAAAATTATAATTTTGACTATAATCAATAAAATGGGTTATTTTCTATCACATATGTGTATTTAGTGTCTGTGATACATCCTTTGAGTTAATGATAATGATAATTCATATTTTTAAGAGTTGAAAATTTAAGACATAAATAATCATTATTAACTCATAAAATGCTCCCGATCATAGGATCATCACAAGGATGGTGATTGATTCAGAAGGTTGGTGTACAATTGCTTCTCTTTAATAGATGAGTCTTGAGTCTACAGTGTGGAGATACCAGAGGAAGAGTATAGGTACTCATTGAGAACGAAGGCACTGAGCGTGACCACATCGAATAGTCATTAGGAAGTCTACCTTCTCGTCAATGACTGACTCGATGCTGTAGTAGTGTGTCTGATTCTTTGACCTGAGGTATATCGACAGTTCACCTTGAGGGTGTTATAGTTTGACTACACCATTACTTGATCTCCTAGCCATTCGGAACCCTGAGGTGTATGTTGGCTATAGCATGTTCATTGTAAGAACTGGATTGCATCAAAATGGAATCTATCTATCTCGATGGTAGAGGAGCAGCCCTATGATGATCATGAGAATCAAGTCTAGAAGCCCATGGCCATGGTAGAGTAAAATATTAGAAAGAGTTTCTATTTAGCTTTTCACATCGAACTTGAATCGAATGATTACATCATATGATAGAAACTAGGGTTTGACGAGTTCACCTTAATCCAAATCTGATCGGGGCTCAAGATAGAAGAGCTTAATCACACAAGTTACTGCACCAAGAGGTTTGCATTCAGCTCTGATGGATTGCCACCATATACTGCTAGATGTCACTGGTGGATTTTGGGAGCAATTAGAATGATTTAGATGATCGATTATTTTAGCTGTTCGAATCAGAAGAGTTCTGATCCATCGAAAGAAGTTTCGATGATGTCGATGATAGAGATCATGACATATCCCATTACCATACAGAACTAAACCTAATTGGGTCACACAAACAAGATTTGAATCTGGTGATCATCAATTGAACTGATCCAGTTCAATTGATCTGAATGAGATTCAATTAGGTTCAAGAAAATCGTGCTAGCACTCGATTGAACCTAACGTTCTTCTTTTACTATCATAAATAGTTGTCATGACTGAGCCAAAGGAGTTTGTGCTCGATTAGAGGCCTTCACTTAGTCTGACTGGAGCCTGTCCAAATCAAAAAAGATTGTCTTATTTTGTAAGACAATACCTTTCATTTTTGGCCACCTACCATTTCTCGTCCTTTGACTTTGGTCAAAAGTTGACCTTTGACTCATCAAATGTTGACCATTGACACTTTGACTTTTATCCACGTGTTATGCATCTATTGGAGAGCTGGTGGGGGCTTATCCCTCTGCTAGAACCTAGCAAGGAGGAGGGTGCATGCCACCCTTGGCGTGCGCCCAAGTTGGAGGCACCTAGGAGTCCCTGTTGGACAGGAACTCCATCTCCTTTTTGGATTCCAAATAGACTCCTCTTAAGAACCAAGTTTGACTGGTCTTAGGTGCCATCTAAGAAAAAATCCAAGGGATTCTATTTCCACCAATCAGATTTGGATTTGATTTCACAAAGGATTGTGATTGGTTGGGAAGAAGAGGAGTTGGATCACGCATAGTCTATAAATAAGACCCTGCACCCAACTCAAAGAGAGCATGAATTCTCCATGCCCCAAGGCTAGCTCTCTCCTCCTCTATGCCAAGCCCATCTTCTCCCTCTCCTCTCCATGCCTAAAGTAGTTTGGGATTTTAGTTGGTGCGATTTAGATGAGAGAAAGAAGACTGAAAGCTAGAAGGCTGCGCTGCTGCAAAGGGCAACTATTGATCTTCGAAAGGTATTTTGAAGATCCTCCAAATCAAATTCAGATCTAATTTTTAGATGTGATAGAGAAGAAGAGGATCTCTAGATTCAGTTCGAGTGGATACTGGTAGAGGCCAGGCACTTGCGTGGCTAGATCCAGAACCTTTCGCTGCTTACAGGATCATCATAGGATAATAGGATTATCCTACATCAAGATAAATTAAATTTGATTTAATTTATCTAGATTTTATTTTAATTATTAGAATAATAAGAATTCGATCTGAAATATTCTAGATCTGATTTAGATTAAAGAAAAATTTTTTTGAAATATATCTCTTGATCTGATCAGATCTGAACGAACCTGATTTGAGAAATTAGAATTTCCCTTCACTATGAATGTTGTTTGGATTGATTTTTATAAATGACATCAATTGAAATGTTATAATAATGTGCTATGAGAAACGTCTTATATATGTGCTATGAAATGTTATTTATGGCAATGTCTTGTATGTGAGCAAATTGAAATATCCTATATGATTGTTGTATGCATTTTCTTTATAAACTCTTATTTCAGTAGCAAAACATAAGAAATATAGTGAGGGACAGTCTTTTTTATTTTTCTTTAAAAATCTCTTAAGATCATAATTGATGATGTCAAAAAGGAGGAGTAGAGAAATAAATTGGATAATAAGCAAAATTAACAAAAAAATAAGTAATTCAAATAAGTAATTCAAAATTTTGATAAATAATTTTTAGACTACTCTTTTTGCAACTTACTCAAATGTTTGATTATATGTAATCGTCATACTGCTCTTGATGCAATATTATTCAAATGATTGGCTATAATGTTCAAGTGATGCATCTTAATAAATTTGAATTCTTAATCAATGCTTTATATATGTTATATTTTGCTTTTACTCAAGTATTTTATCATCATCAAAAAGAAAGAGATTGTTACTTCAAGAATTGATTTTAATGATTATAAAATATTTGAGAAGATATAATAGTTTGGCTTGAAAATAGATTAATTATGTATTTTAGGTTCAATAAGAAATTTTAAGTTTATTAAGATAAAGTGACGAGGAGCAAAATCATAATTTTATAAAGTTGGAGAAAATCCATTTTAGAAGTCTCAAGAGCATGTATGGAAGATTTTTGATCTATTGAAGGCAATTTCATAAATTTTGGATGCATATTTTGGAAGAAAATTAGTTTTGAAGAAAAAGGTTGACCCCTACCAAAAGGAGATGAATGGCACGATGGTTTTTTTTGGCTAGCACACCAAAGGGGATGACCTTAAGGTCAACTCCTGACCCCTATGCCAGGGGTCAACCTCAGGGTCGATATCTGCTGTTCCACAAGCCAAAAATATAGAACCTAAGATTTTTCTATTTTCTATCATAGAGGTCGATTCCAGGAGGAAAAACTCCACAACGGCTAGTTTTTCTATCCATTTTGGCCACATTTAATGCACATTTAAGGCTCTCCAATGGCTCCAAACCTACCCAGATTTCTCTCAAGTAGCTATTGAAGATAGAAAGGCTTTCAAAAGAAAAGAAAATACAAGAGAATTGAAGCATTCATTTCAACTCTAGTAAAAAGCCCTCTCTAAGTAAAAAAGTATTCATTTCAAGTTCACCAACTCCTCAAAAGCTCATTCAAGTCTTCAACAAATTTGAGAAAAATTAGAAAAGCTTCTTCCTTAGTTGTGTAAGGTATTCTTAAAGTTTTATTTGCTCATTAAAGGAGCTAAACTTATATTTCTTTGTCATTAACTCTTATAATCTATTTTTATCTTGATTTTAAGTTTTGGGAGAGTTTCAAAACTTGGAAAGATTTTTCCGAATCTTGAATCAGATTATGTAGGATTGGCTTGTATTTGAAAAATAAGTATTCTAGCTTGAGATAGCTAGAGTCGGAGGGTTCCAATGTTACATTCAATTTAAATATAATTAGTAGATTTAAATTTTCAAGTAGGAGCTTATGGAGTAGATGTAGGTGTAAGATTGGCACTGAACCACTATAAATTATGATTGTTTGAGGTGTGCTTATTTCCTTCTATCTTCGTCTTCTTATTTCCTTGCTTCTCTGCTATTTACTTCTTCTCTTCATTCAAAATACTTATCACATATTACTTGCATATCATCACATTGTCTTTGTAATTCAAATTTAGCTTTAAAATTTTAGAAACCCAATTCATCCCCCTTCTTGGTTTGCATAGCTGGGCAACAAAAAGCTTCTTCAGAGCCTCTTTTTCCTTTCTTAGGTAGGTCCTTCAATCCTCAATCTAGTCTTTAGTTTTTTTTTCTTTTGAATAGGGTTTCCTTTGCTTCTGTTTTCTATTTATTTCATTCCTTTCTTTCGATTTCACTCCCAGAATATCTTTTAGTGAGAGTGTGTATTCCATTGGTGATAAGAGAAGGAAGAAAAAGATTTTGGGTGGCTAGGCTTCTCGATTTATCCAGCCTCAACTTGAGCTCGAGGTGACTACTCCATCTTGAGCGATCAATGAGGTCAGTACTTTCGGCAAGCAGGATCTGAGTCTCTGATAAGGGGCCTTCTAGATAATTTTGATCTGAGTATTGAACCATCCATTGTAACTAATCCTAACCTCCAAAAGCTTAGGGATAAATATTGTATCCCTAAGAACTTTCAACTAATAGCCCTAGGATCGGATGGCTGGGTCACCAATCCTCTAGAAAGCTATGTTGCATTTTATGAAGAGGTAGTTTGATCAGGATTTTAGTTTCCTCTACATCCTTTCATCTATAATATCCTAGATTTTTATAGGCTTCATCCAGCCCAAATCACTCCCATTGCCACCAGGATGATTTTTGTTTTATCATCTACTACTATTTTGCTACCATAGATCTTATGATCTCTATCTTTAGGGTATTGTTCATCCTAAAGAAATAACCAACTAAAAAATGCTGGTGGTATTTTTCATCTAGACTAAATTATAAATTCGGTCATCCTCTTCCTTCTTCTATTCATGATTGGAAAAGTCATTTTCTTTTATTTCTTTTGATATTCCTTAGGGTTTTAGTCATAGTTGGGATAAACCTTAGCTCAAATGGAATTTTAATAGTCAAGTTTTACCTGGGGATAAAGAGGCTTTTGAAGTATTGCTGGGTATGAGGATACCTAAGTTGAGCCAGCTGGTGATGGACCAGTTTCTGTTTGATGCTAGCATCAGCCAACTTTCTCCCCAAGGTAAGCCCAGTATCGAAGTTTTTTTCATCTCTTCAGACATGTGTGTGTTTCCTTAACAAAATTTTTCTTCATTGTTGTAACAATCATGAGGTCTGATCCAAAAAAGCTGGTGGAGGTGAAGAAAATGAAACATGACTCTACGGACCAGCCTATTGTATATATATATATATATCGATTTCATACCAATCTTATCATCTTCTTTCTTTTTTTTTTTAAGTCTGCTATATACTTTAGGTTGCTTAGTGAGCATTTGACATAGTTTTATGAGAATAAAAAGTCTCCAAAAGAGAGGCTACAGGCTGAAGAGGGCTGCAAGGATGGAGCTAAAAATAAGGCTATCAAGGAGGCCAAAATTGCTGAGTAGTTGAAGAGGCAACTCTAGGATAAAATGGCCACGATAAAAGAGAGGAACCAAACTATGTTGGACTAGTAAAGATAAATAAATAAGGAAGAGAAAGATGCTGCTGGAACTACGGAAGGAGGTTAGGAGGATCCCCAAGCTAGAGGCTAAGTTGAAGGAAGTGGAAAGAACCATAGCAGCTCGGGATGAGGATAAAAGCCTTCTCGTGTTCTAATGGGACATAGAGAGATACAAGAAAGCACCACTTGAGCTGTGGAGGAGTACAGGTCTTCTAAAGCATTCTAGGATAAAGTCATGGAGGCTTCTGAGGTGTATGATTGTGGGTTCTTGAACTGCAAGAACATGGTCAAGAAGCTTTTTCCTAACCTTGATCTAAACAGTATTAACCCTGAGGTGGCTATGAAGGTGGCATCTAAGACTCTTGTCTAGCCAACACTGGTGTTAGATATATATGCCCTAGAAGCCAGAATTGGCTGACACTTGTAATACACTTCTAGGGGCAAAATTATAATTTTGACTATAATCAATAAAATGGGTTATTTTCTATCATACCTGTGTATTTAGTGTCTGTGATACATCCTTTGAGTTAATGGTAATGATAATTCATATTTTAAAGAGTTGAAAATTTAAGACATGAATAATCATTATTAACTCATAAACAGCTCCCGACCATAGGATCATCACGAGGATGGTGATTGATCCGAAAGGTTGGTGTACGATCGCTTCTCTTTAGTAGATGAGTCTTGAGTCTACGGTGTGGAGACACCAGAGCGAAAGTATAGGTACTCGTTAGAGAACGAGGGCACTGAGCGTGACCACCTCGAGTAGTCATTAGGAAGTCTACCTTCTCGTCAATGACTGACTCGATGCTGCAGTAGTGTGTCTGGTTCTTTGACCTGAGATGCATCGACAGTTCACCTTGAGGGTGTTATAGTTTGACTACACCATTACTCGGTCTCCTAGCCATATGGAACCCTGAGGTGTATGTTGGCTATAGCATGTTCATTGTAGGAACTGGATTGCATCAAGATGGGAATCTATCTACCTCGGTGGTAGAGGAGCAGCCCTATGATAATCATGAGAATCAAGTCCTGAAGCCCATGGCCATGGCAGAGTGAAATAATAGAAAGAGTTTCTATTTAGATTTTCACATTGGACTCGAATCGAATGATTACATCATATGACAGAGACTAGGGTTTGACGAGTTTACCTTAACCCTAATCTGATCGGGGCTCAAGATAGAAGAACTTAATCACACAGGTAGCTGCACCAAGAGGTTCGCATTCAGCTCTGATGGGTTGCCACCATATACTGCTAGGTGTCACTGGTGGATTTTGGGAGCAATTAGAATGATTTAGATGATCGATCATTCTAGCTGTTCGAATCAGAAGAGTTCTGATCCATCGAAAGGAGTTTCGATGATGTCTATGATAGAGATCATGACATATCCCATTACCATACAGAACTGAACCTAACTGGGTCACACAAACAAGGGTTTGAATCTGGTGATCATCAATTGAACTGATCTAGTTCAATTGATCTGAATGAGATTCAATTAGGTTCAAGAAAATCGTGCTAGCACTCGATTGAACCTAACGTTCTTCTTTTACTATCATAAATAAGTTGTCCTGACTGAGCCAAAGGAGTTTGTGCTCAATCAGAGGCCTTCATATGGTCTAACTGGAGGTTGTCCAAGTTAGAGAAGGTTGTCTTATTTTATAAGACATTACCTGCCATTTTTGGTCACCTGCCATTTTTGGTCCTTTGACTTTGGTCAAAAGTTGACCTTTGACTGGTCAAATGTTGACCATAGACACTTTGACTTTTGTCCACGTGTCACGCACCTATTGGAGAACTGGTGGGGGCCTGTCCCCCTGCCAGAACCTGGCAAGGAGGAGGGCGCACGCCACCCTAGGCGTGCGCCCAAGTTGGAGGCGCCTAGGAGTCCTTGTTGGACAAGGACTCCACCTCCCTTTTGGATTCCAATCAGAGTTCTACTAAGAATCCAGTTTGACTGGTCTTAGGCACCCTCTAAGGAGGAATCCAGGGGACTCTATTCCAACCAATCAGATTTAGATCTGATTTCACAAAGGGTTGTGATTGGTTGAGAGGAAGAGGAGTTGGATCACAAGCTTAGGTCTATAAATAAGACCCTGCGCCCAACTCCTAAAATGCAATTAGAATAGAGATTTCCCACGCCCCAAGGCTGCCTCTCCCCTCTTCCTCCATGCCTAAACTTCTCCTCCTTCTCCTCTCCACGTCCAAAAGAGTTTTGGACTTAGGTTGGTGCGTTCCAGATCAAAAGAAAGGCGATCAAAAGAAGAAGGCTGCACTGCTGCAAAGGACGACTGCTGATCTTCAAAAGGAGTTTTGAAGATCCTCCAGATCAGATCCAGATCTGAATTTTTGGAGGCATGATAGAGAAGAAGAGGATCTCCAGATCCAACCCGAGTGGATACCGGTAGAGGCCAGGCGCTTGCGTGGCTAGATCCAGAACCTTCCGCTGCAATCAGGATCATCTACAGGGTAATAGGATTACCCAAATCAGGTAAATTAAATTTGATTTAATTTATCTTATTTTATTTTATTTATTAAAATAATAAGAATCAGATCTGAAATATATCAAGATCTGATTGAGATCAAGAGAAAAATTTTTGAAATATATCTCTTGATCTGATCAGATCTGGACGAACCTGGACCGGGAAATCAGGATTTCCCTTCAACTGGTATCAGAGCCATGGTTCTAAATTGTTTAGATCTGATTTTAATTTTATTTTAATTAGAAAATAAAGTGATTTTAGATGTCACATGAGATGTGATCAGATCTGAAATCAGAAAAAATTAAAATTAAATGATTTGGATCTAAGATTACATGAAGATATGCATGACTAGTTCTAGAATAGAATAGTTCTATAGAATAGTTTTGCATGTCTTTGATTTAATCTGATTAAATCATATTTTAGATCTTCTTATTTACTATTTTCTGATATTATAAGTGTTATAATAACATCTGATAAACAGCAAATAAAAATTATTTAATTTTAAATATCATATGAGATATGATAGATGCATGACTAGACTAGTTGTAGAATAGTTCTACATAATTATCTAGATTAGAATTTATTTTGATTAGATCAATTTA
>QRFJ01000443.1:0-38905 GCA_006176705.1 Cocos nucifera | reverse complement strand
AGATTCACAAGTTGGATATGACTCAAAAGTCAATGGACTCAATAGCCCATTTTTCTCCAATTTGTTAATCCTATCTTCTGCTATATGACCTAATCTCAGGTGCCATAGATATCTGTCGTTTGGACTATCCCTAGGTCGTTTGGCATTCACGTTTTGCTCGATAGTTAAAACAGGTACATCAATATGCAACTGATAAAGACCATTAATAAGGAAACCATTTGCAATTTTATTTCTTTCATAAAGAATGTTACAATGGTCCTTAAAGAAGGTGATCACATAACCTTCTTGTGCTAAGCATGAAACAGAAATCAAATTCCTGCTAGCTGCAGGCACATAATAACAGTCTTTTAAAACTAAGTCTAAACCAGATGGTAATCGCAGAGGGTATGTTCCCACGGCTACTGCAGCAACTCTTGCTCCATTACCGATGCGTAGGATCATGTCTCCATCCCTCAGCCTCCTGCTATCCTCAAGACCCTGCATAGAAGTGCACAGATGAGCACTAGAACCAGAGTCAAGCACCCAACTGGATGCAGAAGAAACCGTAAGGTTAGACTCAATAACGAGCATACCTCCAGAAGGACCTTCCTTCTTGTTCTTCAGGGTGGCCAGGTAAGTAGGGCAGTTCCGCTTCCAATGGCCGTCGCTGTTGCAATGGAAACACTTTCCTTTGCCATCGGTCTTTTTCTTCGATTCTGCCTTCTTCTTCTTTGATCCTTCCACCTTTTGCTTTTTCACAGACTTCTTTTTCTTTCCATAAGACTTTCTTTTGGAAGAAGTCCGTTCCATAGCAAGAACTGAGCCTTTAGAACCTTTCATAGAAAGCTCAGCGGTAACCAGCATATTCATCAACTCGGCCAAGGAATTTTGAAGTTTATGCATGTGGTAATTCATGATGAATTGCCCATATGCATCAGTCAAGGATTGCAGAATAATATCGTTCTGCAAGTCCAAGTCCAACTTCACACCGAGCTTCTCAAGCTCTTCCATGTCCTTGATCATTGTCAGACAGTGATCTTGGACTGACTGCCCATCACGCATCTTAGCCTTAAAAAGTCATTTCGTGACTTGATATTTGGCTGCGCGACTCTGTTCACCAAACATCTCCTGCAGGTGAGCCAACATTTGGCGAGCAGTCCCGATATCCTTCATGTTGGCGCTGGAGCTCATCAGACATCGAGCCCAACATGTAGTATCTGGCCTTATTGTCTTCGTCAATCCATTTTTCCAGAGACGTTCTCTGTTCAACAGATGGACGAGCTGGTAATGTGGGAGGGTCCTGGTCCAAAACATGTGTTAACTTCTCTGAACCCAAAATAATTTTGTAGTTCCTGAGCCAATCTTTATAATTGGGTCCAGTCAGTCTATGTGTGTCTAGGATACGTGCCAGTGGGTTGGACGCAGACATTTTCCTGTAGAGAGTCAAAGATTCTAGTTAGATACTGTAATTTTGACTTGACCAATTTGTTTAGGGATTTTATTTTTAAACAAATTAGCTCCCACTATTTTCTCGGATCCCTACACTCCCTCTGTAGAGATGCGAAAATCTCCGCGATTGATGATTTCTAGTGGGTGGTGCGGTCTCACCAACTGACTCATCACCTCACCTAACAGTTATTGGTGATGGGTTAGCCAATGAGTGAACAACTCTTGTTCAATGATTCTCTAATCATGGTGCACCCAAACTTGGTCTCTAATTCATGAATCTCACCGTATCCGGAATATTGATCCACTCCTTAGTTAAGTCAGACCCACCATTTGCATAGACTGGGTTCCTAATTGGGTCTCTCACCGTATCCGGAATATTGAGCCCAACTCATCCTCCAGCCCATAGCATCCAATGCCTAATAGACATGGTTGCGTCTTCCCGGTGCAACTGAGCCACTGTATCCAGCCGAGAACAATCAACCCCGGGAAGGGCCCGCACATCTACAATGGTGGAAGACCTCAGACTTAATCTTTTCTTAGGGAGAATTGATTCAGGTCTCATTAAACTAGACTTGGCTTAGTCATAACAATTATGACTAACCTAGTGGCATGGGTTCAGCTCGGATTATTGACCACCTCAGATCAGAACTGTGTCAACAGATATGGCCAGGTAAGTGAGACCGGTGGAAGGAATATGCCGTTAACTCGCACAAGAACGCATTCAGGTCGAGTAGCTTCCAATTAAAAACCAGTCGGTCGTCTGTGCCAAACTTACCTTAGACACCAAATTGTTGAGTCAGAACCAATTGGGTTAGCCTACAATCCAGACTCTAACCTCTGAGCCTAATTAGGTCTTGCTTGATCGTGACTCGATCTTGACCCAGACTTAATCCTATTAGGCTGGTCAATTTAAGCATTGTTGATCCCATCTAACCAACTCTTGATTCGGTTTGATCAACCGCTTAGACCTAATTGAGCTACCCAAGCCCGAACCCAGTATTATGAATATGTCTTAGATCTGAAATTCTCAATTTTAGACCTAATTAATATTCCATAAACTTAATTCTTAATTAAGTTGGGTTCATAAATAAAATATGCACAATAAATCCTAGGGTTTCAGGATCTAGGGTTTTGCAGAAAGTAAGTTTTGGGTTTCTGATTAAGGACGAACACGCAGCACCCCTACACGTCATAAGAACACCCCATCGAATGGGAAGAGAGGGCCTTTAAACCCTTCTTCGTTCTTATGACCGGACGGCCAAGAGGAACGCCTTAATCAGGAACATGTAAATCTACAAAACAGTTATAGATCTATATCATATATCTCATATACAAATTTAGATCTAATCAAGGCATATTTTGCATACATCTCATGTATCAAATCATGCATGTTTTCAGATCTAAATTATCACATAATAATCTAAAAAATTAGATTTAAATTGATCTAATCAAAATAAATTCTAATCTAGACAATTATGTAGAACTATTCTACAACTAGTCTAGTCATGCATCTATCATATCTCATATGATATTTAAAATTAAATAATTTTTATTTGCTGTTTATCAGATGTTATTATAACACTTATAATATCAAGAAAATAGTAAATAAGAAGATCTAAAATATGATTTAATCAGATTAAATCAAAGACATGCAAAACTATTCTATAGAACTATTCTATTCTAGAACTAGTCATGCATATCTTCATGTTCTTAGATCCAAATCATTTAATTTTAATTTTTTCTGATTTCAGATCTGATCACATCTCATGTGACATCTGAAATCACTTTATTTTCTAATTAAAATAAAATTAAAATCAGATCTAAACAATTTAGAACCATGGCTCTGATACCAGTTGAAGGGAAATCCTGATTTCCCGGTCCAGGTTCGTCCAGATCTGATTAGATCAAGAGATATATTTCAAAAATTTTTTCTTGATCTCAATCAGATCTTGATATGTTTCAGATCTGATTCTTATTATTTTAATAAATAAAATAAAATAAGATAAATTAAATCAAATTTAATTTACCTGATTTGGGTAATCCTATTACCCTGTAGATGATCCTGATTGCAGCGGAAGGTTCTGGATCTTAGCCACGCAAGCGCCTGGCCTCTACCGGTATCCACTCGGGTTGGATCTGGAGATCCTCTTCTTCTCTATCACACCTCCAAAAATCAGATCTGGATCTGATCTGGAGGATCTTCAAAACTCTTTTGAAGATCTGCAGTCGTCCTTTTGCAGCAGCGCAGCCTTCTTGCTTTTGATCGCCTTTCCTTGATCTGAATCGCACCAACCTAAATCCAAAACACTTTTGGACGTGGAGAGCAAGGGGAGAAGAGACTATGGCATGGAGAAGGAGGGGAGAGGCAGCCTTGGGGTGTGGGAAATCTCTCTTTCACTTTTTTAGGGTTGGGCGCAGGGTCTTATTTATAGACCTCTTGTGATCCAACTCCTCTTCCTCTCAACCAATCACAACCCTTTGTGAAATCAGATCTAAATCTGATTGGTTGGAATAGAGACCCCTGGATTCCTCCTTAGAGGGCGCCTAAGACCAGTCAAACTGGATTCTTAGTAGAACTCTGATTGGAATCCAAAAGGGAGGTGGAGTCCTTGTCCAACAAGGACTCCTAGGCGCCTCCTACTTGGGCTCACGCCACCCTTGGCGTGCGCCCTTCTCCTTGCCAGGTTCTGGCAGGGGGACAGGCCCCCACCAGCTCTCCAATAGGTGCATGACATGTGGTCAAAAGTCAAAGGGTGAATGGTCAACGTTTGACCAGTCAAAGGTAGACTTTTGACCAAAGTCAAAGAACAAGAAATGGCAGGTGACCAAAAATGGCAGGTAATGTCTTACAAATAAGACAACCTATTCTGACTTGGACAACCTCCAGTCAGACCATATGAAGGCCTCTGATTGAGCACAAACTCCTTTGGCTCAGTCAGGACAACTTATTTGTGATAGTAAAAGAAGAACGTTAGGTTCAATCGAGTGCTAGCACGATTTCCTTGAACCTAATTGAATCTCATTCAGATCAATTGAACTAGATCAGTTCAATTGATGATCACCAGATTCAAACCCTTGTTTGTGTGACCCAGTTAGGTTCAGTTCTGTATGGTAATGGGATATGTCATGATCTCTATCATAGACATCATCGAAACTCCTTTCGATGGATCAGAACTCTTCTGATTCGAACAGCTAGAATGATCGATCATCTAAATCATTCTAATTGCTCCCAAAATCCACCAGTGACACCTAGCAGTATATGGTGGCAACCCATCAGAGCTGAATGCGAACCTCTTGGTGCAGCTACCTGTGTGATTAAGTTCTTCTATCTTGAGCCCCGATCAGATTAGGGTTAAGGTGAACTCGTCAAACCCTAGTCTCTGTCATATGATGTAATCATTCGATTCGAGTCCAATGTGAAAATCTAAATAGAAACTCTTTCTATTATTTCACTCTACCATGGCCATGGATTTCTGGACTTGATTCTCATGATCATCATAGGGCTACTCCTCTACCACCGAGGTAGATAGATTCCATCTTGATGCAATCCAGTTCCTACAATGAACATGCTATAGCCAACATACACCTCAGGGTTCCATATGGCTAGGAGACCGAGTAATGGTGTAGTCAAACTATAACACCCTCAAGGTGAACTGCCGATGCATCTCAGGTCAAAGAACCAGACACACTACTGCAGCATCGAGTCAGTCATTGACGAGAAGGTAGACTCCCTAATGACTACTCGAGGTGGTCACGCTCAGTGCCCTCGTTCTCTAACGAGTACCTGTACTCTCGCTCCGGTGTCTCCACACCGTAGACTCAAGACTCATCTACTAAAGAGAAGCGATGTACACCAACCTTCCGGATCAATCACCATCCTCGTGATGATCCTATGGTCGGGAGCTGTTTATGAGTTAATAATGATTATTCATGTCTTAAATTTTCAACTCTTGAAAATATGAATTATCATTACCATTAACTCAAAGGATGTATCACAGACACTAAATACACAGGTGTGATAGAAAATAACCCATTTCATTAATTATAGTCAAAATTACAATTTTGCCCCTAGAAGTGTATTACAAGTGTCAGCCAATTCTGGCTTCTAGGACACATATATCTAACAACTACCTCCTCCACCTCGTAGATCGAAAAGAGTTTTCCGTCCTCCTGAAAGATACTTAGGTATTGTTTCAAAGGATGTAGAGGAAATGTTCCTCGTAGGTAATGGTGCTCATGGTGATGATCCCAAAACCTACAACGAGGCGATATCAGATATCGACTCTGAGAAATGGCTTGAGGCAATAAAGTCAGAGATCGACTCGATGCACTCAAACCAAGTCTGGACCTTGGTAGATCCACCAGAAGGTATAGTACCTATTGGGTGTAAATGGATCTTCAAGAGAAAGATTGGTGCAGATGGGAATGTGGAGACATTCAAGGCTAGACTGGTGGCAAAAGGTTATAGTCAACGTGAAGGCATTGACTATCAGGATACCTTTTTCCCGGTAGCTATGCTAAAATCCATCCGCACATTGCTTGCCGTTGCAGCCTATTTCGATTATGAAATATGGCAAATGGACGTGAAAACGGCATTCCTAAATGGATATCTTGAGGAAGATATCTATATGGAACAGCCGCTAGGTTTCACATCCAGTGATACTGATCACAAGGTTTGCAAGCTGCAAAGGTCCATATATGGACTTAAGCAAGCATCTCGGAGCTGGAACACTCGTTTCAATGATGTGATCAAAAAGTTTGGTTTCATCAAAAACGAAGAGGAACCATGTGTTTTCAAAAGGGTCAGTGGGAGCGCTGTTGTCTTCCTCGTATTGTACGTGGATGACATCCTCCTTATTGGGAATGATATTCCCATGTTGACATCAGTCAAGATGTGGTTGTCCAAGAAATTCTCCATGAAAGACCTAGGTGAAGCATCCTTTATTCTAGGAATTAAGGTCTATAGGGATAGACCGAATAGGATGCTAGGACTTTCACAGAAGATGTACATAGAGGAAGTACTAAAGAGGTTTAGTATGGAAAACTCTAAGAGGGGATTAATACCCTTCAGACATGGTATTCATCTTTCCAAGAAGATGTGCCCCAGCACACCTGAGGAAATAGAACGCATGAGCAAGATCCCTTATGCTTCTGCAATAGGGAGCCTCATGTATGCCATGCTATGTACACGACCTGATATAGCCCATGCTGTGAGTGTCACAAGCAGATATCAGTCAAATCCAGGTGAAGAACACTGGACTTCTGTGAAATGTATCCTTAAGTACTTGAGAAGAACTAAGGATATGATGTTGGTCTTTGGTAATGGAGAACTCCAAGTTCAAGGATACACAGACTCGGACTTCATGTCTGATATAGATGATCGAAAGTCGACATCTGGAAGTCTGTTTGTGTGCAATGGTGGAGCTGTCAGCTGGAAGAGTTCCAAGCAAACTGTGATAGCAGATTCCACCATGGAAGCAGAATATATAGCTGCATCAGAGGCTGCAAAGGAAGCATTCTGGTACAAAAAGTTTGCTACAGAAATTGGAGTAATGCCATCAGATGCCATTCCTCTTTACTGCGACAACAATGGCGCCATAGCCCTTGCTAAGGAGCCGAGGTCTCACCAGAAGTCCAAGCACATTGAGCGGCGATATCATCTCATCCGCGATTACCTTGAGAAAGGTTACGTTGAGGTCAAGAGAGTCAACTCCGCAGATAATGTGGCAGACCCACTTACAAAGCCATTGGGACAACAGAAGATCGAAGCCCACCTTGAGAAGATGGGACTTAGACTTGTAGCCAATTGGCTTTAGGACAAGTGGGAGATTGTTAGATATATGTGCCCTAGAAGCCAAAATTGGCTGACACTTGTAATACACTTCTAGGGGCAAAATTGTAATTTTGACTATAATCAATAAAATGGGTTATTTTCTATCACACCTGTGTATTTAGTGTCTGTGATACATCCTTTGAGTTAATGGTAATGATAATTCATATTTTCAAGAGTTGAAAATTTAAGACATGAATAATCATTATTAACTCATAAACAGCTCCCGACCATAGGATCATCACGAGGATGGTGATTGATCCGGAAGGTTGGTGTACGATCGCTTCTCTTTAGTAGATGAGTCTTGAGTCTACGGTGTGAAGACACCGGAGCGAAAGTACAGGTACTCGTTAGAGAACGAGGGCACTGAGCGTGACCACCTCGAGTAGTCATTAGGAAGTCTACCTTCTCGTCAATGACTGACTCGATGCTGCAGTAGTGTGTCTGGTTCTTTGACCTGAGATGCATCGGCAGTTCACCTTGAGGGTGTTATAGTTTGACTACACCATTACTCGGTCTCCTAGCCATATGGAACCCTGAGGTGTATGTTGGCTATAGCATGTTCATTGTAGGAACTGGATTGCATCAAGATGGGATCTATCTACCTCGGTGGTAGAGGAGCAGCCCTATGATAATCATGAGAATCAAGTCCTGAAGCCCATGGCCATGGCAGAGTGAAATAATAGAAAGAGTTTCTATTTAGGTTTTCACATTGGACTCGAATCGAATGATTATATCATATGACAGAGACTAGGGTTTGACGAGTTTACCTTAACCCTAATCTGATCGGGGCTCAAGATAGAAGAACTTAATCACACAGATAGCTGCACCAAGAGGTTCGCATTCAGCTCTGATGGGTTGCCACCATATACTGCTAGGTGTCACTGGTGGATTTTGGGAGCAATTAGAATGATTTAGATGATCGATCATTCTAGCTGTTCGAATCAGAAGAGTTCTGATCCATCGAAAGGAGTTTCGATGATGTCTATGATAGAGATCATGACATATCCTATTACCATACAGAACTGAACCTAACTGGGTCACACAAACAAGGGTTTGAATCTGGTGATCATCAATTGAACTGATCTAGTTCAATTGATCTGAATGAGATTCAATTAGGTTCAAGGAAATCGTGCTAGCACTCGATTGAACCTAACGTTCTTCTTTTGCTATCATAAATAAGTTGTCCTGTCTGAGCCAAAGGAGTTTGTGCTCAATCAGAGGCCTTCATATGGTCTAACTGGAGGTTGTCCAAGTTAGAGAAGGTTGTCTTATTTTATAAGACATTGACCTGCCATTTTTGGTCACCTGCCATTTTTGGTCCTTTGACTTTGGTCAAAAGTTGACCTTTGACTGGTCAAATGTTGACCATAGATACTTTGACTTTTGTCCACGTGTCACGCACCTATTGGAGAACTGGTGGGGGCCTGTCCCCCTGCCAGAACCTGGCAAGGAGGAGGGCGCACGCCACCCTAGGCGTGCGCCCAAGTTGGAGGCGCCTTGGAGTCCTTGTTGGACAAGGACTCCACCTCCCTTTTGGATTCCAATCAGAGTTCTACTAAGAATCCAGTTTGACTGGTCTTAGGCCCTCTAAGGAGGAATCCAGGGGACTCTATTCCAACCAATCAGATTTAGATCTGATTTCACAAAGGGTTGTGATTGGTTGAGAATAAGAGGAGTTGGATCACAAGAGGTCTATAAATAAGACCCTGCGCCCAACCCAAAGTGAATAGAGATTTCCCACGCCCCAAGGCTGCCTCTCCCCTCTTCCTCCATGCCTAAACTTCTCCTCCTTCTCCTCTCCACATCCAAAAGAGTTTTGGACTTAGGTTGGTGCGTTCCAGATCAAAAGAAAGGCGATCAAAAGAAGAAGGCTGCACTGCTGCAAAGGACGACTGCTGATCTTCAAAAGAAGTTTTGAAGATCCTCCAGATCAGATCCAGATCTGATTTTTGGAGATGTGATAGAGAAGAAGAGGATCTCCAGATCTAACCCGAGTGGATATCGATAGAGGCCAGGCGCTTGCGTGGCTAGATCCAGAACCTTTCGCTGCAATCAGGATCATCTACAGGGTAATAGGATTACCCAAATCAGGTAAATTAAATTTGATTTAATTTATCTTATTTTATTTTATTTATTAAAATAATAAGAATCAGATCTGAAACATATCAAGATCTGATTAGGATCAAGAAAAAATTTTTTGAAATATATCTCTTGATCTGATCAGATCTGGACGAACCTGGATCGGAAAATCAGGATTTCCCTTCAACTAGATGCTACTCCCACTGCTAAACCACCCTTGTCAATTATCGACCTGACTCCTTTACTTCACTCTCCAACTCTAGCTGCTATCAAAGTCCTAGCTATTGAGGTCATATCAATGAAGTCTCTGAATGGAGACACGGCAATTGCTCCTTTCAATGTTCCTTAGGCTATTGCTTGATTTTTATATTCTTCACTTTTTGAAGTACTGTATTATCCTAACTTGGGCTTTGTAAATATTTTCTTATAGTAATGAAAAGTAAAGTTTTTATAATGACCTTTTTCTTCTTATTTGACATTAGATGTTTCTGACTTTATTTTACCTAATGTGGGTTTTGAATGCTTAAGGAAATCCCAAGAGATTTCTAAGTTATCTATAATAGATAACTTCTGACTTCGATTAGATTGATAACAAAATATAAACTGACCTTAGTTGAGTCATGATATAAATTGATATAACAAATAAATGCATACCAAATTAAGTGGCTAAAATTAAACCAACCTTAACAATTCAAATATAATAAAAGTTTAGAAGTACCTCTACTTGAATTAGGGATTGGTAGGTCATGTTTCCTTCACATCTGATAGGATTTTGATTGGCAATTTTCCACTCTCTTCTCTTTAAAGGGCTTTGGTGTATGAGAGTCTTTCTGAGTTGTAGTTGAGTAGCCTATAGGCTTAGTTCCAACTTGGATATTTTCAAGGTTGAACCTGAAATCAAGATATGTCATGATAAATTTGTGAGGTCCAATTTGGTGATCGGATATCCCACATCATTCTTTATGATGTCCAATCCAGAAATTGGGTGTCTCACGTTCTTCATTGATGAGGTCCATTTTGGAGATTGGATGTCTCCATTCTTCATTAGTGAGGTCTAATTTTGAGATCGCGTGTCTCACATTTGTTTGTCCTCATTTATTTGGGATTTTTACAGCTAGAATTTGACTTTTTCCAATCTAATTTAGACAAACTTGATTTTTTCTTGTCCCCATTTGGCTGGACTTCGTGGCCTCATTTGGACAGGTTATACTCTTTTGGTCGGTTTTGTACCGAGATAGTCTGGTGATGATTTTTTGTAATAATCGAATGGAAATCTATCTTCATCGAGACAAAAGTTTAGAGCTTTATTGAAGGCTTATTTATGATACAATCCAATGTTCTCAGCATTTCATGTTCTTGGAATATTTGAATCATCTAGATTTTTAATTTTGTATGCTCCTGGGTGTATCATTTTGGTGATTCGATAAGGTCCTTCTAGTTAGGAGCAAGCTTCCCTTGTTCCACGGGCTTAGAGACTTTGGCTTGATGAAAAATTAGGTCTCTTTTATGAAAGAACTTTGATTTTACTTGGGCATTATAATATCTAGCTATCCTTTGTTTATAGGTTGCCATGCGAATCTAAGCCCCCTCTTTAGTTTCTTCAAGTAAATCTAGATCTGTTCTCAGCTAATCTGAGTTACTTTCTTCATTAAAATTTTCTATCATGGTTGTAGGGAGACCAATCTCCACGGGTATTATAGCTTCCACTCTAAAAGTGAGCTTAAAAAATATTTTCCTAGTTGGCCTCTAAGGAGTGGTTTTATAGGTCTAGAGATCATTATAAAGCTCATCTACCCAAAGACCTTTAGCTTCAGTGAGTCTTATTTTCAAACCTTGAAGGATTGTCCGATTGGTGACCTTGGCTTCTCTGTTTGATTGCGGATGTTCTACTGAGGTAAGCCTATGGTCAATGTGCAATTTAGAGCAGAATTTTTTAAACTTTGAGTTGTCAAATTGCCACACATTACTAGTGATAATGATTAAGGGCAAACCAAAATGGCAAATGATTGTGACTTCTAGATGAAGTCTTGCATTTTTTTCAATAATTTATGCCAAAGGTTCTGCTTCTATCAATTGGACGAAGTAATTAATAGCCACAACCAAGAACTTCTTTGTATTGTCGCCATTGGGAAAAGTTCAAGAATATCCATTCTCCATATAGCAAAGCACCAAGGCACTGTAATAGGAATGAGTTCGACTGCAGGCTGATATTGGATATTTACATATCTTTAACACTGATTATATTTATTGATAACATCAGCTGTATCATTACGGATAGTTGGCCAATAATAACCTTGCTGGATGACCTTGTATATTAATGACTTGCTCCTCAAGTGATTTTTATAAATTTCTTCATGAACTTCTCAAAAAGCATAGTTAGCTTCTGTTGGTCATAAGCATCGAAGCAATGGAAAAGAATATAACCTTTTATATAATTTGCCATCCAGAATGACATACTATGGGGCCTACTTTTTAATTTTTCTTGCTTTAGCAGAATTATTTGGCAAAACTCCTCTACTAATGAATCCATCAACAGATCAATCCAACTTGGCTCATGATCAAGTTGAGCAATTGTCAGAATCTCTATACTGGGTTTCTCATGAACTTCAATAAGCACTTTCTGATTGAGCTCGGAATAACCCAATGTGGCTCAATATGATAAAGCATCAACTTGGGTATTTTTTGATCTTAGTATTTGTATGACCTCGAGGTTCTTAAGACTTTTTGATAATTTCTTCATATTCTATAAATATTAAGATATTATGGAATCTCTAGCTTCGAATTGACCTCATACATGGCCGATGATAAGCTGAGCCTGTAAAGACTTTGAGCTTTTTAACATAGAGCTCTTTCGCCATCTAAAGTTTAGTAATAAGTGCTTTATATTCTACACCATTATTGAAAATATTGAAGTTAAATCTCAATGCATGCTCAGTAACGACACCCTCTAGACTGGCTAAAATCAAACCAGCTCTACTTTTTTTTCACATTTGACGCTCCATCAACATGCAGCACCCAATAAGAATCCTTAATAATCTCTTTTGGACTTTCTGAGGCTAGTTCTTCTTTAGGGATGGAGCATTCCATGACAAAGTTGGCCAATACTTGAGCTTTCATTGAAGGTCTAGGCTAATGATGAATGTCCAATTTGCTGAGCTCAATTGCCCATTTGGTCCCCCGACTTGAGGTATCAAATTATCATAGGACCAATCTCAATGGTTGATCAATTAGAATAATAATAGAATGAGCTTGAAAATAAGGCCAAAGTTGTTTGACTAACGTGATCAGAACATATATCATCTTTTCGTTCTTACTATATCGAGTTTCAGCATCCTCCAGTAATTTGCTGGTATAATAGATAGGCTTTTGTATTCTTGCATCATTTTGGATTAGAATCGAGCTAGTAGCATTAGGTAAGATAGATAAATATATAAATCAATACTCACCTTCAACCAGCTTTGATAGCAATGGAATTAAGCTAGGATATTTTTTAAGATTATCGAAGGTAGTCAACACTCGTCTGACCATTCGAAGTCTTTGATAAGTACCATAAATTTATCAATAAAAGTACTAATTTATTAATTAATTTATATTAATTTTTAAAAATTATTAATCAATTTATATATAATTTTTAAAAAATTCATATTTTTATTAATTAAAAAATTAATTAAAAAATAATAAAAATTAAAAAATAAAATTTTATTATCAGTGGAAAGAGCTTATTTTTCTAATTATAATAAAATAAATTTTAAGTAAAATGGAGCTAAAATGGAAAAGATATGAATTTTCAAAGAAATAAAATAAATAAAAATTAAATAAAAAAAGAAAACGGCTTAGCCGGCTCCATAAGCCAAGCCACCAAGTCAAGCCAAGCCATCAAAGTCGACTCAGCCATTGAAGCCATCAGCTAGTCCATGATCCAGGTGTTGACCGTCAGCTCAGCAGCAATCGACGAATCAAGGTGTGACACGTGGCTGACCTAGATCCTTAAAGGGTCTACAGAAATTTATCGCAGCTCACAGGGCAATCTGGTCTTTTCACTCGGTAATAGAGGTGCTGATTGGATGTGGTGTATAGTGCAGCCGGTCCATGCGGTCCATGGGAACAGTAATTGCACGATCGAATGGCTACGGTTGATTGCGGTCAAGATCGGACGACTGTGGCTATTTCTGGATTTGATTCAGCTTCAGACTTCACGTGGATCACCATCTAATGGTAGCACTTGATCTAGGGGATGATCCGACGGTCCAGAGCACTCCCGATGATGATCAAGACTCCCAACGCATGATTTGCGGCCAGATTTCCTCCATCAATGCATGATCGGATGGTCAAAATTTAATCCGACTTGATCTAGGCTGATACGCATCCAATATTGATGATTTTTGGACCGTTGGATTCTTATTGAATGGCTAGATTTCACCAGACTTATCAGAGTCATATCAGAGCTATTTTGATTCAAATTTTCTTATATTTTGATGATTACAAAGGCTATTAGTCCCACATTGCCTTTAGAAATAAATATCAAACCCCCCTAGCTCTATAAAAAGGACCCTAAGCCTCTTGAAATAGAGAGATCAGATGGAAGGAAAGCTAAGGTACAGGGTGGAAGCCAAGCTCTGGGTTAAAGATTGCTTCAAAGCTATAGTACTGAGAAGAAGTGCCAGTCTTCTACACCATCTCCATGCCTACGCTGATCTACGATCTCCTTCTAGTTTTCTCTTTCTTTTTCTTTAATTTCTTGTATTAAAATTCTAATTTTTTTTTGATTTATTGTATTTAAATTCTGCATCTAAGATTTAAATTTAATAAAGAAAGTTTTATTATTCTTTTCAATTCTAGCTCTTTAAATTAATTATTCTTCATTGCTTTTTAATTTTATTGCAAGTAGTTGCTAAGATCTAAATAGTAGATCTTAGTACCAAATTTGTTTTTACATAATTTAAATTCTACTTTTATTTATAAATCTATTTTCTGACTTTAATTTTTAAAAAACTCTTCTTTTTTTCTTAAATAATAATAATAGTAATAATAATAATAATAATAATTAAAGATTTTAGAAATAAATCATTGCCTCTCTATGGATTCAATTCGACTCACTACTCTCTTCATAATTTTTAATTAATTTAAAAAGTAAAGAGTCGGATTTAAACTGATAAACACGGTGATTTAACGACAACATCGTGTCCCTATCAAGTTTTTGGTGCCGTTGCCAGTGAGGCATAAAAATTAAAATTTTCTTATTTCTTTGATTTTTTACTACCTACTAATTATTATTTATTTATTTTATAGAAAAAAAAATTAAAAAAGAATAAGAAAGATTAGGGCACGAACAAAACTCTCAATCCTATTCGGTGAGATCATTCCTAAACCCTAAATCTCTTTTCTTATTTTTAATATTTACTTTATTTTTAAATTAATTAAAAATTATCTACTTAAACTTAATTAAAAATCTCATCACAAGATTAGAAACCCTAATTATTTAGAGCATCCATCATATTAGTTTTTATTCTTATTTTTTTTTGGTGATTGCTGGAGACAAGGTAAGCCTTTTAGAATTTAATTAGTTGAATGCATCTAGTTTAAATTGCATAGAACTCTTTGATTAAAATTTTTTTTCGCATATTCATATTAAACCAAATTAAGGGCACAACCCATTAAACAAAAGTAAGGTGGGGAGATCAGGCCCACAAACAACCAAAATAGGGATTTGATCACCTTTTCCTTGGCCCACAAACAACCAACCAGCATCCTACATTAACCCAAACCTTAACTCTTAAAATCAATTAGACATTAACCCTTAAGGATATTCGAGCTCAATAGGACAAGAAACCCTAAGAGTTGAACCAAGTTAGGATTAATCAATTTGACTGGTGTCTAGAAGAGTGATTCAGGGATGACTGGGCCCGAAGAAAGGTGGTTACTTAATTAGTTCCGTTCGCTTACCTGGCCAAGCACAATTGGTGTCTAAGGCAAGCAACGGAGGGACTCCCACCGACCTTACACTTATCTGATCAGTTGATTGGCTAATCCTCTACTTGGAGGGCTCGAAGATGATCTTGGTAGTTAGGAGCTATCTAGATCTAGGATAACCCTTAGTCAGGATTGATTGTCTAACTTGTTTGCCAAATAACATCAAACATAAACTACATATTAACTCTTCTCTCTATCATCTCCAGATTTAAGACTCCTTAGGATTTTTAGAACCCTCTTCTTTCTTTCTCTCTTCTTTTCTTAAAAAAATAAATAAATAAATAAATAAAATTAAAAAAAATTAAAAAAAATAATAATAATAATATATATATATATCTTGAACCATATATCAGATTGCACTAATACATGCACGGTAGAAGATCACTTTTACCTGACCTAGTTAAACCCAATCCTGAAATTGAAAGACTAATTCATTTAAGACCAGATAATCAAATGGCTGAAAATCGTGAAGAACCACCTAGGCAGATGAAGGAATACTTTATTCCTTCCACCTACAACCCATCGACTTGCATCCACATACCTGATATCCCTGCTAGCCACTATGAGATCAAGTGGACCACAATCCAGATGCTTCCATCTTTTTATGGGAACGCCAATGAAGACCCTTACAAATATCTAGATGAATTCTTAGAAATTCTGCTCTACGGTAAAAATTTACATCAATTTTTCTAGATGATGCCCTTAGACTGACCTTGTTCCCTTTCTCATTAAAAGATAAAGCCAAGTACTGGCTTGGCACAGTCTTAGGAAGAACAATTCAAACATGGGCAGAGATGCAACATTGTGAATTTCTTAAGAAATTTTATCCATCATAGGACGAACCAATACTATGAGGCGAGCCATAAACATAGGATTTGCTCAGCTTCCAGGGGAACAAATTCATGAATCATGGGAAAGACTTAAGGAACTTCTTAGAAAATGCCCACACCATGGTCTATCTAAGTGGCAAATTGTACAAGCTTTCTATGAAGGTTTTAGGAGATCAATATAAGCAGATGGTTGATGCATCCTGTGGAGGAGCATTCATGAGCAAAAGTGAGGATGAAGCTTATACCTTATTTGAAACCTTAAGCGAAAACTCTATTAACCATGCTTCATTATCCTCTTATGAAAGATTCAATTCAAATTCTCAACAAAAATGCTAGAGTCCATGTGAAGGGATAATTATGACGTATCAAAAACTCCAGAAGCCTTAATTTTCTAAATAGACTTGTTGAACATAATAGCACAATGAAATTAGATAACTAGTCGATCTTATTGCCCAGAAATTAGATCAATTCCTAAAATCTAGGAATATACCAAATTCAAATCTCCTGCACAATAGCCACACCAACTTTGACCCTAATTATTAGGCCTTAGATTTTTCAGAGACTCAACCATTTGTGAACCTAGTGTCCAACACATCATGTGCAATGGGCGCAATGCACCAGACCACGGCTGACAATTACCACCTCTTATCCAAGAACCATTAGTCCAAGCTGCTCAAGGAATTACATATCCAAACCACTTAATGACCCATATTCAAATTCATATAATCCTGGTTGGAGGAAACCATCCTAATTTCTCTTGGAAACCATAACAGACTGTAGGCAGTCAGACTCAAATCAGCCACCAGGTTCTAAAATTGGGATCAAAACCCTAGGCCCCTAGTACCAGAACTTATACCTATTAATGAAAGGGACAACCTAGTCTTTAGAGAAAAGTCTTCTGAAAACCACTGCAAATTATAATCAGCCCTCATACCCACCTTAAGCCCTCATCAACATGGGACCAAATCTAGCCGATGATAAATTCAATCAAGTCTGCTTAATAATTAATGAGTCAGCTAAGCATCAACCAATAATCAATTGAACGAGATAGGCTACCTAGCCAACCTGAGCTCAAATCAAGGATAATTAGCTGAGTCTAGACCATGAGAAGAGAACCAGGTTAATCAATTACCCAAGCTATTCAACCAATTGCAAATCCTAAAAACAATCCATAATAATGTTTATCAACCTGACCTGGATTTACTCATCCATCTAACATTGAGCCACCTAAGAACAATCCCCAATTAGAAAATGCCAAAGCAATATTTGAACTCAGAAGTGCATAGGATTCTTAAGGATGCCATACCAAGATCAGGTGATAGAGGCCAATACTGATGTTAGCCCAGATGAGAAATTTGAAGAAGTCTAGGATAATCATATTAGAAGAACCTGAGCTTAAGAGTGATTAAGATGGTATTTAAAGGAAAGTTCAAGAGAACAGATGAATTACCTGAGACATGATAAACCCAAAGTTCTAACCATTCCCTTCGGCCTTAGAAGCAGGCTCTTCTCGTAAAAAGCAAGAAACATGCGATAAGGAGCTAAATGGAACTATTTAGCAACAAGTTCATATTAATTTCCCCTCCTTGATGCAATTCAGCATGTCCCAGCCTATGCTAAATTTCTTAAAGAACTCTGCACCCAAAAGCATGAGCCACGAACCACCAAAAGAGTTATGCTATCCGAGGATGTAAGTGCGGTCCTATTAAATCCAATACCTCAAAAGATGAAAGATCCTGGTGCACCCTTAATTTCATGTGTTATTGGAGGTATAACCTTTAACCGAGCATTACTAGACTTAGGAGCTAGTGTAAACCTACTTGCCCAACCTCAGTTTATGAAAAATTTGGGATTGAAGAATTAAAACCCACATCAATCATTTTGTAATTAGCTGATAGATCTATAAAAACACCGCATGGTTTGATTGAGGATGTTCTAGTTAGAGTAGACAAATGTTATTTTCCTATAGACTTTCTCATACTTGACATGGAACCATCCCAAGAGCTGAACCAAAATTCCATAATTTTAGGACGTCCATTCTTAGCAACTGCCAATGCCAATATCAACTCCTAAAACGGGAGCTATGGACATTTCTTTTGGGAATCAAAAAGTAAGAATTAATATTTTTAATACCCCAAAGTACACCCAAGAGGAGGAAGACTGCTTTTGGTAATCAATCAGATAGATGAAATAGTTGAATCTAATTCCTGGATCTTAGAATTTACTGCAAGATGATGAACCCACTGAAGAAACTCAAACCCAGGAAGTAAATGCCCTGCTTAGCAATTCACCTCAAGTCCATCTTGAATTCAGTCACCTTGGTCAATGAAAGTTGAGCCCTAAATAAAATCCGAGCGAAAAATTGAACCATTACGTCCTTCAATTCAGGCCCCACCACAACTTGAACTAAAATCTTTACCTGAATCACTTAAGTATGTATTTTTAGGATCAAAGAAAACCCTACCAGTAATAATTGCTTTTCAACTTAACTACTGAACAGGAAAACCAATTGGTAAATATTCTAAAAACATATAAGGAGGCCATAGGATGGACCATCGCCAATTTAAAAGAAATTAGTCCGTCTTAAGAGAGAATATGCAATATGCACCATGGCAGATTTAAAGGAATAGCCCTTCCAGTTCAACAAGATAATAAAGGAAAAGGCCAAACCAACTCGAGAGATGCAAAGATGGCTTAACCCTAACATGCAAGAAGTAGTCAAGAAAGAGGTAATTAAAGTTGGTTAGATGCTGGAATTATTTATCCTATCTCTAACAGCCACTGGGTGAGTCCTACACAAGTTGTTCCAAAGAAATCTGGGACTTACGATTGTCCTGCACTGAACTAATGGAAACTTAGTACCAACTAGGATTTTTCAAACTGGGTGGCATGATCTGCATAGATTATAGAAAACTCAATACAACCATCCGAAAAGATCACTTTTCCTTATGCCATTTATTCGATCAAATCCTAGAAAAGACTAGCTGGCCAACAATACTTTTGCTTTTTAGATGGATACTCTAGGATACAATCAGATAGCAATCTACCTTAGGAGATCAGGAAAACACCACCTTTACCATGTCCCTATGGAACCTTTGCTTTTCGTAGAATGCCCATTCGGACTATGTAATGCTCCTTGCGACTTTTCAAAGGTGCATGATCAGTCAATATTTTCCAGACATGATTAGAACGATTTCTTAGAAATTATTCATGGATGACTTTTCTAGTCTTTAGAGACCTAGCTTTTTTGAGAGTTGCCTCAACCAATTTGAAGAAAATATCTAAAATGATGTATTGAAGAAGCTAATCTAGTTGTTAAGCTGGGAAAAGGATGCCAACTTCATGGTTCAAGAAGGGATCGTTCTTAGGACATATAGTAATTTCAAAGAAAGGGATTGAAGGTTAGATAAAGCCTAAAGTTGAACTAATTTCTAAACTTCCTCCTCCCAACTTCTGTCAAACAAATTCGATCTTTTCTTAGGTCATGCTAGGATTTTATAGAATCGCTTCATCAAAGATTTCTAGCTAAAGTTTCTCATCCTTTGATGTAATCTTACTCAGCAAAAGAAGCAAATGTTTGAGTTTAACTTTGATGAAAATTATGCCTTAAAGTCTTTATGAAATCTTAAGAGAAGCTGTGACTCATTTCAGCTCCAATCATTACAACCTCCTAACTGGTTACCTATCTTTTGAAATTATGTGCGATGCCTCTGACTTTGCCATAGGAGCTAGTCCTAGGCCAAAGGGTAAATCAACAATGTCCTGTAGTGAGTCTATTTATTATGCAAGTAGAACATCTGAATGAAGCGGAGCAAATGAATTATACCACCACGGAGAAAAAGAGTTGCTTAGCCATTGTGTTTGCCCTAGAAAAAGTTTAGATCCATATTCTGGTTAGGATCTCAAAAATCATAATTGTACATACTGATCATTCAGCCATTGAGATACCTGCTCTAGCAAAGAAAGATGCTAAACCATGTTTAATTAGATGGATCTTACTCCTTACAAGAATTTGACCTATTGAAATTAAGAGATAAGAAAGGGATCTAGAAAATGTTGTTAGCAGATCATCTATCCGTAGGATCCTAGTTGCACCAGATAAGTGAACCTACCTATCAATCAGAGAATCTTTTTTAGATGAACAACTCATGTTAACAGTTTCACATATAAAGACTCCTTGGTTTGCAAATATTGTCAATTACTTAGTCATTAGGACAAGTGCCTTCCTGACTAGGACTGGTCTAAGAATAAACACAGGATCGATTCTTTTGCTCAAATCAAAGTATTATCATTTGGGAAGATCCATGAGCTTTTTAAGACATTTGTGTTGATCAAATCATTAGGTAGGATGTGTTCCCTGATATCTGAGGTTACAATGGAGTATTCTGTACAATTTTGTCATGACCCTTGCTTGTGGAGGATCATTTTTTGGATCTAAGAAGACTATGGCCAAAGTATTGTAGATGTGGTTTTTATTGGCCTAACATTATTTAAGGATGCTCATACTTTTAGTTAAGGAGTGTGATTAAGTGTCAAGCCTTAGGGAATGGATTTCAAAGAAAGACATGATGCCTTTGAACCCAATCTTAGTAGTTAGAAATTTTTGATGTATGGGAAATTGATTTTATGGGACCATTTTCCATTCCTTCCAATGGATTTGAATACATTTTGGTAGCTGTTCGATTATGTTTCTAAATGGGATTGAAGCTATAGCAACATGTAACCAATGATCATAGCAATGTAGTCGTTAAAATTTCTTAAGAAAGAATATCTTTTCTTAGGTTCGGTACTCTTCCACGTGCTATCATTAGTGATCGGAGGTACCCATTTTTGTAAATCGACCAATTTACCGAACTTTATTACGAAAATATGGAATGTTGACACATAAGATTAGCCTACACCATACCATCCGCAGACTAATAAGTGATCAAGGTTAGAAGTCTCTAATAGAAAAATCAAGAATATCTTGACAGAAAGACTATTAAGGCCTGATCGAAAAGATTGGTCAGATCGAAATTAGATGATGCACTTATGGGCCTATAGGACATTGCCTTACAAAACCAACCTATTGGAATGTCTCCCTATAGGATTAATGTTATGGAAAACCATGTCACCTTTCCTGTTAGAACTTAGAACATAAAGCCATATTGGGCAATAAAAATAATTAAATTTCAATTTAGAAATAAAGCCTGAAAACCAATCAGAAATGCTTACAGATTCAAGTGAATTAGAAGAATTAAGGCAATGAAGCTTATGAAGAATGCCAAAAATTTACAAGAAGAATAGATGAAAGTATTTCCATGATAAACATATTTCATAGGAAAATCTTTCAATCCTAAATCAAACAAGTCTGGTTATGTATAATTCAAGGCTTACATCTATTTTCCTGGAAAAATTAAAATCTAGATGGGACATGGACCTTTACTTTAGTTAAATCATGTATTCCCACATACGGTGCAATAGAGACTCTATGATCCCAAGGACTAAAAATGTTTTTCTAAAGGTTAAATGGCCAAAGGCTTGAAACCATATATCGAACTGGATATCATTAGAATCGAAATATTGATCAAGTATAATTAATAGAACCAACATATCTGAATTAAACTGTATTATCACGGTTTAGTCTGGCTGAAGATAATAAACTTAGCGCTTATTGGGTGGCAACCCAATACTTCCTTGAATCTAATTTATTTTCTCTTTTTTAGGCTAAGCTGGAGAACCAAAAAGCTGGAGAAGGATCATAAGCTTCAAAACCCATGCTAAATAAATAAACATAATTTACACCCTTTTATTTATTTTTTCTCTCCATTGAGGACAATGTCAATTCAGTTGAAGATAAAAAAATAATAAAAAAATATAAAAAAATAATATATACATATATATAAATATATATATACATATATATAAATAAATAAATAAAAATAAAAATTAAAATTAAAATAATAAAAAATAAAATATAAAAAATATTTAATATAAAAAAATAATAAAAATAAAAAATAATATATATAATAATAAAACTATTTTGAAAATTTTTGGATAAACCATATTTCAGAAAAGAGAATCTTAAGCAAAATAAACTAGGAAAAGTAATAAAGTTAGAAAGTATTAACTAATAATGATAGCGAGTTAAGAAGCAGATTACTTGGTCAGACCATTAGCAGCCTACTTAGGTCATTTAAAGGCTAACAACACTTCTAATTGTACATGCACACTAATGAAGCACAGCGGGTGTTGATTATAAGGCTAAATTGAGGATTCAATTATCACTAAAAATTGATAGTTTATATATACTTCAATTAAAGAAATTTGAATTTAGGGAAAGAGCTACCTGCTTAAATTAAAAAAAAAAGTGCAAAACACAGAGTATATATGGATTGCCCTAAACTAGAACTCTGCACCTTAAATGTAGAAGTTCACATCAAATGGTGAAGGAAAGGCCAGGATGCTCAGCACTAACTCTTTTCAAAAAAAAAAAAAAAAGTGTGAAAGCTACCTTAATTCATTGCACTTAACTTGAAAACTAACCAAAATAGGTGATAAAAAGAAGATTCGTTTGTCCTTTGAACCAATACCCAAATGCTAAGTTAGTATTCACAAAATAAAGTGCTGAAAATCCTTAGATGAACTCTAAGAAAGTTTCTGATTAACCTGCCATGAAATTTACATCTGAAACTTAATACTTAGTTAGTGATACTATCTAAACTTTTGATCTTAAATCCTAGATTTATTCTTGTAAAGGAAGATCTCAACAAAATATGGTAATTGATCTAAATTAAATTCTTTCTTTACTCGAGGATGAGCAAAGCTTAAGTTGGAGGGTGTGATAAGTACTATAAATTCATCAATAAAAGTATTAATTTATTAATTAATTTATATTAACTTTTAAAAATTATTAATCAATTTATATATAATTTTTAAAAAATTTATATTTTTATTAATTAAAAATAATAAAAATTAAAAAATAAAATTTTATTATCAATGGAAAGAATTCATTTTTTTGATCATAATGAAATAAATTTTGAATAAAATGGAGCTAAAATAGAAAAGATATGAAATTTTAAAGAAATAAAATAAATAAAAATTAAATAAAAAAAGAAAATGGCTCAGTCGGCTCCGCAAACCAAGCCAAGCCATCAAAGTTGACTTAGCCATTGAAGCCATCAGCCGGTCCACGATCCAGGCGTAGACTATCAGCTCAGCAGCAACCGACGAATCAAGGTGCGACACGTGGCAGACCTAGACCCTTAAAGGGTCTACAGAAATTTATCGTGGCTCATAGGACAATCTGGTCTTTTCACTCGATAACAGAGGTGCTGATTGGCTGTGGTGTGCGGTGCAGTCGGTCCACGCGGTCTATGGGAACAGTAATTGCATGATCGGACGGCTGCGGTTGATTGTGGTCAAGATCGAATGGCTATGGTTATTTTCGGATTTGATTCAGCTTCAGACTTCATGCGGATCACCATCCAATGGTAGCACTCGATCTAGGGGATGATCCGATGGTCCAGAATACTTCTGATGATGATCAAGACTCCCAACGCATGATTTGCGACCAGATTTCCTCCATCAACGTGCGATCGGATGGTCAGAATTTCATCCGACCTAATCTGGGCCGATGTGCATCCGATTTTGATGATTTTTGGACCGTTGGATTCCTATTGAATGACTAGATTTCATCAAACTTACTAGAGTCATATTAGAGCTATTTTGATTCAAATTTTATTCAAATTTCCTTATATTTTGATGATTACAAAGGCTATTAGTCCCACATTGCCTTCAGAAATAAATATCCAACCCCCCTAGCTCTATAAAAAGGACCCTAACCCTCCTGAAATAGAAAGATCGGGTGGAAGGAAAGCTAAGGTACAGGATGGAAGCCAAGCTCTGGGTTAAAGGTTGCTTCAAAGCTACAATGCTGAGAAGAAGAGCCAGTCTTCTACGCCATCTCCACGTCTACGCTGATCTACGATCTCCTTCTAGTTTTCTCTTTCTTTTTCTTTAATTTCTTATATTAAAATTCTAAATTTTTTTAAATTTTTTGTATTTAAATTTTACATCTAAGATTTAAATTTAATAAAAAAAATTTTATTGTTCTTTTCAATTCTGGCTCTTTAAATTAATTATTCTTCATTGCTTTTTAATTTTGTTGCAAGTAGTTGCTAAGATCTAAATAGTAGATCTTAGTACCAAATTTATTTTTGCATAATTTAAATTCTACTTTTATTTATAAATCTATTTTTTGATTTTAATTTTTAAAAAACTCTTCTTTTCTTTTCTTAAAATAATAATAATAATAATAATAATAAATCAAAGATTTTAGAAATAAATCATTGCCTCTCTGTGGATTCGACCCGACTCACTCCTTTCTTCTTAATTTTTAATTAATTTAAAAAGTAAAGAGTCAGATTTAAACTGATAAACATGGTGTCTTAACGACAACATCGTGTCCCTATCAGTCTTTGATTTGCTTCAAAGTCTTAAAAAAGGAAGATATTTTTCAGCCGATCTAAATATAAATTGATTGAGTGATGCCATCCATCCAGTGAGTTATTGTACTTCTTTTATGGTGCCTAGATGTTTCATCTCAAGAAGTGCTCAAATTTTTTTGAAGTTGACTTCTATTCCTCTTTGAGTTATAAGAAAATCCAAGAATTTTCTAGCTGTTTCTTCAAAAGCATTACTTGCTGAAGTTGAGTTTCATCTGATATTTGCGAAGTTTCCTAAATGCTACTTTTAGATTGATAATATGCTGATCTTCTTTAGTGCTTTTCACCAGCATATCATCAACATAGATCACCATATTATGGCCAATTTGCTATTTGAATATTTTATTGACCAAGCATTGTTATGTAGCACCTATATTTTTCAAACCAAAAGGCATCATCTTATAACAATACAAATCTTTATCGATAATAAAAGCCATATTTTCTTCATCTTCAGGTACCATTCTAATTTGATTGTAGCCAGAACAAACATTCATAAAGCTTAGTAACTTATGTCCTGAAGTAGCATCGACTAGTTGGTCAATATTTGGAAGAGAAAAATTATCCTTAGGATAGGCTTTATTGAGGTTGGTATAGTCAATACAGATCTTCCACTTGCCATTCATTTTCTTGACCATTATGATGTTGGCAATCCACTTTAGATATTAGGCTTCTCAGATGAATTTAGCTTTCAAAAGCTTGTCGACTTCTTCATCTATAGCCTTTTTTCTTTCTGGAGCAAAACTCCTTTTCTTTTGCTGCACAGGTCGATGCTTGGGGTCAATGTTCAACTTATGCATGATGACATCAGCAGAAATTCCTGACATGTCTAAAGCTAACTAGGTGAATACATCAGTATTTGATTGGAGGAAGGACATCAACTTCTTCTTTTAATCAAAATTTAACTGAGATCCAATTTGAACATTCTTCTCTGGATCATTGTCCAGTGGAACAGCAATGAGTAGTTCAGCTAATTCACCTCAATTTTTTCAACCTCTATATTATCTTTCTGGCAGGCACTTTAATTGGCAAAGCTTCTACTTTCTTATTCATCTTTGTAGCTATCAAGAAGTATTATTTGGTGAGCATTTGATCTTCATGCATTTCTCCGACCCCATCCCTTATTGAAAATCAGACTAGCAGATGATAAGTGGAGACTATTGCTTTAAAAGTATTAAGGCTAAGTTGGCCAAGGATAGCATTATAGATTGATGGTATTTTGACTACCAAGAAGGTGAGTTGCATGGTTGACTAATAAGGATCTTTTTTCATGATAACAAGCAAAGTGACCTCTCCTTCGATAGCCACTAGATCTCCATATGAGAATCCAATCAGTGGTGTGCTGACCTGCTTTAACTCATTTAGCATATTTATTTTTAGAAAAGCATCATAGAACAATACATTGATAGAGCTTTCATTATCTACTAAGGTTTTTTTTTATATCATACTTGGCTATTGTCATAGAGATGATAACAACATCATTGTAAGGAGTTTGGACTCCTTGAACATAATTATCAGAAATAGGGATAATATTATTAGTGCACTATCTTTTTGGTGAAGGGCTCTCAGATATCCCCTAAATTCCACCGAGATCAAAGATTATATTGATGACTCTGACAGTTGGTCGATTATGCTTAGTAGTGTCATCTGGCTTCTGACATTACTTGACAACCTAGTTTGCCCGATCTCTAACATATTTGTCAAGATAACCTTGGCAAATCAGCACCTTAATCTCATCTTTGAGTTGCCAGCACTCCTCAGTGTTGTGCCAATGATCTCAGTGGAAATGGCAGTATTTATTCTTATCTCTCCTTGTAGGTGAGGCCTTCATGGGATTGGCCATCGGAGATACCCTTGGTTTTCAATCTCCATCAAGATTTATGTGTGAGGAATGGACAAAGAGGCATAGGTATCAAACCACCGAGGTGGACTTCATGACCTCAGATTTTTCTAAGGTTGATCATAAGTATTTCCTTGATTTTTGTAGCCTTCTTCATGGGGCTATTTTTTTTCCTACTTTGTCCTTTTTTATCCACTTTTATTCAACTTCTCCTCCTTCTCTACCTAGGTACTTCTAGATCCAAGTTAGCATCTCCTTATTGGTATCTAAAAATTTTTTATTAAAAAAAGGTTAGGTGATTGCTTTAGAGTCCTTGCTTCAAAACATACATGACGACAGACTCATTGAAGTTTTTCACTTTCAGAGTGGCTGTGTTGAAATGCACCACATACTCATGGGGGGATTCACCCTCATGCTGAATCATGGAAAATAGACTATTTGTATTCTTCAAATGGAGCTAGTTGTTCTCAAAATAGGCAGCGAACAATTTGGCCATTTGATTAAATGAAGAAATGGACCCTAATTGGAGTTTAGAAAACCACACTCTCATGGATTTCTTGAGAGTAATGGAGAAAGATGCACACAGTAAAGCAACATATGCCCCTTATAGCCTCATAATATCTCTATAGCCCTTAAGATGATCTTGAAGGTCAGTGGAACCATCAAAAGATTTCATTGTTGGCATCTTGAATCAAGAAGGAATCGATTCTCTTGATCAACCTCTTTTCAAGATCTTGCTTTTTCTCAAGACCTTCCTTCCACTATGGCCTTCTACTATAAGAAGTAGATTCCCTTTTAAAAGATCGCTTCTGTTGATCAAAAAAGTGATCATGATGAGGTTCTTGATAGACCAGCCAATTGCTGTGTTGAGATAGAGCTTCTTACGGTATTGCTTTTTGCCGCTGCTCCATGGTGTGCTGGAGCTGCTGTACGATGGTAGTGAGAGCTTGGACTTATTATATCAAGATGTTAAACTACTATAGACCAACCATGATTGGAGGTTGAGGTTGAACTATCTCCGACGCAACTCTTGAAGAAGATGGAGTTGGCAGAGGGCGATTCTATGCTCTCTTGTTCATCACTTTCATAGAATTTTTGGATAAATATCCTTCCACTAGCATCAATCTATTACTGCAAGGCTTCAAGAGTTGATGTAAGATTATGCTGGAGAGTTGATTGAGGCCAAGTTGATATAAACTACGGATTGACCTGCAAAGAAGTCCCAAGAATCAACGAGATACTCTCCAATTTAGGATCCTCTGATGCTTTGGGGCATTGAAAGTAGATAGTGGAAACAAAGAAGTAGAAGACAAAGAGAATGAGTGTAAGTCACTATAAGAATCCAGACTATTAGCGATAGTAAAATACCATCGCTAATAGTTTTTCCGCTGTCGCTAATAAACCCGCTATCGCTAATACCATTATAAAAGCCAAATTAAAAAAATATTATCGCTAATTATCACTATTAGCGATGGCAAAAAAAGTATCACTAATAAGGATATTAACGACAGCTTTAGAGATGAAATAATTCCATCACTAATTATTTTTTAATATAATTTTTTTAAGAAAATTAAAAAATATTAGTAATAGCATTTTCATGGCTAACGCCATCACTAATGATTATTAGCAATCAATCATACCATCACTAATGCCATATTTATTTTTTAAAATTTTAAATAAAGTAAAAAAATATATTTTAAGAAATATGAGTGCTGGTAATTTGATCTCTAATGCTATCGCTAATAGTTATTAGCGATGGCAACTACCGTCGCTAATACCGATGCTAATAATTAATTTTATTTTTTTAAAATAACTAATAATAATATTTTTTAAAATTTATTTTAATTAATCATAATAAATTATGATTCCTAATATTTATTATAATTAATATTCAAAGATAATATGATAATCAAAAATTAAAAACTAATTATATTATAAAAAATAGAAATTATATAATTTTTTTAAAAGTAATATCAAAATAAATATAATATATCAAAAAAAAAGATCTGATCCTCATCATCATTCACCTCCTTCTCCTCCTGCTCCTCTCTAGTAGTTGGTGGATGAAAGCTGGATGTCCCAGCATTCTGTAATAAAAAAATAAAATAATATTAGTAAGTTTCGATATGGAGGCATATTTTCTGATACGAAAGTGTATCTTTTGATACGAAAGTATATCTTTCGATACACTTTTTTAATTCTTGAATAGATTATTCTTATAAGTTTCATTCGATGATATGAAATTATAGGCACCCACTACCCATTGATTGAATGGTTAGATTGAATTTTTAACCCCAAGATCCCCTTTCCAAACTCAAACCTAAATATACGAAGCTTCTAAAAATAAAAACTTAAAATAAGTAAAAGCATTTAATAATATGATTATCTAATGTGATGGCTGGAATAACAAGCCTAGTTGATCACGTAGCTATGGATCCTAGAGAAGCTCCATGATTGTATCGTAGATGGCATTCAAGAGGCTCTGAGGTCGCTGGCTTAGAAGCCTTTGCATGACCTCCTCCACATGCGCATTGCTTCAGATCTGGGACACTGAGATTTGTAAGAATGTCGAAAAATATCGAGATGATGAAGGGTTGAAGTTATAGCCGAATTCTATAACTTGGCTCCTACTCACCCCCTAATGGCACTAAGCCATCCCTCAAGGTCAAGGAAGGACTGAGAAGATGGGTCATCACCATACCCCTCAGCAACGTACGTCGTATAATGCATTTAACAGTTCAAAAATATATTAGTTGTAATATAAAAATTAGATCATGTAACAACATAATTAGTAAATAAAGTTTGAAGTTTTTACCGTGATCTATTGTGACGTAGAATCTAAATAATTATCAGTACTCCTAGATTAGTGTGTGGCCCACCACAACTACAGCTAGTTTGATGGATGATCTAGTTGGTATCTATAATAAGTAAATAATAAAATTAAATTAATTAAAATATGCATATAAGAGTTTTTGTAGTTCTAGTGAAGAATTTTGGTATTGATTTCATACCAGTCTATTAACCGCAACATGTGTACCGATCGAACCACCCATATGCCTAATCGGATCTTGCTAAGTGGCTCAGTTCTATCGGGCCCTCTGTCACCTATTAGAGTACTCATTACTTTATTGGTCGTAGAGAGCCTACCATATGTCTGCCCATATCCAATGATCCATGAAGGACCTCCAGTCCAATGATGACTGGGAATTAAAGTGCTGGATGGTAGACTGCTTGAGGCTATAAAGGCCATCTCAAAGCCTCCATATGGCTACCTTCTCAAAGATCTTACGTTCATCCTAGAGAGTCTCGAATTGATAGTACTCCTACAAGATAGAAGTAAGCATGTACTTATATGTAATTAAAATACCAACATATCAAAAATTTAAAAATTAAACTAGTTTTAACTTATCAAAAATATTTGCCAGACTGTATCACGACCTCCAGATGGTTAACTAAAAAACTCGTTCACCGACCTTAGCATCAAGCATCGAATGATGCCAGTAACCACACGAAATACTATAGACTCTCTAAATATGCTGCAAAATTAATTTTGAAAAATAAATGTTAACTCTAGAATTGCTAAATTCTAAATATATTAATTAAAGTTATAGTACTTACGAGCGGCTTTGAACATAGATGAGTTGTCTATCCTCCGGTTGAGTCAAAGGTACCATGAGCTAGGCAGGTCCTCGATCATGACTCTGTATCTGTGAGCCAGTCACTACTGCATGTGACTGTAGGGTCACTGATGACACTTAGTTATCCAAATCTGAGCATAAAATATCTAATATAAAAAATATTATATTAGTTAGCAAAAAATAAAATAATAATATCTAAAGTGTTAGAGTTTAATTACCATCTGATATGAGATATGCGAAATAATGCAAGCTGGCTGCATGATCGCTCTCTCCTCGAGAGCTCTGTCCTTGGCTAGAATGGCTCCGATCTCTAAAATATATGATGTATAATCTTTAAAAATAAAAATAAAAACCAAAGCAAGCAGATGACCTAAAACTTGGTTCAAATAAAATATCTATCAAAATATAACAAGATGATCAAAATTTAACTCACATGTAATAAAGATTGCTAGTTAGCATCTACAATGTATTAGCAAAAACATAATTCTCATCAGTAATACATGAAAATGTATCGGTCTACTGGTCCCCTAATTTAGGCATTATCAGATTCTCATCCAGCAGTACATGATAATCTCAATACATGAAAATGTGAAAAAGATTCAAATCTACCATTGAAATAATAAGGCATTGCAAGTTTCTTTACACCTTTAACCATGAGGTGGCTGCAAGTGGTTGTCTGCGATGTGACAAACCATCCAAGCTTGCCCTGCATTGCAAGTTCCTCTGCACCTTTAACCATGAGATGGCTACAAGTACTTATCTGTGATGTAATAGACCATCCAAGCTTGAGCATACAACAACAAGAATAGAATGCATCACCCCCATTTAGGTACATCTCGCACAGGCAGTCATTATAGCCTCTCCAAACCCCTAGCCGCTTTCTCGAGCTGCAAATCAAAAGTATAAATTTTATTAAAAAATAAAATAATAATTTAAAAATAAAATTCATATGCTCATGCAGTCTAGTTATCTAGCAAGCTCCAAGTTTGCATGTGCGGGATATGTGTCTTGACCATCCCTATTTACAATGATGTTCTTTACTTAGTGATTATGCTTTTGGAAATGATGCACTCTTAGTTCAAGGATGGGCTCATTATCTTTATAAGAGATGTATTAATAGAGAAATACTTAATAGTGATACAATAATTGTCCATTCATATAGGAGTGGATTATGCCAAACTATAAGTATTGGTACCTATATAGGAGATGTGGGAGATAATATGCATGGACAGTAAGCTCTAGTATATGATTAGCATATTTGGTGGATTTAATTTGGTTATCAGTCGAAGCCCATGCATGTAATAATCTTTCAGATAGCAACTGCCATAGCTGTGATGGACTATAGGAGTTACTATAGTTATAGCCTTGCTTAGCCTCTAGGATGTAGCAACCCTATAGAGGGTAAGCATGACTATAACCATAGCAACCCTATAGTCCATCATGACTATAATGATTGCAATCTAAAAGATTATTATATGGACATCCACCAATAATCAGATCAAATACCAGATGTGTTAATCATTTGCTAAAGTCTGTCACCATTAAGCCCTTGTACATTAGCAAGGTCTTGGACAAGTAGAGCCTTCGGAACCCTTGCAATTATCTCCCACGTCTCGATCCCCATACAGGTACCAATACTTATAGTTTGGCATAAATCCACTCCTATATAAATAGGCAACTATTCTATCCCTATCAAATATTTCTTTATTGATATATTTCTTACAAGGATAATGATCCTGTCCTTGAACTAAGAGTGCAGTATTTTCAAAAGCATAATTATAAAAGTAAGGGATATCATTGTAAACAGGGATGGTTTGCAATGCTACCCAAACTTCTTTCGATTCGAGCACTCTGCATGTTGAGATCGGAGTACGTAGGATATGTCTTGGCCCTGTACTTGAAATGCTACCCGAATCTTCCCTCAATTTGAGCATTTTGTATGCCGAGTTTGGAGACCTTTTCTCAGTTCGAGTGCTTTATATGCCGAGACTAAAGTATGTAGGGTACATCTCAGTCCCATGTTTGCAATGCTACTAGAACCTTTCCTAGATTTGAGCACTCTGCATGCTAAGACCAGAGCGCGTAGGGCACATCTTGGCCCCATGTTTGCAATGCTATCTGGATCTTTTCTCGATTTGAGCACTTTGCATACTGAGATTGGAGCACGTAGGGCATGTCTCGGCCCTACATTTGTAGCCCAAACCTTTCCTCCATTCGTGCACTCTGCATGCCAAGACCAGAGCGTGCAAGGTATGTCTCGACCCCATATTTGCAATACTATCCGAACCTTCTCTTGGTTCGAGTACTTTGCATGCCGAGATCAGAGTGCATAGAGCATGTCTCGGCCTCATGTTTGCAACCTGAACCTTTTCTCAGTTCGAGTGCTCTGCATGCCGAGATCGAAGCATGCAGGGCACGTCTCGACCTCATGTTTGCAACCCAAACCTTTCCTCAGTTTAAGGCTCTACATGTCGAGATTGAAGTACACAGGGCACATCTCGACCTCATCGAGACTGGAGTGTGCAGGGCACATCTTGACTCTGTATTTGCAATGCCATCTGAACCTTCACTCAATTTGAGCACTCTACATAACGAGATCGAAGCACGTAGGGCACATCTCAACCTCATGTTTGCAATGCTACTCGAACCTTCTCTTAGTTTGAGCACTCTGCATGTTGGGACCCAAATTCTATATAAATTAATACTTAATTAATTAATTTTTTAATTTTTAATTATGCTTAAATAATATAATTTAAATAAAATAATTTTTAGTGATGGTATTAGCTATCACTAATACTATTGCTAATACTCATAACAGAAGAAGGCTACCATATAGGATTGAGACATGGGCCAGCATGCATGAATTGAGGCACGAGTGGGTACAGGCAAGTAGGGACTAAGGCTCAGGGATGTGGCCACGGACGGAAGCTTGGGAAGATGGGAGGCGGGAGGCGATCGAAGGCTTGGAGAGGCAGGCCGAGTGCAACCAGGGGGAGATAGTCGGAGGGAAGCCATCAGTCGGAGGAGAGAGGGGGTGGTGGGGGAACTGAAGGATGGGGGAGAGGGGCTAGTGGGGGAGAGGGGGCTAGTGGGTTGGGTTTCAAAGAGGTGGGAGAAGGTCGGGAGCTTGCAGCTAGAGGCTCAAGGAGGCACATCGGGGTGCAGCCAAGGGGAGGCAGTCGGGGAATCACCGACCGAAGAGAGAGGGAGGGGCGGGGGGACTGAAGGGCGAAGGAGAGGGGAGTGGCAGGTCGGGGTTTCAGGGAGGCGAAAAGAAGCCAGAAGCTTACAACTAGGGGCTCAGGGAGGCAGGCCGGGTGCAACCAAGAGGAAGTCATCAGTCAGGGGAGAGAGGGGGTGGTGGGAGGATCGAAGGGCAGGGGAGAGGAGTGTGTGGCGGGTCAAGATTTTGGGGAGGTAGGAGGAGGCTAGGAGCTTGCAGTTGGGGGCTCGAGGAGACAAGTCGGATGCAATTGGAGGGAGGCAGCCAGGGGGAAACCACTGGCCGGAAGAGAGTGGGGGTGGCGGGGGGACCAAAAGGCAGGGGAGAGGGGGGTGGTGGAGAAAAAATCTAGGATTTGTAAGATCTATTCCAAAATTTTTTCAAAATAGATAGCAAAAGCTACAAATTAATTATATTAATTTATAAAATATTATAAAAAAATCTCTTAGATCTAGGATCTAATGACATGATTCATGCATGCATATAAATCTAAAAATTAAATATTAAATAAAAACATGAATGTTGATCATATCAATATCAAATAACACTAGATCTAATCTAGTAGCAGAAAGAGATCGTATCTCTTTTATCCTTCGCAAGTTGGGATCTTCACTTGCTAATCTGAGGTTGAGATTGTTACTTTGAGCTATACACGTATCCAGCCTCTATGAGAAGTCAACACAAAGTTTCGATCTTAATCCAAAGTTCAGCAACTAGAAATCAGCATAGTGTACTAGCACTGTGCTGATCCTTCTTTAATGGTTTATGGCAAATCTCCTTCTTTAAACAACTTGGATTATCCAAGAACCAAAAGAGGAGAATGGAGGATCTAAAAGAGGCCTTCTTTCTTATGTTTTTCTCTCAAAAAGGTGGTGGAAGAAGGTACAAAAACAAAAATCCTAGAGAAGACCCTTCTTCTCTATTTCTTTCTCTCACCTAGACACAATAACTTATGTCTTTACAAAGTCCCACGCCTAAGACCCCTTTAAGCCCAAGGTTCCCATGCCCAAACCCACTCTTTTTGTTGGAAATTCTGTAGAAAACTTAGGCCCTAACCTTCTTTAAATAAAGAGATAGAGAGAAGTCCTTGTCTAGGTCAAACACCTAGAAAGACATGTCCAAACATGACAAGAATTAGGGTGCCCAGCTCTTGGGCACCCCCTCCTAATTTTCAGGCATGGGCACCCTAAGAATGGCACACAAAACTTTCTCCTTTTCACTAAAATAATCAAAGAAAAAATCTAGAGAGTTGGCACTACACAGGGGATAGAGTTTTGGTTTCTTAAAAATCTATCAAATAGAATTTCAAATCAAAACTATTTGCTAGTTTTGACTTGGTCCAAAACCTCTTTCCATCTAAGAAAGGTGGGAGGCACAAGGGGGGCATGGAGAATCTCTAGGTGTCAGAAAACTCATGCCAAAAAATATGGAAAGGGACATTAGGAGGGCCAAGTGGGACAAGGGTGAAGTCCTAGTTAAACTAGGACTTCATGCTTTGACTAGTCAAAGCTATTCTTTAGCCCAATTAAATTAAAACATGCACAATCCAATTAGATATGGTCTTAGTCCAACCAAAACCATAATTAAATTAAATTAAATTTAAATTTAATTTAAATTTTAATCAAATTATAAATTAGGTGCACTCAAGTCCTAATTGAATAGGAACTTGTTTTTCCTTGTAATTGGCTTATCCCATAAACCAATTGAACTTGATCTAATCAAGCCCAAACTAAATCTAATTAAATTTTATTCAATTATACTCGATCTCAGTCCTTAAGCTAAATTAGATTAAGCTAGTTAGAAATCTAATTGCTAATCAATCCTCCTGCAATACTTGCATTAAATCAAACATTAATCATATTGAATGTTTAAACCTAAAATGATTCTTAACCATTGATCAATCATCCGATCAGATCGAGATCTCTAACATGTGTGGCCCCATAGGTTTGAATCTAAGTCAGTAGCATAGGAATAAATTTTTATATCAATCAAAATGACTATCTAGCAATGATACCCGACGACCGGATAGATCGAATGTATAAAGCAACACTCTTAGAATCCATGTGGATATGATTTTTATATAATTCATTCCCTTGACCATGAATGCTCATCGGATGACTTAGGATTTAACTATCAATCTTGAATAGGTAATTCATATTGTATTTCAAAATACCAAATCCATCGCATGGATTATCCTGACGAAGGTTTTACTAAATTGAAATACAGTGATGTATTATCTCCAACCTATTGGAGTGGTCAATCCTATCTTGATCACTCATCGACTTCACAAGTAGTTGACTATGCATAGAAACCTTCCATCATTGAATTAAAAATTTAGGTAGTCTAGCTCGAAAACACAGTGAGTTGCTTGTAAGTCACCATGGCAATCTTAGATCTAAGGAACACTTATACTTATATCCCATTAGAGCAATTTTTGATAGCAGAATGCTTCAAAATTGGTTACATTGGTTACATTCCATGATGAGGTACCTCTACATCTTATCTGTAGGTTATACCAGTATCTCCATACTCTTTGGTTAAGAAGATAATCAATCTATATGGCACACAATGATCTACATTCAATAAACATTGTCATCCTAGTTAACAATATATCATTTGATCATGAACAATTTAAGGACTAATCGATAAATCCTCTCTTTATTGAATTTAAATAATCCTAAAGACTTCATCACAATACAAGAGTTCATTAAAAGATGCAAATTTATGATAAAAAATATCAGAATAAAATTTTATTCATTAATAAACTATACACATTTACTATATTAGCATAACCATCAATAGGTTGATGATTGTCTTTGGAACATATTTTTCAATAACTACTTATTCTAAAACCACTCGATATCCATCTTCGACTTGTGGTTATTGAACTTCTTTACCGATAGGGCTTTAGCGAAAGAGTCGATCAAGTTTTCCTTTCCTTCGATCTTTTGAAGATCAACGTTACCTCGATCCATGATCTTTTGGACTAGGTGGTAAGGGTGCAGTATATACTTCATCCACTAGTGTGCCTTCAATTTTTTTGCCTGAGCGATGGCTCCAGTGCTATCATAGTATAGCAGGATCGGACCATCTAGGGAGGGTGCAACTTTGAGCTCAGTGATGAATTTTTTCAATCACACAGCTTTCTTTATAGCATCGAATGCCGTGATGTACTTCATTTTGTAAATAGAGTCTGCCGCAGTGTGCTACTTGGAACTCTTTCAGTAGACAGCACTATCATTTAAGGTTTTCAAATCTGACTCACCATAAACCAGCTACTGATCCTTAGTATTTCTTACATACTTAAGAATGATTTTTACAACCTTCTAGTAGTTCTTCCTTGGATTAGATTGATATCTACTTACTACTCCTAGTGAGTATGCCATATTTGATCTCATACATATCATGGCGTACATGATAGATCCCACTATCAAAGCAATGGGATTTTAATCATACGCTCTCTCTCTTTAGGAGTTGTTGGACAATCCATCTTAGAAAGAAAAATTTTATGGCCTATTGGTGTTAGATATATGTGCCCTAGAAGCCAGAATTGACTGACACTTATAATACACTTCTAGGGGCAAAATTATAATTTTGATTATAATCAATAAAATTAATTATTTTCTATCACATATGTGTATTTAGTGTCTGTGATACACCCTTTGAGTTAATGATAATGATAATTCATATTTTCAAGAGTTGAAAATTTAAGACATGAATAATCATTATTAACTCATAAAATGCTTCCGACCATAGGATCATCACAAGGATGGTGATTGATCCGGAAGGTTGGTGTACAATCGCTTCTCTTTAGTAGATGAGTCTTGAGTCTACGATGTGGAAACATCAAAGTGAAAGTACAGCTACTCATTAGAGAATGAGGGCACCGAGCATGACCATCTTGAGTAGTCATTAGGAAGACTACCTTCTCGTCAATGACTAACTCGATGCTGCAGTAGTGTGTCTGATTCTTTGATTTGAGGTGCATCAGTAGTTCACCTTGAGGGTGTTATATTTTGACTACTCCATTACTCGATCTCCTAGCCATTCGAAACCCTGAGGTGTATGTTGGCTATAGCATGTTCATTGTAGGAACTGGATTGCATCAAGATGGAATCTATCTACCTCGATGATAGAGGAGCAGCCCTATGATGATCATGAGAATCAAGTCCAGAAGTTCATGGCCATGGCAGAGTGAAATAATATAAAGAGTTTCTATTTAGCTTTTTACATCAGACTTGAATCGAATGATTACATCATATGACAGAAACTAGGGTTTGACGAGTTCATCTTAACCCTAATCTGATCGACGCTCAAGATAGAAGAACTTAATCACACAGATTGCTGCACCAAGAGGTTCGCATTCAGCTCTGATGGGTTGCCACCATATACTGCTAGGTGTTACTGGTGGATTTTAGGAGCAAGTAGAATGATTTAGATGATCAATCATTCTAGCTGTTCGAATCAGAAGAGTTCTGATCCATTGAAAGGTATTTCGATGATGTCGATGATAGAGATCATGACATATCTCATTACCATACAAAATTGAATCTAACTGGATCACACAAATAAGAATTTGAATCTGATGATCATCAATTGAACTAATCCAGTTCAATTGATCTAAATAAGATTCAATTAGGTTCAAGAAAATCATGCTAGCACTCGATTGAACCTAATGTTCTTCTTTTACTATCATAAATAGTTATCCTGACTGAGCCAAAGAAGTTTGTGTTCGATTAGAGGCCTTCACTTGGTCTGACTAGAGCCTGTCTAGGTCAGAAAAGAATTATCTTATTTTGTAAGATAATACCTGCCATTTTTGGTCACTTGCCATTTCTCGTCCTTTGACTTTGGTCAAAAGTTGATCTTTGACTGGTCAAATATTGACCATTGATACTTTGACTTTTGTCCACGTGTCATGCACCTATTGGAGAGCTGGTGGGGGCTTGTCCCCCTACCACAACCTGGCAAGGAGGAGGGCGCACGCTACCCTTGGCGTGCGCCTAAGTTGGAGGCACCCAGGAGGGTAGCGTGCGCCCAAGTTGGAGGCACCCAGGAGTCCTTGTTAGATAGGGACTCCATCTTCTTTTTGGATTCCAAATAGACTCCTCCTAAGAATCAAGTTTGACTGATCTTAGGTGCCATCTAAGGAGAAATCCAAGGGACTCTATTCCCACCAATCAGATTTAGATTTGATTTCACAAAGGGTTGTGATTGGTTGGAAAGAAGAGGAGTTGGATCACGCATAGTCTATAAATAAGACCCTACGCCCAACTCAAAGAGAGAACAAATTCCCCATGCCCCAAGGCTGCCTCTCTCTTCCTCCTCCATGCCAAGCCCATCTTCTCCCTCTCCTCTCCATGCCCAAAGTAATTTAGGATTTTAGTTGGTGTGATTCAGGCGAGAAAAAGGCGACTGAAAGCTAGAAGGCTGCGCTGCTGCAAAGGACAACTGCTGATCTTCGAAAGGTATTTTGAAGATCCTCCAAATCAGATTTAGATCTAATTTTTGGATATGTGATAGAGAAGAAGAGAATCTCCAGATCCAACATGAGTGGATACTAGTAGAGGTCAGGCACTTG
>QRFJ01000442.1:865356-952180 GCA_006176705.1 Cocos nucifera | reverse complement strand
ATTTTACTGATCATGATCCAACTATGGAGCTCTTTTCTACCAAGATTGCTTGCAAAGGATATGGGTATATGTATCTCTGAGACCTAAGATCACCATGGTTACTTACAAGTAACTTACTATATTTAGGTATTGAACTACCTGAATTTCTAATTCAGTGATGGAAGGCTACTAGGTGCAGCAAGTACTTGGCTTGTCGGTGCATGAGTCAAGATGGAATTGATCCCTCTAAGTGTTGGAGCAAGTGCATCGCTATATTTTAATTTAGCAAATCTTCGATCGGGGTAGTCCATATGATGGACGTTGAATTTTGAAATACAATGTGGATGAAATTTTAGGATTGGCAGTTAACCCTAGATCATTTTATGAGTATCATGGTTAAGGGGATGAATTATATGGTAACCATATGCCATAGGTTCATCGATGTTGCATTATAAATTTTGACCTATTCAAATATCGAATATCATTGCTAGATGGTTACGTCGATTGGTCACATCAATTAAGTTTGACCTGATCAGATCATGTGATGATCTAATCGCTTATGGGAGATTTGACCTTAATTTGATCAAGATCCGAACCTAATTAATTTCTAATTTGATTAGAAATTAATTGGATTGGATTGAGCCTAATCTAATTAGATTTGACCTAATCTAATTGGATCTAAAAAAATTGGTTTAGATGAAACCAATTTTGAAAAGTCAAATAAGTTTGAATTTCAAACTTATTTCTTCCTGCGCCATGACACTTGGAGCCATGCCCTTCTTCATGCAAATTTTGAATTTGTGTGAGAGTTCTCCAAACTCTAATCTGAATTGTGCGCCCCTTCTTTGCCCCTCTTTGACCTGATCCATGTGTTGGATCAGATGAGATTAACTTGAATTTTGAATTCAAGTAAGTTTGTTTCTCCTCTAACTATCTTATCCATGATCCCCACGTCACCATGTATTTGTTGCACATTTTTTTGTTGCATTTTTTCAGAGTGGGCATAGAAGGAGAGTCCTTCTGCTCGTCACCCACCTGATAGGGGCGTTGGAAATGGATAGGACTCCTCTTGAAGTTTGAATTCAAGTGTTATGGTTAGAGGTTGCAACAAATCTTATCATCAACCCTTATCTCTTCCATGTTGTTTTTCCAAAGATTTCATGCCAATAAAAGGGTGATTTTTTTTGGGTGTGTGTGGTAATACGTGAGGCATCTAAGAGGTTATGTGAGGTGTTTCTGTAGAGAGAAAGGTTGGGGCGCATCTCTTTTGGCGTGAGAATTTTCCAAAGAGAAAAGGGTGTCAAAGCTATCTATTGAGGGTGTGTGCTGAATCCTAGAGCAGGGACTCTGGATTCAGGTGGAGAGATTGAGCACTGTGAGTGCTAGATCTCCATCGATTTTCCATCACCACCTCCTATTCCTCCATAGATTTTTTGATCTTCTAGAGCATTCGAGAGATCGAGAGCAAATCATCAATTGGATTGATGAAGATCAACCGTGGAAGGCCTTGACGAGGAGCTAGCACTTCTGAGGGACTGATCAGGACCAGGGACTCCCTGTGGACTCACCATAGAGGTCAGATATGTATGCGACTGTAGCGAGATGGGAGAGCATCTTTCGATGGATTTGGATTATGGAGTTCACCTATCTGTGCATAGGTACTATATTCTGAACATAGATCGATCAGCAAATACGATTTACTGATCGAATATATTTTATTTTTCTGATTCATATAAACATATCAAAGATCCTAAGTAGGATTTTATAATTAGATCATAGCATGCATAAAATTAATGTAGATTAATTTTGCTTCTCCTGCTATATATTTCAAAAAAGTTTCAAAAAGCATGCTTAGAATCGTGCTAGTTTTTCTTCAGATGGTATCAGAGCACTAGGTTGCTCAACATGTTTTTATATAAATTAGAAAAAATTAATGTTTGCATATATGATATGCTTTAGATCTAGATTGTTTTAGATTAGATCTAAACAAAACAATGATCGCACGGACTGTAGGTCATCCTGCTATAAAGTTTACCCCTTATGGTGGAGAGGTTATCCTGTTACATTGCGATCTATAAAATTAATCATAAAAAATTTTGATATGATCTGATGAATTTTTATGATATGTTTTGAATTAATTTTAATCTAAATTTCATCATGAATTAGTGTTTAGATTAGATCTAAATATTTCATGATTTTTATATAATGTACATAGGTTTAGATTAAACCTAAACATGATCTTGTGAAGGTTCTATTCACTAGTCGAGCCAGCTGTCTCAGAAATTGAGCTAGCTCAACCAGCATGCCCACCTAAAAATAGTCTCTGGACTACTGTTCTAGCCGACTTGGTCAGGAATCAGACTGGCTCGACTTCTATTTGGGCCAGCTCGGATGGGATCCAAGCCAGCTTGATGGAATGTTAGCCTTCTAGATATTTATTTGAGCCGACTTGGATGGGATCCAAGCCAGCTTGACAAAATATTAGGTTTTAGATTTTTTCTGCTCGAGCCGACTATCTTAGGGATCGAGCTAAGCTCGACTTTCACTTGGATCGGCTCAGATGGGATCCGAGCTAGCTCAATCAAGAAGTTGGCTGAAGCTATTTGATGGCTATTTTTGATTGAACAAACCTACAACTAGTGCTTGTTTGTGAAATAAGCCAACCCATGTTTGAAAGAATCAACCTATTTAGTGAAACAACGCTAGGTTGTAAAGAATCTTTCAAAAATTGAAAATTATTTTCGAAATGCCAAATTCCAACCCATTAGCCCAAAACTTAATTAAAAGAATTAAGCATTGTCTAGTAGGATTTAGAACTATGAATTAAAGATCCTAAGATAAATCCATAATTCTATGGGTTAAAGGATTAGATGAATTAGATCTATTAATTGGATTAGACCTAAGGTTAGTTAAAGAATAGATTAATCTAGAGTAGTTAATCAAATCTAACCAAGTGTTGATTTAGATTAGGTCAAGGACACTCTAGACTCAACTTCAATAGTTGTAGTTGAATGAGTTCATGTCTTTAACGAGATCAAGATGGATTTAATTCATGGCTAAGTGGTCTAGCCCGAAATTATTAGGTTGATCAGATTAGATCTAATTAACCGATTGGTGTCTAAGGTAAGTTTGGCAGACAAGACCAGTGGTTTTTAATTGGAAGCTACTCACGCTGATTCGATCTTTGACGAGTTAATGGCATATTCCTTCTACTGATCTCACTTACCTGACTGACATGGTAGATTAGGATTTGATTAGATCACTTAGTGATTCGAGCTAACCCATGTCACTAGAAATCAGTTTGACTGATTTCAATTTAGTAAGACTGAATTAGGTGCCCATGGATCGAAATTGATCCTAGTCCTCATCAATCGACTTGGTGAAGTAAGTGGAAGGATTTGACTTTATGAAGTCAGTAGAAGAAATATGGTCCATATCCTTTCTATCTCAAATCATAAGTAAATTAAATTCTCTAAATTATTAGGTGCATAAAATGACTAAGTTATGGGGATAACCGAGTCATAGCCTCCTATTAAGGTGAATAGTAATGAGTCCAATTTTCTAGATGGACATTATGTAGGTGGTGTGGTGCTCCCAAGCCTTGGGAGGCCATGGGCGGAGCCAGGATGAGGGCTCTAGGGAGACTAGGATAGGTGCAGTCCTAGGGCTAAGACAGGAGTTGCCCTAGGATAGAGGCGGTATGTAGCTCTCTACGGGCTTGAGGTTCAGGTATTAAGAACCTTGAGGGGCTTGGTGGGAGCTTCAAAAACCTAGGACACAAGGTGGAGTGAGGAACCAAAGTCGGGAGATTCAAGACTATAGAAAAAGAGCTTTCTACAGGTTAGCCGGCTCAGTCCAAAACTGGGTCGGCTAAGTCTTAGAGCATAGGATAGATAGAAGGTCGCACTCGAAACTATAGGCACGACATAGAAATTGGGTCGGCTCAGTCTAAAACTGAGCCGACCCAGTCTCAGGTTAGTAGGCTCAGTGCTGAGACTAAGCCGGCTCAGTCTACAGGGAGAGTTATGCATGGGTTCTGTTTGGGCTAGGATAGGAACTTATCCTAGGGGTATTAAGATCTAGTTTAAGAGGTCTTAAGGAAGCTAATTCATGTATGAATTGGGTTTAAATCCAAGGGATGAGAGCATGTGAGACAGGTGTACATGGGCTCGGTGAGTGCTTTCATGTATTGGGTTAGCCTAGGAAAGTTTTTGAGCTAGGATTTATTAGGATTCATGTGAAAACTCTAGGATACATAAACTAGGATATTGTAACTTTTATAATAAGGGTTGGAATACAATTGAGCTTTTCTCCCTGACTCTTTTCTCTCTTCTCTCTGGTTCCAACGCCAAAATCCTAGCTTCTCTCATCTTTCTTAGATCTTCTTCAGTTTACTGGATTAACACTTCAGGTTCACGCAAGAGATCGAATCTACGATTATGATTTCGAGCAGCTGTAGGAACAATAATTGGTATCAGAGTGAGGTGATGCCAGTTGGTGGGCTTACAATTGGTATCAGAGCTCGGTTTAGCATGGAGGAGGAAGAAGATTGGTTTTCAGTAGAGATCAGCAGTGAGATTTAGATCTAAAGGCTTTCTCTAGGTTTTATAAGAAAGGAAGAGATCACAGGGCTGTTGTCTACCATCCCTAGTCAAGGTATTTCTCAGATCTATCATTTGCTGTTATTTGATTTGGATTGATCATGGAGAACAGCGGGTTGAAGATAGGATTAGAGAAGTTTGATGGAAAGAAAAGTTTCACGATGTGGATGGTAAGGATGGAGGATCTGCTGGTTCAGATGAGGCTGGATTTGGCCTTGGAGGATAGGCTAGGGAAGATGACAAACAAGGAGTGGGTATCCTTAGAGAAAAGAGCATGTGCCACGATTAGGGCTTGTTTGGTGGATGAGATTTTGTATGATGTATTAGAAGAGAGAACCCCCAAGGGATTATGGTTGAGGTTACAATAGTTGTACATGGGGAAGAACATGTGCAATAAGTGATTACATACATTATTTCTTTCGAATTGATTAAGCTCTTCTTGCATTGTATTTATTCAATTATGGTCTTTTTCAGCTTCATCTATGATTTTAGGTTCAAAATATGAAACAAATGTAAAGTGATTACATACATCTCTAAGTGAAGAATGAGTTCTTACCTTATATATAGGATTATCAACAATTAGTTCTTTGGGATGATTGTGGTCATACCTCCATTCTCTTGGAAGATCATTTATACCTAAGGTTGTTCTTGTTGTTCTTCACCTTCATCCTCTTGTTTGTTCTCATGTTCTTGATCGCTGTCGAAGGCAGTCAAAAATAAAACCTAACTGACTACTATATAGATAGGGTGAGTCAGAGTCGAATCCATAGAGATTGTGTTAATTGTATTTGAATTGTAAATTAAAAGTGATTAAAATTAATTAAAAGTTGATTAATTAAAAGGCTAATTAAGAAAGCAAATTAAATAGCAAATTAATTAAAAAAAAGTTGCAGGTATGGAGATGGATTCTCAGGATCTCTATTGGTCACTTATTTAACAGTTGGTATTCTTTTTAATATGCTTTAATTGATATCTAATCAATAAAGATATAATCTATCTTAGAGAGCACGGCCTGTATCTTTAAATCACAACCCATCTTGTAAAGTTATAGACTAGTCTAAACTGATTTAGATATAAAAAAAAAAAAAATTAACCTACATATAATTTATCCTAAGAGCACGAACCGTACCCATAATTCACGACTCGTCCCAAGGGTAATAAACTATTTTAGATTAATTGCAAGAAAATAAAGACATAAAAATATTTAAACTAAAAACAGTCTTTATTGCAAACTAAAATAAAATACAAAAGATGAAAAATAGAAAACACCATCAGAAGAAAATCACAATGATCTCCTGAGAAAGAGAGGATCAGCCAGATATCGAGGAGCTTCTCACTGAAATCTTCATCCTGGAGGCTTGCTGAAGAATTTGGACTACAGCGGGTGATAGAAATTCAGAATAGGAGAGAAGTTTTGGTGGAGATGCAGGCTTTGGTGCTGGTTTGAAGAAGGAAGAAGAAAAAAGGTTGAAGAAAGAAGAGCTTGAGAGAGAGAATTAGGGAGAGAGAGAAATTTTGGTGAAAAGAGGGCTTTGGAGAGCTTAGGAGGGGCTAATCCCCTAAAGGGAAGCTTCTCTGGGCATATGGAAGCTTTAGGAAGATTTTTATAGAGAGAAAAGAAGAGAAATTGGGTTAAAATAAGAGAAAAACTAAAGAAATTAAGTCTGTATCAGATTCTACTCCCTAAAATAATTTTCTTCCATCAGATCGGATCTCAATGGTCTAGATTTGGTCAAAATCGACCTTCTGTAGCTTAAATAGGGTCCCAATTAAATTTCAATCATTTGATTAGTCAATTGGATGAATTTGGACCGTTGGATGGCACTAGATCTTCCTTAATCAAGTCGAAGATAAATTCTGAGCATTGGATCTTGACCGGCTCGCTTCTTGACCATTGGATCGCGCAAATCAGCTGGGTACTGTTCGAATCAAAGCAGGAATTGATGTGGACCATCGGATCTCCATCGGATTGAACACAGACCATCCAATCTCGCCTAGCATTGGAGCTATGGACTGCCAAATCGGGTACACCGAACGCCTCCGCCAATCATTGTGCGCTATTTCTAAGAAAATTATCATTCTACCCTTATGAGCCATGATGGATTTTTGGTGAACCCCTTAAGGGTCTACGTCTGCCATGTGGCGCTCCCTGATTCACCGCGCTCGCTAAGCTGGCCGGTCTATGATAGCAACCGTGGACCGGCTGACTGGTCTACCATGTACTGGACTATTTTTTTTAAACTTCTAGGTTTCATAACTTTTTTATTTTAGCTTCGATTTAAGTGAAATTTATTTCGTTGCAATCCATAAATTGAGCTCTTTTCATCCATGACCTTTTTTCTATAAAAGATAAAATAAAAATAATAATTCTTAAGAAATAAGGATAAATTAATTAATAAATTAATATTTTTATAAATATATTTTATGTGTTTATCAGTTCTTCTTCATTTTAAATTATTGAGTCCTTTAGGATGAGCTTATTCATCCTTTCTATAAGAGGACCTGCATCATCAATACCTTCACTTTTCTTTGATGGAAGATCATTAGTCTCATCGAATACAATATATATGTATTAACTCCTCTACTACTAAGGCACTTTTATTAAAAACTCTAAAGGCTTTACTAGAAGATGAATATCTAAGAAAGATAGCTTCAACAAATTTTGTATCAAATTTTCTTGATCTTTCTTTATCATTATTCAAAACAAAACATCGGCAACCAAAAATATGAAAATATGCAATGTTTGGATTTCTTCCTTTCCAAAGTTCATAGGATATTTTTTTTTAAAATTGGTCTAATTAGGGTATGGTTTAAAATGTAACATGCCATGTTAATTGCTTCTACCCAAAAATATCATAAGAGGTTGCTTTCACATAGTAGGTATGGACTATTTCTTTTAGAGTTCTATTTTTTCTTTCTACTATCACATTTTGTTGGGGTGTTCTAGGTGCTAAAAAATTATGATCTATGCCTTTTTCATCACAAAATTTTTTAAAATTTTGATTTTCAAATTTGATTCCATGATCACTTTGAATACTTTGAATTAAAATTTTTTTTATTTATATTTTTTGATAAAATTTTGAGAAAACATAAAAATTTCATCTTTATGTGCAAAAAAAAATCCATGTGAAATATAAAAAATCATCGATAATTATAAAACCATATCGTTTGCCACCTAAACTAGTAGTTCTAGCAGGTCCAAATAAATCAATGTACAATAATTCCAATGGCCTAGAAGTTAAAATCATATATTTTGACTTGAATGAAACTCTAGTTTGCTTACTTAGTTGGCTTGCATCATAAATTTTATCTTTTTCAAAATTTAATTTAGATAAGCCGGTAACTAATTTCTTTTTAATAAGTTTAGAAATAGAATGCATGCTTATATGTGCAAGTCTATGTTGCCAAGGTCAACTAGTCTCATTAATTTTGGCATTCATGGCTATTAGACATTGCATGTTTATCATGGAAAGATCATTCAAATCTATCATATAAATATTATCTTGCCTATGGTCAATAAATTTAATGCCATCATCATTGGAACTAGTTACAATACATAAAGAAGATTCAAAAATGACTTTATAATCTTTGTCACATAATTGACTAATACTTAAGAGATTATGTTTAAGACCATCCACTAATAAAATATTTTCAATATATTTGGAGGAAGTGATACCAATATTATCTATACCAATGATCTTTTCTTTGCCATTGTCTCCAAAAGTAACCATCCCTCCATCCTTTGCATCGAGTGTAATGAATTGGGATTCATTATCGGTCATGTGTCTTGAGCACCCACTATCGAAATATTATTTTTGATTTATTTCTTGGGATGCAAGATACATCTATACACAAAATCAAGTCTTCACTTTAGGTACCCAAGTTTTTTTAGGTCCTTTATGGTTAGTCACAATGATTTCTTTTGGAACTCATATTTTTTTTACATTTGAATTTTTAGATTTACTAGAAAAATATGTATAAGATTTATGTCCTATTTTACTACATTTAAAGCAAGTAATATTTGAAAACTTATTGCTTGATGAATTTATAAAAATATTTTTTAGAAATTTTTATTTCTTTAAAGGATTGCAGCTAAGACCGGCTTTATCATAAATGGCCTATTGATTTTCAAAAATCATTTATAGTTTGTTTGAGCTTAAAATAAATTTTTCTATCATTGGTTTTAACTTTACAATTTTATTTTTCAAGTTCAGATTTTCTTGAGTTAAAGCAAGTTTTTCATTTGAAATGGTTTCATTTTCTTTTAGTAAAGATTGATTCTTTAACTTGAGTTCTTTATTCTTAACTCCTAACTTCTTTAAATCATCTACTAAATCGTAGAAAGCTTTTTAAAGTTCTTCAAAAGTAAAGTCATTGAAAATTTCAGCATTTACCTCATTTTCATGTGCCATAAGGCACAAGTTGGCTTGTTCATAAGATTCTTCTTCTTTGGAGCTCGAGTCATCATTGTTACTCTATATAGCCACCATAGCCTTTTTCTTGAATTTCTTGGGGGCCTTTTTGAGTTGTGGATATTTAGATCTAAAGTATCCCAACTTCTTGCATTCGTAGCATATAAGGGGCTGCTCCTTATCTTTCTCTTTACTATGCTCTCCTTTTGTAGGTGGTCTTGTCCTCATTTCTTATTTTTTTTTCTTCAAGAATCTCTTAAATTTTCTAGTGATAAGGGTTAACTCTTCATCTTGTTCATCATCATCTTTTGTTTGATCCAATTCCTCTTCTTGTTGAATAGTGGACTTGAGGATGATTGTTTTCTTCTTCTTGACATCTTCTTCTTGATGTTGTTTCATGTTTAGCTCGTGTGTCATAACCAATCCTAAAAGCTCCTCTAAAGGCAAGATGTTCAAATCCTTGGCTTTTTGAATCACGGTCACTTTGGCTTCCCATGTCCTTGGTAAAGATCTAAGAATCTTCCTTACAAGGTAACTATTAGAATAAGATTTGCCAAGACTTTTAAGATCATTTATAATATCTATAAATCTAGTAAATATTTTAGTTATTGATTCATCATGCTCCATTTTAAAGAATTCATATTTGTGTATAAGCATGCTAATTTTTGACTCTTTGACTTGATTGGTACCTTCATGTGCTACTTCTAACCTATTATATATTTTCTTAGCTGACATGCATATTGAAATACGATTAAATTTATTAGCATCTAAAGCACCATATAAAACATTTATTACTTTAGCATTGAGCTGACTCATTTTCTTATCAACCTCATCCTATTCTCTTTCGGATTTGGTTGATTCAACACCATCAATCAATTTAGTGGGTGTATGTGGTCCATTAACTATGATACTCTACATATGATAGTCAAGTACTTGAATAAAAATTCTCATTTGAGCTTTTCAATAGGTATAGTTTGATCCATTGAAAAGTAGAGGTTGGTTTGTGGAATGCCCCTTGGCTAGTGAGATGCCATAGATCTTTGGCTCTTGATGGTTAAATCAAAATAGAGCTAGAGCATCGGGCTTAGATACCAATTGCTGCCCAGCTATGCAACCCAAGAGAGGGAATGAATTAGATTTTTAAATTTTTTAAAGCTAATTTAGAATTACTAAGATTATGTGATGATAAGCATGTAATATATAGTGGGTGATTTAAGTGAAGTGAAAAGGTAAGTAGAAAGTATGCAAGGAAATAAGAAAATGTAGATAGAAAGCAAGAAAGCACATCATAAACAAACAAGATTTATAGTTGTTCGGTGCCAACCATGCACCTACATCCATTCTTCAAGCTCCTACTTGAAAATTCAAATTCACTATCCATATTCAAACTGAATACAATGTCAAAACCCTCTGACCCTAGCTATCCCAAGCTATAATACTTATTTTCTGGGTACAAACTAAAGAAAAGTGTGCAGGGTTTTTAGCATGCTTTTTGAATTTTTTTTTTGAATTATATTATAGCAGAAGCTAAAACTAATCTAAAATTAATTTACTACATGCAGATTTAATCAATGACCTAATGCTAGGATCCAGACATGCCAATATGTAATTAAAAATTTAAATACGATCGATCAAAAAATCACATTTGTCGATCGATATGTGTTTCAAAAATAATACTTGTGCGCTGGTAGATGATCTCCACAATATGAATCTATAAGAGGAAGCCATAGCATTGCGCTACAGCCGCACATACATCCAACCTATATGGTTGGTCCATACGGAGCTCCTAGTTTCGACTAGCTCCATCAGAGTGCTAGCTCCTCATCAGAATTTTTGATGGCTGATCTCGATTGATCCAATTGATTGCCTTTCTCTTGATCTTCCAAAACACTCTAGAAGATCAAATAGTGTGCTTTGAAGGATGATGAGATGGTGTCTGATGTTTGGTGGTGATCGGCCACTCACAGTACTCCATCTCTCCACCCAAATCCAAAAATCTAATTCTAGGGTTTCATACACCCAAAAAACCCTAACGCCCGAAAACCCTCTCACGCTCTCTCTCTTTAGAAATTTTCCATGAAACAAATTTTCACAAGAGAAGGACTCTCTTATCTACCATACACCCACTCCCAAAAATAATTTGAATGGGTGTCCAAAGAGAAATAAAAGAGGAAAAGCATAAGAAAAGAAATTTGGCATAGGAAACTAGTGCCTGACTTTTCCACCCCAGATGGATGCACCCCGCTCTATTTTTCTCTCTAAAAAACCTTCCTACACCCCTCTCAAATGCCTCACATATCCCCATGCATGCCCACCTAAAAAACACTTTTTTAATGGGTGCAACTCAGTGTTTAATGCATGTAGATGGGATAAGGAGAGGGAGGTTAGATGGTTTCAACAAAATACTTTAATTCAAAATTCAAGTGAAGATATTATCCTCTCGTAACGCCACTCCTATGTGTTTGACATGCAGAAAGACTCTCCTTCTATGTGCCCACTCTAAGAAATGCACAAAAATATGTGTGAGAAAGTAGAGAGCATAGGGAGTGGATAAAGATCAAGGGGATAGCAAGTTTCAACTTCTTAACAAATCAAGTTGAATTCAAAATTCAATTTGATTTGAATTAGTCCAACTTTTGGACCAAGTCAAAACTAGAAAGAGGAGGGGGCGTAGATACGTTTCGAGCATGAGAAACTCTCACATGAATTCATAGTTCACTTGAAGAATGGCGTGGGTCAAAGAAGGGTGGCGTAGGGAGAATTTGAATTCAAAGTTCAAACTTGCTTTGAACTAGTCCAAATTGGTTTTAACCAAACCAATTTATCTAGACTCAATTAGACTAGGTTAAATTCAACTAAATTAGGCTTAACCCAATCCAATAATTTTTTAATTAAATTAAAAATTAATTAGGTTTAGCTCTTGATTAAATCAAGGTCGAATCTCTCATAGCAATTAGGTCATCACATAACCTAATTGAGTCAAACCTAATCGAATCCAATTCGACCAGATTTGATCGAATCCTCATCGATCAATCAAATTAAGCTAATTAGTAATCAAATTACTAATGAACTCTTCAATAAATATAAAGTCCTAATCAAGTAGGAGTCTGGGTAAGAGAGTTTCATCTATATGAAACTCTTGAAAAGTCCCAAACTAGTGGGACTCTTGAATCCGGTATCCTAAATGAATAGAACTCACGATCATAAAGTCTCAAACTAGTAGAACTTTTGATCAGAGAGTTCCAAATGAGTAGGATTTAGAGTTTTAGTCCACTAGAACTCATGGTCATAGAGTCCCAGTCTAGTGGAACTCTTGACCATAGAGTCCTAGGTCATCAAGACTCTTGATCAGAGAGTTCGGACAAGTAGGACTTAGAGTCCTAGTCCAGTGGGACTCTTGATCATAGAGTCTCAATCTAGTGAGACTCTTGACCATAAAGTCTCAGATCGTCAGGACTCTAGATTAGTCATTAGATCAGGTAGGAACTCTTATTATGTGTAACCCCATAAATTCGAATCCTAAGCCAATAGCATCGAAACTGATTTCCTATGCCAATCGATGTGACCATCTAGCAATAGTACCCAACGTTCAGATAGGTCGAATAGTCGCAATGTAACATCAACGAACCTATGGTATATGGTTATCGTATAATTCATCCTCTTGACCTCAATGCTCAAAAGATGACCTAGGATTTCACTATCAACCTTGAAAAATCATCTATAGTGTATTTCAAAATTCAGTGTCCATTGAATGAACCACTTCGATGGAGGTTTTGCTAAATTTAAATACAATGATGCACTTGCTCCAATACCTGAAGGGGTCAATCCCATCTTGACTCACACACTGACTTCATAAGTATTTGACTGCACCCAGTTATTTTCCATCACTGAATTAGAAATTTAGGTAGTCTGGTATCTAAATATAGTGAGTTGCTTGAAAGTCACCATGGTGATCTTAGGTCTAAGGGATACTTATATCCATATTCTTCGCAAGCAACTTTTGATAGTAGAGAGCTACAAAATTGGGTCATGTTCAGTGAAATATACCCCTACACTTCACCTGCATGCCATACGAGTAATACATACTCGATTAAGAGGACAACCAATATATATGGCACACAACGACCTATACTCGATATGTTGTCATCCTAGGTAACAACATATCATTTAATCGTGAACATGTTTAAGGACTAAATGATAAATCCTCCTTTGTCAAGTCTAAATAATCCTAAGAACTTCATCATAGTAGAGTCCATTACAGGAAGATGCATAAGAGTGATGAAAAGCTAGAAAAATAATTTTATTTATTTATAATTCAAGTATAAATTACATCCAGCTTAACCATCCACAATCTAGATGATTGGTGTTAGGATATATTTTTCAACAACTCCTACTTAGACTAAAGCTACTTAGAAAAGTATCGAATACCCATCTTCTATTTATGATTGTCAAACTATTTGATTCTGAGAGCCTTAGTAAATGGGTTGGTCACGTTCTTCTTTCCATCAATCTTCTGAAGCTCGACGTCACCTCATTCCACGATCTCTTGTATAAAGTGGTACACAGATTGTGCTGGGTGCACTGATGTGCCTTCGACTCCTTCGCTTGAGCTATGGCCCCAGTACTCTCATAGTATAGCAGAATCAGACCATCCAAGGAGGATGCCACTCTAAACTTACTGATGAACTTTCATAACCACATAGCTTTCTTTGCAGCATCGAATGCTGCAACATACTCCACCTCATATACAGAATCGGCTATAGTGTACTGCTTAGAACTCTTCCAGCAGACCACTCCATCATTCAGGATAAATATATAATCTGATACACGTTTGCTGTCATCATGATCTGATTGAAAACTAGAATCAGTGTATCCCACAAATTTCAAGTCAGCATCTTCATAAATGAGCTACTGGTTCTTAGTATTTTTAAATACTTTAAGATTATCTTTACAACCTTTTAGTGATGCTCATCTAAATCAGACTGGTATCTACTCACTACCCCTAGTGAGTATGCTACATCCAGTCTCGTACATGTCATGGCATATATAATAGAATCCACTATCGAAACATATGGTATTCTACTCATACGCTCTCTTTTGAGGAGTTGTTGGATAATCTCTCTTTGAGAGAGTAATTTCATGGCTTATCGGAAGATAGCCCTTTTTGAAATTCTCTATGCTAAACCTCTTCAGCATGGTATCGATGTACGTGGACTAAAACAATCCAAGCAACCTTTTAAATCTATCTCTATAGATCTTCATTCCTAGGATGTAGGAAGCTTTTCTCAAGTCCTTCATGGAGAATTATGACGACAACCAAATCTTAATTTCTTATAGTGCAGGAATATCATTCCTAATTAAGAGAATGTCATCCACATACAATATAAGAAATACTACTACAGAATCATTAGCTCATTTGTATATACAGAATTCTTCTCTATTCTTAATGAAGCCATACGTTCTGATCATCTTATCAAAATACATGTTTCAACTCAGCAATGCCTGCTTCAATCCATAGATGGATCTCTGAAGCTTACATACCTTGGACTCGTCTGTGAATGTAAATCCCTCAGTCTGTATCATATACACCGCTTCTCCAGCTCTCCATTTAAGATAGCTATCTTCATATCCATTTGCTAGATCTCATAGTCTAGGCATGCAGATATTGCAAGCATAATCCAAATGAACTTGAGCATTGCCACCAAGAAAAATATCTTATCATAGTCAAAATCATAATACTGACGATATCTCTTGGAGGCCAGATGGATTTTATAGATCTCCACCTTTCCATCTATATTTCTTTTTCTTTTAAAAATCTACTTACACCCAATGGGTTTTATCCCTTTAGATGGATCAATCAGTGACCATACACTATTGACCTTCATAAACTCCATTTCAAACTTTATGGCTTCTAGCCACTTATCAGAGTCAGACCTCTGCATGGCATCCATGTAGATGATCGGATCCTCCTTGTTCTCATCGAGTTTGATAGGATCACCGTCCCAGAGCAAGAAATCATAGTATCTATCCGATTGATGCGGTACTCTATCGGATCTTCTTGGTGCCTCTTCAATGGGCTCTGAGTTTGATCTTATCAAATCTAGTTTTGCAGGTTCACTAGAAAGTGTCGGTTCTTCCACCTATCGAACTTCACTAAGTTCAATATTAGAGGTAGTAGTTCCTTCCTTAAGGAACTTCTTTTCTAAAAAGACTGCCTATTGCTAACAAACACCTTTTATTCTTCAGCAAGGTAGAAGTAATAACCCCTAGTTTCTTTGGGGTACCCTATAAACAAGCATTTATCAAACCTAGGTCCAAGCTTTTCTGGCTGCAAATGTTTGATATAAGTCGAACACCCTTAAACTCTAAAGTGAGAGAGTGTTGACCTACGTCCAGTCCATATCTCATATGGAGTCTTTGCGATAGACTTGCTTGGAACATTATTCAAAACAAAACAAGCAGTCTCTAATGCATACCCCCAACATGAAATAGGTAGACTTGCAAATCCCATCATAGATCGAACCATGTTTAATAGGATTTGATTCCTTCTTTTAGACACACCATTATGCTGTGGTGTTCTAGGAGGGGTCCATTATAAGAGAATACCATTCTCTCCTAGATATGTTAAAAACTCGTTGGAAAGATATTCACCACCTCGGTCAAACTGAAGAATTTTAATACTCTTTCTAAGTTATTTTTCTACTTCATTTCGATATCATTTGAACATTTGAAATGAATTGAATTTAATCTTCATAAAATCAACATACCCATATCTAAATAGGTCGTCACTAAATGTAATGAAGTAGTAATACTGTAACACCCCACCCCTAAATCTGGGCAACAATGCTACACCCCACCCTTATCTATAGGTAAAGAGCTATACTTTACCCTAAAATAAGAGCTAAGAAAAATTTTTAAACTAAGCTGAACTGTAAGATTACTTAAACCTATTTTTCAAATAATTATCTTAATCAATTTCTTAATCAACATATACAATTTAATTTAACCTCTTAATCTACTAAAGCAAATATCTTAATTTAATTCAATAATTTTACATACTCAAATTCAAGGTTCCATTCACAAAACCATACTATATACATTTTATACAATCACTCAGAATATAATAAGCTCATCACTTTCTGATCTAACTATCTCAGCTATATAATACATCTCTCAATACAGTATAAGTTTACAAACCAACATCTTCCAACAACTTTCTCAACCAGAGGTGCTGATACACATGCTAATAATACCACTAAACTAAGCTACTCCAAAACTGCAAAGAGGAAGAGTGAGGGGTGAGACTTTGAAAGTTACAGTGAGTGGATAAACAATCTAACAATAGAAAAGGAAGAAGACATAGCTAAAATATTCATTGTTATAACATATAACATATGTTTCTGATATACTTTTAAATATGAGTAAACCAAACAAGAACAAAACCACAAATAAATTATTTTGCTGAAAGAAGGCTTTACTGAGCTAAAAATAAATTTATTGGGCTGATAAAATCTACTAAGCTAAAAGAATTCTGCTGAACTAAATACACCCTTTTTTTTTTTGAATAATGCTGATGGCTATGACTGACTACCCCCAGTGCACCCCTACCATGAGTAGTCAGCGCATAATATGAATATGAATGCTGCTGAATATGAATGATGCTGAAATAAAGCTCCACTGGACATTCTGATACACTACTAAGCTATACTGATCATTCTGATATACTACTGAACTATGCTGAATCTTATATCGCAAGAAGGTGCCGGCTGCTATATATTGCATGACATGCCATGCTATGCATTTTTTTTCAAAAGTTGATACTGAATATACTTTTAAATACCAATAGGCTAACTTAAAGAAATTCCAAACAAGAGAATAAGCTAAGTATCAAAATATTTATATATATTTCTGTTTCATACTTATGAAAATGAATAAAATCACATATAAGAAAGAAAATACCAAAGCTACATAAGAAAATCCACTCATCTCAACTGGCTACTAGCTAATTGGCTTACTCAAGCACCTTTTCTCAATTCTTTTCATTTTTTATAATACCAATAAACACTAATTAAATTCATACCATGTAATTCAAAACCAAAACTGCACCTACTTTGCTTTCATGCTCTTACTTTGATCTTTCAATTATTCACTTCTTCTCTACCTTACTTGCTTTAGCTTAGGTCTAAGTAAACACCATTAAAACTCAAAAATTTTTAGATATTTAACTTTTACTTATATTCTCATAAATGGTTTTAAGTTTAGTTAATATCAATTCAGTCCATAGCTAAACTACTTTAACAGTTTTAGCACCATAAACAACATAATTCCACTTCAAATTTAAGTTTAAATTACATAATTAACTTTACTACAACATCTCATCTAATGATAGTACTTGAAAGATTAATTTTAAATCTAGTTTAGAGCTTTAGAAACCTTACCTCAATGATTAAAATCACTGTTGCAGTCGAAACAGGTTTCTTCTTTCTAAACTCAGCAACTCTCTTCCTTCAATTCTAGCTCTCCACCCACAACACTTCTTCCTAACTTATCCTTCCTTATTTTGATCAAGAACTAGACCCTCTCCCGCTCTTTTCTCTTCTCTTTTCTTTTCTATTTAGCTAAAGAACTTAGAACAGCAGACCAAATTAAAGAGAACTAGTGGTTTTTATCTGGGAAAAGGAATAGAATTTGCTAGGTATCATCCTTTCAAGAAGCCAACACACACCTCTCTCTCTCTCTCTCTCTTTTGATTACATGGCACACTCTAAGGAAGCCAGTTGTTAAATTATTTTCCCAACAATCCATTTAAATCACCACCTTTAAAGCTTCATAGCCAGCACTGCTTTTCTATTCCCACTGATCGAGCTGGCTCGATTCCAACTCGGATAAGCTCGATTGACAGTCGAGCCAGCTCTCTCAAGAATCGGGCTGGTCCTCTCAAAAAAAAAGAATATTCATTTCTGTAGCTTGAGACTCGAGCCGATTCGATTTCAATTTGGATTAGCTCGGATACTCCTGCTCTTCAAAATTTTACTTTTCATACTCTGCTCACAACTTTACTCAATATTGCAATTATTTATATATATTTTTTAAAGTTAATATCATTAACTTTAAAATATAAATGTAAATAAGAAACAACCTCCTATTTAGATTCAATAAAAATATTAGAAAGATCAAAATCCTCAAGAATGAGATACCAAAATTTGGGTTCTAGCTCAAATTCTCCAAACTTGAAATTTTTAAAACTTTCTTGCTTCTAAATGCATAGATTAAAGGATCTCCAAAATTTATTAAAAATCACTTATTGACTCACCAACATCTAAAAATCAATTATCAAGATTTTTTATTCTAAGAAAATACATATTTCATATACCTTCCCATATAGGTGCTAGCTTTTAGACTTAAAAAATTTTCAGGACTCGCAATAGCAGACAGTCACAATTTATGCTTCAAAACCATTGCACTCACTAATATTACTTTGAATATCTTTCAAGATATCAATACCATACATACTTGAATAAAAATCTTTTAATTCTCTATTTTTCTGGTCTGGGATGTTACAAATATCCACCTCTAGCACATGAGTTTATAGGTCCACATACATCAGTATATACTAGAACTAGAAGCTCAGTGGCCCATTCACCTTTTTTAGTAAAAGGTGATTTGGTTATCTTACTAAGAAGGTAGGATTCATAAGTAGTCAATAATTTACAATCATCGATATCAAGAATATTCTCCTTGACTAACCTATTAATTCTATTCTTGTTTATATACCTAGCCGATAGTGCCAAAGATAAGCATCAGAGACATGATTTAGTTTTGAGCATTTATTTGATGTGTACATTATACAAATAGGCTGTGATGAAATATAAATGCTATTTCTTAATTATCCTTGTATTACTGTAACATCATTCATAATGATATCATAATAATTTTTTTTATTGATAAACAATAACTATCTTGAACCAAAAGCCTAATATATATTATGTTCATCATAAAAGATGGACAATAGTGACAGTCAGTTAAAACAACATTATTATTTTTGAAAGCTAGCTCAAGAGTTTCTAATGCTAGGACTAAAACTTTACTTCCATCCCCAACATTAAGAAATCTATCGTTGTTCTTAAACTTTCTATCAATTTGAAGTCCATGCAACAAATTGCATATGTGAATTGGACTCCCAGTATCTAATATCTAGGTAGATGTATCATATATGAAGAAATTGCAAGATATTATCATATAACAATCTTGATGAGCAACCACTTGCTGATTTTTCCTATTCAGTCTATTTGGGTCAAGAGGATAATTCCTCTTCTAATTTGCCTGATTAGGGTCAACTCTAGACACCTCATTCTTAGATTCTAAAAGCTTGTCACTATTCAATAGTAAACGGAGCAAACTTATTCTAGCTATTCTATTTATCTGAAAGAAAAACATAAGACCAAATTAGTACTTGAATTAATTAACCATAAAGACTTGGACTTTGGTCTAAAGATTCTTCCACTATTTTTAATGAATTGGTAACCTCTACCTCTAATTCGAGAAATTATACTAACTTTTTAATAGGTACTGGAATCCACATAGACTACAAATGGGCTCGAGGAAAGCTCTGGCCAATCCGTGTACATCTATAGATAGGTTCATAACTAATTATTTTTTAAAATAATTTTTAGTATTTAGATTTTATCCCAGAAGCTAAATCAGTAGGCTATGGCTTCCACTGAAAAGGTGTGGTTAGATCCAACCATTAACATGATTGAGTTCGGTGCATCAAACCAATGATGATCAGGTCCGAGGAAAGCTCTGGCTAATCTGATCATCATTAAGGAGTGCGACCTAATCATCATATGATGGACAATAATTTCAATATCTAGATGAACACTAGGTGTAAGGCACTTCCAATGTTCATCTAGAAAATTGGACTCATTACTATTCACCTTAATGGGAGGCTTTGACTCGGTTATCCCCATAACTTAGCCATTTTAAGGACCTAATATTTAGAAAATTTAGGTTACATGTGATTTAAGGATGAAAGGATACAGACCAATTTACTCGCACTAATTTCAATAAGTCAAATCCTCCCACTGACTTCACTAAGTCAATATGTTAGGACTAGAATCAATTTAGATCCATGGACACCTAATTCAGTCTTACTGATTGAAATCAGTCAAACTGATTTCTAGTGACATGAATATGTTTGAATCACCAAGTGATCTAATCAAATCCTAATCATCATGTTGGCCAGATAAGTAAGATCAGTAGAAGAAATATATTGTCAACTCATCAAAGATCAAATCAGTGCGAGTAGCTCCTAATTAAAAATCACTGATCTTTTTTGCCAAACTTACTTTAGATATCAACCAGTTAATTAGGTTCAATCCGATCAACTTAGTAATTACGGGCTCAACCATGTAGCCATGAATCAAGTCCATCTTGAACTTGGTTAAAGATATTGACTTGTTCAACTACAACTATTAAAGTTGATACTAAAGAGTCCTTAATCTAATCTAAGTCTGCACTTAGTTAGATTTGATCAATTACTCTTATTAAGTCCATTCTTCAACTAACCTTAGGTCTAACCTCATTAATGAACCTAATTTATCTAATCCTTTAATCCACAGCTTATGCACATATCTTAGAATCTTTAATTCATAATTCTAGATCCTATAAATAATAATTAATTCTTTTAATTAAGTTTTTGGATTGATGGGTTGGGGTTCGGTATTTCAAAAATAATTTTTTAAATTTTAAAAGATTTTTATTTTCTATTCACTAAATGGATTGACTCATTTCAGAAATGGATCAACTCATTTCATAAACAGCAACCTATTACTAGTTTCATAATAGAAAATAAAACATAATTAAATTATGAATCTTATTTAGATCTAATCTAACATATTCATATTTAATTATCATATTAAAATAATTTCAATAATATCTTTCACTGCTTCATCTTCAAGAGTAATAACTGCAATGGCACCCCCATACACCATAGGAGAACCCCATCAAATGGAAGGAGAGGGCCTTTAAATCCTACTTTTCTTCTATGACTGGATAGCCATAGTGATCTACTCAATCAGATTACTTACTACTCGATTCAAACATATCAAATATGCTAACATTTAATTTTTTTAATTACATACTAAAACATGTCAAGTAACCCTCCAATGAAAAAAATCATGTAGGGTTTTAGCATGCTTTTAGAAATATTTTTTTTTTGAATTATGTTATAGCGAAAGCTAAAATTAATATAAAATTAATCTACTACATGCATTGATTTAATCAATGATCCTACATTAGGATCCAGACATGCCAATATGTAATTAAAAATTTAAATGCAATCGATCAACAAATCACATTTGCTGATCGATATGTGTTTCAAAAATAATACATGTGCACTGGTAGATGATCTCCATAATTTGAATCTGTAGAGGAAAGCCATGGCATTGCACTATAGTCGTACACACATTTGACCTCTACAGTTGGTCCACATAGAGCTCCTGATCTCAACTAGCTCTACTGGAGTGCTAGCTCCTCGCCGGGGCCTTCAATGGCTAATCTTGATCGATCCAATTGATCATCTTTCTCCTAATCTTTTGGACACTCTAGAAGACTAGATAGTGTGCTTCGAAGGATGATGAGGTGGTGTCTAAAGTTTGGTGGTGATCGACCACTCACAGTACTCTATCTCTCCACCCAAACCCAGAAATCTAATTCTAGAGTTTTATACACCCAAAAAACCTTGACGCCTGAAAACCCTCTCACGCCCTCTCTCTTTGGAAATTGCCCATGAAACAAATTTTCAAGGGAGAAGGACTCTCCTATCTACTGTACACCTACTCCCAAAAATAATTTGAATGGGTGTCCAAAGAGAAATAAAAGAGGAAAAGTGTAAAAAAAGAAATCTAGCATAGGAAACTAGTGTTTGAACTTTCCACCCCAGATGGATGCGGCCCACTCTATTTTTCTCTCTCTAAACCTTCCCACGCCCCTCTTAGATGCCTCACGTATCCCCATGCATGCCCACCTCAAAAACACTTTTTAAATGGGTGCAACTCAGTGTTTAATGCATGTAGATGGGATAAGGAGAGGGAGGTTAGATGGTTTCAACAAAACACTTGAATTCAAAATTCAAGTGAAGATATTATCCCCTCCCAACGCCACTCCAGCATGTTTGCTGCGTAGAAGGACTCTCCTTCTATGCACCCACTCTGAGACATGCACAAAAATGTGCATGACAAAGCAGAGAGCTTAGGGAATGGATAAAGATCAAGGGGTTAGCAGGTTTCAACTTCTTAACAAATCAAGTTGCATTCAAAATTCAATTTGATTTGAATTAGTCCAACTTTTGGACCAAGTCAAAACTAGAAAGAGGAGGGGGTGCAGATACCTTTTGGGCAAGAGAAACTCTCACATGAATTCATAGTTCACATGAAAAATGGCGTGGGTCAAAGAAGGGTGGCGTAGGGAGAATTTGAATTCAAAGTTCAAACTTGCTTTGAACTGGTCCAAATTGGTTTCAACCAAACCAATTTATCTGGATCCAATTAGTCCAGGTTAAACCAAACCAAACTAGGCTTAACCTAATCTAATAAATTTTTAATTAAATTAAAAATTAATTAGATCCAGCTTTTGATCAAATCAAGGTTGAATCTCTAATAGCGATTAGGTCATCATAGAACCTAATTGGGTCAAACCCAATCGAATCCAATTCAATCAGATTTGATCAAATCCTCATCGCTCAATCAAATTAAGCTAACCAACAATCAAATTACTAATTAATCCTCTAATAAAAATCGAGTCTAAATCAGATGGGACTCTGGATAATGGAGTTCCATCTATATGAAACTCTTGAAGAGTCCCAAATCAGTGGAACTCTTGAACCCAATGGCCTAAATAAATGAAACTCATGATCATAGAATCATAGACTAGTGGGACTCTTGATCAGATAGTCTCAAATGAGTAGGACTCAGAGTTTCAATCCACTAGAACTCTTGATCATAGAGTTTCAGTCTAGTGGAACTCTTGACCACAGAGTCTCAGGTCATTAGGACTCTTGATTAGAGAGTCTCGAACAAGTAGGACTCATAGTTCTAGTCCAGTAAAACTCTTGACCACAGAGTCTCAGGTCATCAGGACTCTAGATTAGTCATTAGATCAGGTAGGAAATCCTATTATGTGTAACACCATAGGTTTGAATCCTATGCCGATAGCATAGGAAATAATTTTCTGTGCCAATCGATGTGACCATTTAGCAATGATACCCGACGTCTGGATAGGTTGAATAGTCGCAACACAATATCGATGAACTTGTGGCATATGGTTATCATATAATTCATCTTCTTGATCTCAATGCTCAAAAGATGACCTAAGATTTCACTATTAATCCTGAAAAATCATCTACAGTGTATTTCAAAATTCAGTATCCATCGAATGAACCATCCTAACCAAGGTTTTGCTAAATTGAAATACAGTGATACACTTGCTCCAACACTTGGAGGGGTCAATCCCATCTTGACTCATATACTGACTTCATAAGTACATGACTGCACTCAATCATTAAATTAGAAATTCAGATAGTCCGATACCTAAGTATAGTGAGTTGCTTGCAAGTCATTATGATGATCTCAGGTCTAAGGGATACTTGTACCCATATCCTTCATGAGCAATTTTTGATAGCAGAGAGCTATGTAGTTGGATCACGTTTAGTGAAATATACTCCTATACTTTATTTGCATGCCATACCAATACTACATACTCCTTAGTTAAAACCAACACATATGACACACGATGACCTATACTCGATACGTTGTCGTCCTAGGTAACAATATATCATTTGGTCGTGAACATGTTTAAGAACTAAATGACAAATCCTCTTTTGTCAAGTCTAAATAGTCCTAAGGACTTCATCATAATAAAATTTATTACAGAAAGATGCATAAGAGTGATGAAAAGTTAGAAAAATAATTTTATTTATTTATAATTTAAGTATAAATTACATCTAGCTCAACCATCTACAACCTAGATGATTGACTTTAGGATACATTTTTCAACACAAGCCAATCCAATATAATCCAATTTAAGATTCAAATCAATCTTTCCAAGTTTTGGAACCCCCAAAACATAAATCAAAATAATAAAATAGAGAATGAGTTTTAACAATAATAAAATACAAAGTTAGCCCCTTTAATGAGCAAATGAAATGTTAAAAATACTTTACACAACTAAGAAAAAAACTTTTCTGATTTTTCTCAAAGTTGTTGAAGATGTGAATGAGCTTTTGAGGAATTGGTGAACTTAAAATGAATACTTCTTTACTTGAAGAAGGCTTTTTGCTAGGACTGAAAATGAATGCTTGATTTCTCTTGAGTATTCCCTCCTTTTGAAAGCCTTTATATCCTCAAGGAGTACTAGAGAGTGAACTAGGCAAGTTTAAAGCCATTGGAGTCCCTTAAATGTGTATTAAATACAACCAAAATAGATTGAAAAACTAGCCATTACAGAGTTTTTTCATCACAAGGGTCGACCCCAATGGTAGGATGCAGAAAAACTACTATTCTATATTTTTAACCTACAGAATAGTAGAGGTTGACCTTAGGATCGTCTCTTTTGAGCGTGCTAGTCAAAAATAGTATGCCATTCAACCCTTTTTAGCATGAGTTGACCCAGGAGTCAATCCTTTTGTTTAAACATATTTTTCTTTTAATTCTGATATCCAAAATTTATAAAATTGCCTCTAAAAGATCAGAAATCTTTTATACTTATTCTTAAGGCTTTTGAAATAGATTTTTTTAATCTCCAACTTTGTAAAATTATGATTTTACCCCTCTTCATCTTTTTTTAATAAACTTAAAATTTTTTATTGAATCTGAAATACATAATTGATCTTTTTTCAAGCCAAAGTCATTTATATCCTCTCAAATATTTTGTAATCATCAAAATTAATTCTTGGAGCAATAAGGATAATAGCCAACCATGTCAGAAATAGGAGAAAGACTTTGTCCTGACGTGAATGAAGACCCTCACTAGGAATCAAAAGCCCTCGATTCTTAAACAGAAGGTTGACTATGGGTATGAAGACTTCCAGTTTTTAGATAAAGAGATAAATTTGCTTCTAATCAAGTCTAAAATCTTTGTTCATAAACAAGAAGGATAGACGTACAAGACATAGTGCAAAGGTTATTATTTCATGACAACATTGATATCAAGCATAATAGGAAAACATAGATACCAACAAGCACCAAACTAGGACAAAATGAAGAGGAATAATTAAAGAAAATATTCTAAAAATGAAGAGGAATAATTAAAGAATGTATTCTTTCATTAAACTCAAAGTTCATTACAGAGGTTCTCAAGACCAATTATAAAAAAAAAAGAAAGAGATGAAGTCCTATTTAAAGTCGGACTTCGGACTGCCAACTTTAGCTAATATGAGAGAATGCTTCAAATTCATTATTTTCTCTTCAAGCTCTCTCCTTGCTTCCAAGCTCTCGCCGAATAGCTTCTAAACTTTTCTAGCATCTTCTTCTATTTCTCTCAGCCTCTTCCTTAGAGCAGTCGATTCAGTCTCGACATCTTTCATGGCATCCTTCTAATAAACTATTTGAATCTTCAATTCTTGCAGCTCAGTCCTATCTTTATGCATTGCAAACAAGTCCTCCAAGGTGTGCCTCAAAGAAAGAAGCTCATCCGAATCTTTGCTTGAACTAGCTTGAGCTCTATCGACCAACTACTTCTGAAGTCGAACAATCTCCTCGTCAGCCCTTTGGATGGTCCGTTGAAGCTCAGCAATCTGATCACTCCAGCCAAGCTCATAGCTCTTGTACGAACCCTCGACTGCACACAATTGATTTTGGAGCTTTGAAAATCTTTTGGATCAATCCATGCCATACTCCTCTTGGCTGGTTGACCATGCTGAGCTCCCCTCTAGCAATTAGATCTTCTCCTTGGTCGTATTAAACTCGACTTTGAGGGAGTTGATCTTGATGGTTAACGCTCAAGAGTTTTCACTGGCATGCTTTTTGATCTCCTCGAGCTCTTCCTTTAAATGATTCTTCTTCTCAGTATATTTCTTAAAATCTTTCTTGCATGCTTCGCAAAGATGGTTAATTTCAATGGCAGCCTCAGCATAGTTTTTTTTTTTTTTATTTCTAAAGCACATCTTCAGTTTTCTTTAGCTTCTTACTTGGTTGATGAACTTCCTTCCTTAACTTTTTATTAAAAATCCTTCAAAGGGATCCCTTGAGGTAGGGGTTCGGTGCATGAAGCACTATGATACAAAGGTATCGCAACAAAAAAAAGTTACTTTCATTAATCAAAATATTTTGAGTATAGAAAAAAGCAGAAGAATAAAGAAAAAGTAAAATTATCAAAAGCCTCCAACCTCTAGAGGAGCAGCAGCGATCGAACTCGGTGTGGCTTTAATAGTCTCAGGCTCTCGAGCAGGCTTAGAAGTCATAGTGGGAGGCTCGGTGGACGGTAGATCGGTAGCAGTGGCGGAAGGTCCAACTTCATTGTTAGAAGACTCCCCTCCCAGAAAACTGAAATCAATCTCGAAAAACTTCTCAGCCACTTTCCTCTAGCAAAGTTCAAACCCTTTGATGAAGGCTATCTTGGTGAAGTTGATCTTTATGTCTTCCATCTCCTTAGAGGTCTTGAAATCCAAGACAGCTTGTTCTTTAGCCTTTGAGATCTGCCTCTCCTTCTCAACAATCTCGGCCTCCACCTTCTTTCTTCTCTCTACCTCCAGGGCTAACTCTTCGTTTGCCTCGGCCGAAGCTTGCTCAGCACTTCGAACTACCTCCTAAAGATGATCGATCTTAGCAGACTTATCCTTCAAAAGGCGGTTGATCTCAGCCTTGTGTTCCTCAAGAACCTTTGCCACCTCAGTCTTTTAAAGGTTGATTGCCTTGATGTTAGCGATCAACTGATGATCCATCTGCAAAGAATAAAGTAAGTTATGCTAATGAAAAAGTACATAGATAAGTCAAAAAGAGAAGACAGAATAGTTATCTCAAGAAAGGTCCCAAGGGTATCCCATGTCTGTTGCTCGAAGGCAATATGGACGATCCTATTTATGACTTTAGGTAGGGTGCACCTATCAATCAAGGATTTGACGACCTCCTGGTCGTTTAAAGGCAAGTTAGTGTTATCACCATTGGACCCCCCAGAGCTGTTCTTGAGTTGGGCCTTCTTGGCAAGTGACTTCTTCCTTTACCTATCAACCACTTCTTCCCTCTCAACAGGAGCCGCAGGAGCTTGAACCTCGATAGGAGGGCTTGAGGCTGCCTAGGGTGCCAAAACCTCGGGAGCAGTAGCTTTAGCGGGTGTAGCCAAGCTTGGAGTGCCAACCCTGGCTTTCTTGGAGGATTCTCCAAGTGCGCTACCCTTTCTCTTGTAAGCCCAAAGTTCTTAGGATAGTCACTTCAACTCTTCCGGGTTCATTTCTATGACAATAGAAAACTAAAGTTAAAAGAAAAAGCAAAAGAAACAATTCACAAGATTCAAATACATACCTGTTGGATTAAACGAGCTAAGACTAAGATTAAACAGGATCTGATCTTCTAATAGTTTGGACAGAAGAGGAGCTCAGTAGTTCCTTAATTTGTTGGCTGATTCCAAATCTTTTCTCTCTAACCCAGGAGCTCGGCATATTGAGTCTCTCAGATGTCTTCAAGGAGAAAGCCCTAACTCTAAAGATGGATAGGAGATAAAGAAAAATTTTTCTTTCAAGTTATGAATGAAAGAAGGGGCACCCTTAAGTAACTCTTTCTCACCAAATTGGGGGGATAGGTATCATCAGTTCTTAGTGGTGGATTGGTGTTTGAAAGTAAAATAATTGCAAAACAAGAAAATAGTTAGATGGACCTTGATTGAGATGCAAAGGGAAAGGAAGCCTATGATAAACTTAAATGAATTCAGAGCCATAGAGATGAAAGAAATATTTAAAAATAAAAAAAGTGCTACAACAAAGGGATGAATTAGGAGTTGGAATCCAGCATGGAGAGCTTCAGCGTACAAATAGAAGCAACTCGAGAGAGAAGTGCAAGCTCGATCACTCGGCCCAAGAAGTTTCAGTTTGTACTCCAAAGGTACCCCATATTGGATCCATATCAATGAAAGATCCTCAAGGTGTAAGGAACAAGGAAAGGTCTCAAGGATGAATGTTGGATGAGGTGCTCCTATGAGTTTGATGGTTTCCCTAAGGCTATGGTCTGGCAAGCTTGGGCAGGCTGGACTCCTAGAACTAATGAACCAGGATGCTTCGGAAGACATTTGGATCAAACCAAATATATAAATCTCCAAAAAAATAGAAGAAAAGGCTACGAAGTTTTTGAAAGAACTTAGAAAGAATAGTAAACTCCTATGCGGAAATCGAAAGAATGAAAATAGGAGAAAAGTAGAGAAATACAAGAGAAAGATTAGAAAACTAACCTAAGTTGGTCAGATGACTCAAGGAGGCGGTCAAAAAAATGGAAGGTGGACAGGAAAGACGTCAATGGTCAAAGAAGTTGTGATGGAAGAAGAACAAGACACCAGGGGGAGATGATGAACAGAAAAAGGAGAAGAGCACAGGCAAGAGTAGAGAATCAGGGGTGAGGATAGTGTTTAAATAGCCAGAAAAGATTAAGAGAGATTATGATCGTAGATTCTCTCCACCCATTCCCTTCTTGCCACATGTTTCACTTACCGTTAGCATCCGACAGAGCCTTTATGGCGCCAAACTTGGAGCATCATGCCAAGGGGAAATTTTGAGTGCCAGGGTCGTTTTAGGTCATTCACTCATTAAGAAACTTTGGCGCTAGTCAAAAAAAGCCAAATCTTTTCATCTCCTAAAATGGGAATCAGAAAAGGACTTCAGTAGTCGCAGTCTTGTACTCCCTTCATTCGAACTTCAAACTCGAGAGTAGGGAGATTAGTGTTGGAGATAAAATAGCTCTCATTGAAGTCTAGTAAGATGTCCAGTTTCAGCATAACCATGATCGAACTTCGTTCAAACAGCTCTCCTACTCCACTCTATCTTGGGAAGGATGATCTCCAATCCATGTAACGATCTTCTCAATAGTGATCATCAATGCTTTACCAACAACTATAGAATAGGACTTCGGCCAGATGAACTTGAATAGTGAGAGGAGTTGCCATTCGACTAATTCTATCCTTTGGCTCAAGATAGACTCATAGGTTCCAAGTGTTAAATCCTAGCACTATCTAACCTTGCTTATGACAGACCTTGAAGGCGTCAAATTCTTTCGTTATAGGCAGTGTATCTCACCAATTGCATATTAAGGACTCTAGCCAGCCAAATCCGTTTCAAGCCAAACTCCTCTCTAGCTGAGCTTCATTCAGATGAATTCTTTTCCAACCAAATTCTTCCGCTCTAATTTATGAACAGCAGCCGGCTTTGAGAGTGATCAAATTTCTTTATTCCCTCTTGATAATTACAGATCTAGTCGGCATACATCATGCACGTCAATCAAGCATATTTAAATAGTAAAAGGACCCCATCGTCAATGCAAGTTTGGTCTGCAAATCTGGAGCAAGCAACAGCTATCTTGCCGACTGTGAACCCTAGTACTCTATTGGGCTAATCTTGGGTATCAGTCAAACTTCAGAAAGTAGTAAGAGCAGTACTAGTAGGAGTCTTGATGTTCACCCATTCCAGCTATTAGTGAATCTAGAATTTCTATCTTTTCGATCGAACTACTCTAAAAACTCTGGCCGTGATCCTTAGTGAAGAACCCACTATCCTCTCTCTAGTCTCTAGCTCATTGTTCATATCTTCTCCCGACCAACCTTGACAATGGTTGAGCTCCTCAAAACTCTGAAGATGATAACAACAGATTCTAACTAACTATAGATCCACCCTCCATAACTTAGAAGCCAACTTTCAAGTTCGACCAATCCGATCTTGAGTTCGGCATGAGCAATCTGCCCTCAAGCATAAAGTTTCCAACCTCTCATCCAAACTTTAGCAAATCAATTCCAACCACCTACAAGTCGTGACAAATGATAGCTCACTTTTCATAACAAACTCATGTGGTACAAATGATCCACTAGCAGACGGTTATGGCTATCACCATCAATTTATGATGCGCTCCATCTATATAAAAGACCCTCCAGATATATTTTTCTCTCTAAGCTTTTATCTCCGCTTACATTCTTCTGAGTACTTTATTCTTGTTGGTCGGAGAACTAACTTGACCATCGGAAGATCATGCTGAAGCCACCCACCTCTGGTCTAGACTTTATTTTGTAGATCTCATTGGTGACCTTGCCTTCTCTAGCTTCAACATACTTTTGTATCAATACCATTTTTTACACCAACACTTGTCTTGGATGAGTCTTCACCTCAAGTTTTTTTCCTCCAAAGAAACTTGCAAAAAAAATAAGAGTACAAAAATAAAATTTTAGAACAAAGTTAAACTCAAAAGATAAACTTTTTGAATTTCGAAGTAGAAGATGTAGGATTGCTCTTTGAGGCTTGATTTCTCTTCAAATGATGCTTGAGAGGATATGAAAAATATTCGAGTAGATTGGATTTGAAAGTTTGCATAAATCTGTGCACTATTTTCTCTCTTTTCTTTCTTTTTAATGATATTCAATAATCCTCATATAAACTGATGTATTTTTCTTTTTGATCCTTTTCTCTCTTTTTTATCATCAAGTTTGAAAGCTTATAAATCCTTTTTAGAAGCCAAACTAGCTATTTCTTGCTGTTAGAAAGCAAAAATTAGTTGTTAGAAGCAATTTTGCATATTTCTAAAATTCTACAAAACTAGTCGTTGGAGCCTAGAGTCAACTCGACTGTGCCTTTGAGTCGACTCGACTATCTTGCGAGTATGCCCCTAACTTTTGTCCCAAAATTTAGCCTCTTTGTATTTTTCTAAGACCTCGACTCGAGCAACTCGAGTCGACTCGACTCTCAGCATAATTTGATACATTTTTCTGCTTTGAAAAATTATTTTTCTGCCCCTATTCACTCAAGTTGACTCAGATCCAACTCGAGTCAACTTGGAGGCATGCCAACTAAAATTTCTGCATGCCAAAACTATTTTTCTTCACTGTTTCAGCTCGAGTCAACTCGGAATCCACCTCGAGTCGACTTGAGATGATAGTCCATTGAAAAATTCTGCATATCTTTTTGTTTGAGGGGCTTTTTATCTTGAACTTTTTACGGCTTCTTCCTCTTTGATTTTCATGGTCTTTTTCACAATCAAGGCTTCCAAAAACTTCTTGTTTAAACTCTATTTGACTATTAATCATCATTTTTTTGAAAGAATTCTTTTAGAAATGATTTTTTCATTTTAAATACCTAAAAAATCTTATATTTACTTATAAATATATAATTAGTACCATAATCACTCAATATTTTATAATCATCAAAATTAATTATAGGATCAACGATCTTCTTCTTTTAGATGATGATAAAACTTTGAGTATATGCATAACAAAGTATAATATGAAAATGAATCATGAAGTGAATAAGTGAGCACTTTTAAGATCATATTTTATGAATGATTCAATAAAATTTATCATAGAATTTTCAAGATGGCACATATACAAATATACTCATTCTATATAAATATTTCAAGCAAGCAACTAAGCATTTTACATCTTAAACATATTTTTCTCATATATACTCAATATAAATATGAAGCATGTGAGCATGTAATTAATTCAAATATAAACTTAACAAGCATATACTCAACATAACATCTTAGTTTCTCTCTCTCTTTTTGACAGCATCAAAAAGTCCAAGAAAAAGATTTAAAATGAATCATCAAAATCAATGCAAATTCAAATATATACATATTCAATGTTTAAATTTAGATTTTTTAGCTTGTGATACCATCTTCTTTTTTGGATAATTACTTCCTTTTCTAAAATTTGATAGCAAATTTAGATTGAATTTCTTCTTTCTTTTAATCAATATATGTTAAAATGAAACATATCTCCCCCTTTTTGAATAAAGTTGATATATTAAATTAAATTTTTAAATTCAAAGATAAAATTGCTTTGAAATTTAAGAGTCAAAGACCAATATTACTTTTTAAAATAAAAATATTTGAGTATTAAGACCAAGTATAAAATATATTTCAACATTCATTATTATCTTTTCATAAATTTTAGATTCATCACTTTCTCATAATATCTCCAAAATTCAAAAATGATATTATGAATGTATCAGAGTAAATCCACAGTCCTAACATATAGTATTCAAGCAAAATGAGAGCAAAATATATTATCAATGCAACATATGTTTGAGAAGAAGATTGTTTGATATCAATTATAAAACTAAACATCTTTATACCAATTTTGATACCTATTATTTTAAAAAATAGCTTAAATAATAAATTTCTTAGCTATTTTTCTTGATACAAAGAAAATGAGCATTTCTTTTTTATCTTGAGAGGTATCAATCAATTTAAAGCATAAAGATATCAATCTTATAATTTATCTCAAGGAATAATGTCAATCATATATTCATGCAAAATATATTTGAGTTGTATTCTTTTCTTTTACCAAAGATAAAAAAATAGAATATAAAGTAATAATGGTCTATTTGATACCAATTGTTAAAGTTTTTGATCAAATAAAATGAATTGATTAAATTCAAATCAAATAATTTTGATAAATTATTTTAAATTGATATCAATAGATCATATAAAGCAAATCATAGAGAGTTTTTTTAAAAAAAAAATTAGATCTTTTTTCTTAAGAAGTACTACTTAATTAAGTTTAGAAAATATATAAAATTCTTTGAATTTATCTTAAATAATATCATATCAGCCATAAAAAGTTAAATTTGAGACAAACACAATTTTCTTCTTTTGTCAAAAGATAAAATAATATAATTTAATTCAATAATAAACTACTTGATACCAATTATGAGAATTAGGATATCAATTATGATAATATTCTTGAAAAATTCTACTTGATACAAATTGAAAGAAGTTTGAACCTATATCATTTAAAGGCATTCCATAGATAATAATCAATTTAATTCTTCTTGGTAACAAATATTTTAAAATTCAATCCAAATAGCAACTATCCAAAAAGAATTATCTTTCTTCTTTTGATCAGATTTATAAGCACATCTCTTCCTTTTGAATAATGATAGATACATTAAATAGATTCTTAAATTCAATTATGGAAGAGCTTGAGTTTCAAAAATTTCAGTGTTGAAGCTTTTCAATGATTAAGGATAAGGATAAAATAAATTTTATTGCTTTCTTTCTTTGAAAAGTATCAATCATTTATATTTTTAAAGATTTTTTTTTTTTTTTGGATTTGCCTTAAATGATATCATATCAAAAATACATCGAAGCAATGTATGATATCAAGTAAAGTATACTTGAGAAAAAGATAGTTTCAAATGAATTGTTTTGAAAAACAAATCAAATAGTATCTTCTTTAAAAGATTTTCTTGATATCAAATTAAGATACTACTTAAAGTTTTCAAATTTATTTTTCAAAAATAAACAAATTGAAGCAAAGTATTTTTTAGATACTAATTTATTATAAAATAGTACAATCAAACCAAGTAAGATATGAATGGGTAAATCAATAATCATATAAATCCTTAAAATAAAGATGGACAAATCAAGCAACATAAGTGACTTCTTTTTAAGTTCAATAATATTTTTTTCAAAATGAGTCAAACAACATGAATATTCAAATATGTAAAATATTTTTTCTTGAAAGATTGTAGCTCCTAAACAATGATGGTATCACTTAAAGATCTAAGAGGAGAAATTTTTTTTATTATCATTCAACATAACTCAATTAGAATTTTCAATCAAAATAAGATTAAGTTTAGAAAATATCTCTTTCTCATTTTTAAATTCAAAATTAACTTGGTTGGTTACATAAAATATAATTTTAAAAGTGCATTTTCTTTTTCTCAAGACCATAGATTTAAAAAGAAATACTTCTTAAATTTAGTTAAGGATCAAAAAGCTCAACGAAAGAGTTTTTAGAAATCATCAAGTAGAGTATCAATTAAATTCATAAATCTACAAAGACATATTCAAAAGCACTTTTAAACTTAAAAATAGCTTTTGAATTCAGATTGCATAAGATTCTTTCTTGCTTTTGCATGGAACAATTTATAGAAAAACATCATCAAAATCAATTAAGTTATATCAATTTCAGAAATTATAGCAGGATATACCAAATATTTTACTATCTTTGTATATCAAAGAGTATCAAGTTCAGATTTATGGTACACTTTTTATTGCTCTCAAATGCATGAATGTAAAGTATTTTCTCAAATATAATTAGACATAAGCATTTCAAAAACGCATCTCTTCTTTTCAAATTTAACTCATCTTGTTATTTTTAAATTCAAATCAAAGTATTTTTGAGCTTAGAGTATTTTTGAATTCAATATCAAGACAAGTCATTATGTAAAATTCAAATCATTCTTTTCTTAGAAAATATTATTCAATTTACTCCAAAGAGAGATGAAATTTGTAATTTTATCTCAAATTAGTTTAAGAATATAGCAATGTGAGTTAAGTTTTAAGACTAAAGGATTAATTCCATTTACTCCAAAAGATTGAGATAGTAATTTGCAAGGCAAAAGCAAGGATACCAAGCAAGAAAACCATTTTGCAAAATTTATTTACCATAAGATCCACTCATGCAAATGAATTGATATTGAATTAATTGCCACAAATAAGTTGATTTTAATATAAGTTGATCAATATATAATAGAACTTAATACAAATCAATTGCCTTAAGATCCACTCATGCAAAGTTCATCAATAAATTATCTTTTAAATATTACTAATGATTTTAAAAAATGAGTCAATAGAGTATGTTGATTAAAACAAGGAAAGTATAAGTAATCGTTGATAATTTTATAGTACAAGCAAGTTGATTTTAGTATTCCAATAATGTTTTCTTCCCTTGTTTTTCATAGCAAATGCTAGAAAATTAGTATTCTTGTGTCTTCCCCCTTTTTCTTTCAAATTATGTATTTTTATTCAATTTGATCAAGCATTCAATTAAATTTTATATTAGCTTATATATATATTTCTTCCCCTTAGTTTTATAAACAAGGAAAATATTTAATTAAGCAAACAAGGATAATCATTAAATAAGTAGACACATCAAACACATAAGGTTAAATAAAAAGTTATATTTTTATTGATTTGCTAAAACATGATTATAAAAGTGATCTAAATTTTCACTATTCTAAACATGAAAAACAAATAAGATATGTGAGAGCTATATCCTAAGGATTCCAAAAATGGATTGCTTGGGTCACTAAAGTTCTAAAAAATAAATCCTCGAATCATAAGTAAGAGTAGACTGGTATAGTTTTTTTTTTAAAAAAAATCCAGGTTGACTAGATGGAGAGGGTGGTCTAGTATCTTTAAATAACTAATCTCGGTCACGCATACTGCCTCACTGAAGTGATAGCCTAAATCAATCACATTGACTCTTTTCTGATCATTGATTGTGCCTCCATCAAATCTCATCTTACCTACTCTGCCTATGAAGCAAACTTTTGAATTTTTGCATAAATAGAAGGAATGATTCTAGTGAAAATCAATAAATTCATTCTCATCTAGTATACTAAATAATCGATTTGAGCCCTCTAGATGACTGATCCATAAGGTGGATTTTGTTTTATCTATACTATTAGATCCTCAATCCTAACATCTATTATAGTGTGAGTACCGGTATGCAAAGTGAAATCTTCTAAAGAATGTGATGCACGACTAATATAAATTAAGAAGATCCTTTTGGTCATAGTAGTTGCATTTTTACACTCAGCTAACTGGCATTGATATCCTTAATACCTTCGACATCATCTCAAACCAACATAAATTCCAAATATATCATCGCTTGAGATAATTCGAGGTGCTCCTAGTATGTGTCCAATATTACCAACATCCATCTTAATCTGCATGTCTTTTACTTTGAAAATTAGACTTTCAACCCTTACTTTTATGCTACCATGAAATTTTCTCACTGATCCAAGGTAGGTGGGCAAATTAAAAAATCAGATGAATTTGCAGCCTATTAGTAAATATCCTTAGTGTCCGAGCTAATCCAACATAATATGGACACTTTAAACTTCTAAGACCAGATTTTCAACCTTGAACTTTATGTTTCGAAAGAATTCTTGAACTAAGTTCTGATAGGTCAAAAGTATATAGAATTTCTTAGCCCAATCTTTAAATTTTCTATACAATTAAAATTTTTTCTTGCTCTAAAAACTCATAGATTATTTTGATGCTTGGTTTTTCTTTCTTGTATAGGAGAATAATTTGGAAAAGCCCTAAATTTTAAATTTCTACATGGGACTTTCTCTTTCTTTGTGCCAATTGCTTTTGAGGTGCTATTAGAGAACAAGGACTACAACAATAGGATGGAAATGGAAAGAAAAGGTTTAATTTTGATGGGAGAGGGGTGTAAAAGGGATTATAGCTTGAGAAATATAAAAATAGAATGATAAAGCCTTGAAATATTTTCAGTTAAGAAATCCATCTCAAACATAGGGGTCGACTCCTCTAGTCTAAGATTGACTCGATGCAAAAAATAGTTCAAGGAGTTTTGATCCAATAGTCAAGTTAAATTGGAATCAATAGTAAATCAATTTAATGATTAAGAACAATGTTTGATTTAGAATTTATAAATCAATTTGGAAGATAAAAAATTAATCAAATTAGATAAAATAAAATTAAGTGGATACTAGATAATAGCTCTATGAATTTTGGTTTAACTAAGAAATTTTGCAAATCCTTAATGGTCAAGCTAAGATGCTATGAAAATCAACAATATCAAGCACACAATCTTTTATGACTAAATATCTTATCTTGATATTCTTTGTTCATGCAATCTTTTCACAAATTTTGAGAATTAGATATATTAAGATAATATCAAAATTTAATTTATGAGATATACAATCAAGCTTATTTTCAATTTAAGTTTCTATAGCATAATATGGAGAACTAAGAAAACTTGCTGAATTAAAAGGAATTATGCCCACAAGGCATTATGCAGTGCATAGGATAAAAAGCACAGTGATCAACACATTCAAGCATTAGAACAAAATCATTGCAAATCAAGTCATTCAAATTATGGAGTATGATCATTATAAGCATAGATAAATCATCAAAGTCAAGCATTTAACCTAAGTAAATTCAACAATCAAGATGGTATGATGTGAGAGTAAGTTTAGGCTTTACAAACATTATCATCCATCCATCCAAAGCATCTATTTTCAAGAATTAACTCTTTTCATGCCCTTAGATGCTTAGCACACCTACAAAAATTATTTTTTAATTTTTAGTACCTAAGCCATCTTGGGTTCATTGGGGTTAGAGTATATGGTTTCTTTTAAAATCTAAATTTATTTAATTAAAGTATGACCATTTTAATAATATTATATTTTAAAATTTTGTAGTCTATTTTGTTACATTTAAAATAAATAATAGAATGATTTTTAAATAAAACTTTTCCAAACATATTCTTAACAAATTTTAGTTTTTCTCAGGGATTAAAATCAATTTTAGCTTTATGAAAAATAGATTTTTGACTTTTCAACATTAATTGAAGCTTGTCATAACTAAATGTGAATATTTTAGCAATTAGCCTCAATGTTTTAATCTCTTTTCTAAGTTTACTATTTTCATCCATTAGAGATTTTTCAAATTTCAAAAGAATTTCTTTTCTTCATTTAACATTTTTTTCTTTCAAAAGATCACCTTTTTCTATTAAAATCTTATTCTTTTCATCATATAAAGATAAATTTAAATTTTCAAGCTCCTTATTTAGCTTAACATATTCTTCAACTAAAGATTTTTCAGATTTGAGATACATTTCTATATCTTTAGCCAAAGTATCCTTTTTTTCTTAAAATATTTTCTTTTGTAATAAGAGTTTACTCTTTTCATCAGCTAAAAGAAGATTAGACTTTTTGAGCTCCTTATTTTTCAGCCTTAATTTATTAAATTTATCTATTAAGTCATTAAAGACTTCATATAATTTATCAAATGTAAAGTCAAAATTTTTTTTAAGATTTACCTCATTTTCAATAACCATGAGGCAAAGATTGGCGATATATTCTTCTTCTTTCTTATTTTTCTTTTTTTTGCTTTGCTCCCCATTAATCAAAGCATTTTTTTTTAGTATTTTTTTTTCTTCTTCTTCTTTTGATCCTTATGAGCCATAAGGCACAGGTTGGGGTGAGCTTCATTCTTTTTATGGAAGCTTGATATTTTTTTTTTGATTTTCTCTTTCATAAGTCATTACCATTTTTTTTCAAACTTTTTTTACTAAAATGCAAGAAGAAATTAGATTAAACTTATTTATATCTAATGAACAATAAAGTATATTTAAGGCTTTAGTATTTAGTTGGATTATTTCTTCATCACTACATAATGCATTGTGTATGTATGGACCATTGATTATAATCTTCCATAAATAATAATCATGTGATTGTATGAAGATTTTCATTCTAGCTTTTCAATATATGTTATTTGATCCATTTAATAGTGGAGGTCTATCTATAAATATTCTTCATTAAATAAAAATTCTATTTGATTTGCCATAATCTTTAACTCAAGACCGCTAGGTCAACAAATAATATTAGAGCACTTACACTGATACTACTTGTTGCCCAAAAATGTAGCAATCCAAGAGGAGGGTTGTTTTAAAAAACATTTAAGCCAAATCAAACTTTAAGCAAGTATGTACCTCTATTTAAGCTAAGTTATGTATTTGAGATGTATATAATGCAAGGAATAGCGAAATCAAGATATAATCAGGGCTATGCAAGAATTAAGTCAAGCTAAGCAAAAATTAAAAGCATGCAAGATAAGAGAGAGAAAAAGTATAATACAAATATAAAATAATTTATAGTAGTTCGGTGCACCCTCGCATCTACATCCACTCTCTAAGAGTTTCTTGGGAATTTCACTATATTCTCTTGACTATAGTATATTTATTTTAACCTAGGATTATAAATTAATCTAGTTGATTTTCTAGGATCACCGACTATAACCTTATACTGATAGTTTTTCAGACTCACTATCAACTTAGTTGGTTTTTCGGATCACCAACTATAATCTTACATCGATAGTTTTCCAAGCTTACTATCAACTTAGTTGATTTTTTGGATCACCAACAAAAATCTCCAAGCTTACTATCAACTTAGTTGATTTTTTGGATCACCAACTAAAATCCTACATAATGTCCAATTCTTGGCTTGGACGAGTCTTCACCTCAAGTTTCTTTCCTCCCAAAAAACTTGTAAAGAAAATAAGAGTACAAATATAAAATTTTAAAATAAAATAAAATATAAAAAATAAACTCTTTGAACTCTGAAGTAGAAGATGTAGGATTGCTCTTTGAAGCTTGACTTCTCTTCAAATGATGCTTGAGATGATGTGAAAAATGTTGGAGTAGATTGGATTTGAAAGCTTGCAGAAATATGTGCACTATTTTTTCTCTTTTCTTTCTTTCAAATGATATTCAATGATCCTCACATAAATTGATATATCTCTCTTTTTGATTCTCTTCTCTCTTTTTTATCATCAAATTTGGAAGCTTGTAAATCCTTTTTAGAAGCCAAACTAGCCGTTTCTAACTATTAGAGAGCAAAAACTAGCTGTTAGAAGCAATTATGCATACTTCTAAAATTTTGCAAAATTAGCCATTGGAGCCTCTCGATTGTGCCCTCGAGTTGACTCGACTATCCTACGAGTTCGCCCCTATCTTTTATCCCAAAATTTAGCCTCTTTGTATTTTCCTGAGATCTTGACTCGAGTAACTCGAGTCGACTCGACCCTTTGGCCAATGTGATATATTTTTCTACTTTGAAAAATTATTTTTCTACCACTGTTCACTCGAGTTAACTCAGATCCAACTCGAGTTGACTCGGAGGCATGCGAACTAAAATTTCTACATGTCAAAACTATTTTTCTTCACTGTTTTAGCTCGAGTCAACTCGAGATGACAGCCCATTGAAAAATTCTGCATATCTATCTGTTTGAGAAGTTTTTTATCTTGAACTTTTTAGACCTTCTTCCTCCTTGATTTTTATGATTTTTTTATAATTAAGGCTTCCAAAAACTTTTTGTTTGAGCTCTATTTGACTATTAATCATCATTCTTTTGAAAGAATTCTTTTATGAATAATTTTTTTATTTTAAATACCTAGAAAATTTTACATTCGCTTACGAACATATGATTAGTATCATAATCACTCAATATTTTATAAATCATCAAAATTAATCATAGAATCAACAAATCTGAAACACAAACCCTAGAGAAAACCCTTCTTCTCTAGGCCTTTCCTCTCACCTAGGCACAACAATTTGTGCCTTTACAAAATCACACGCCCACAAGCCTTTTGCACCCAATGTTCCCATGCCCAAGTCCTCTCGCCTAGATGTAAAAGCTCTGAAAATTTTATGGCCTAACTTTCTTTAAATAGAGAGTTAGAAAAGAGTCCCTATCTAGGTTAAACACCTAGATAGAAGAGTCCAAATGAGATAAGAATCAGGGTGCCCAACTCTTGGGTGCCTCCTCTCTTTTAATTGGCATGAATTCTAGATATTTGGTGCACAAGGAATTCCTCTTTCTCCTATGAAAATTTCAAGAAAAAATCAAGATAATTGGCATCATAATGGATAAGAGTTTTGGATTTGTAAAAAACTATCAAATAGAGTTTGAGATCAAAGCTACTTGCTAGTTTTGACCTATTCCAAAACCACAAACCATCCAAAAGGGTTATGGGGTGCAAGGGGCTTCTCTTTTCACATAGAGCCTCTCTAGAAATTAGATATCACACGTCAAAACACAAGGGTGGGGCATGGAGAAAGAGAAGATGGTACAAGAGAGGAGTCCTAGTCTAACTAGGACTTATACTTTGACTAGTCAAACCAAATCTTTAGCCTAAGCAAAATAGATCTTGATGCAACCAAATTAATGGTATTCTTAATCCAATTAGAAGCTCAATTAAGTCAGATTAAATTTAATTTAATTTTAATTTAAATTTTTAATTACATTAGAAATTAGATATACTCAAGTTTTAATTCAACTGAAAATTATTCTCCTTTATAATTGGCTTGTCCCATAAATTAATTGGACTTGATTCAATCAAGCCCAAACTAAATCTAATTGAATCATATTCAATTAGACTTGATCATCTCTTTAGCTCAATCAATTTGAGCCAATTAGCAATCTGATTGCTAACCGATCCTCCTGCAATACTTGCTCTAGATCAAACATCAATCATATTGAATGTTTAATTCTAAAATAATTCTTAATCATTGATCAATCATCCAATCAGATCGAGACATCTAATGAGTGTGATTCTATAGATTCAAATCTAAGTTGGTAGTATAGAAATAAATTTCTATACTAATCAAAATGACCATCTAGCAATGGTACCCGATGGCTGGATAGGTCGAATGTATAAAGCAACACTCTTAGAATCCATGTGGATATAGTTTTCATATATTCATCTCCTTAATCATAAATGCTCATATAACAACTTAGGATTTAACTGTCAACTCTGAATAGGTCATCCATATTATATTTCAAAATACCAAATTCATCTCATGGGTTATCATGGCTAAGGTTTTGCTAAATTAAAGTACAGCAATGCATTATCTCCAAACTTTTGGAGTGGTCAATTCCATCTTGATTACTCACTGATTTTGCAAGTACTTGATTATGCTCAAAAATCTTCCATCACTAAATTAAAAATTTAGGTAGTCCAGCACCAAAGCACCATGAGTTGCTTGCAAGCCACCATTGTGATCTCAGATCCAAGGAACACTTATATCTATATCCTATCAGAGCAATTCTCGATAGTAGAATACTTCAAAGTTGATCACGTTCAGTGATGATGTACCCCTACTCTCACCTGTATACCATATCAGTATCTCCACACTTCTTGGTTAAAAGAAAAACCAACCTATATAGCGCACAATAACCTATACTCAATAAATATTATCGTCCTGATTAACAACATATCATTAATCTGGTCGTTAATGATTTTAAAAATTAATTAATAAATTCTCTTCTTATCGAATCTAAATAGTCCGGACTTCATCATAATATTGAAGTTCATTAGAAGATGTAGATTTATGATAAAAAAATTAGAATAAATTTTTTATTCATTAATAAATTATTTATATTTAGGTTAGTACAACCATCAACAGGCTGATGATTCACTTTAGGATATATTTTTCAACAAAACCCCCTACAAAAATGTTAAAGAAGAAAAAAGTGGGAGAGTGAGAGAGAGAGGAGAGAGAAATATTTTATATCTAAATTATATACCAAAACCTACAAAACAATATATGATTGTTCTTGTGCTTTTGAAAGTTGAACATGAACTGATTCATGACTTAAGATCTTTAGTCCCATAATTTATTTTTCAATTTTGTATTATTTATTGGTTGATAAAAGCCCTTTATTTTGTTTTTTAACAAATGGCAAGGGGTGCTAACATTATACTCCCCCACGAAAACTAATGCTTGTGGAAATAGGATATTGAGACATACGAGCTTAAAAAGAAGGGTTGACACTATTTAGGGTCAAAACTCTGCCTCTTTTTTCAAATGGAAAGAGGTGATACTATCCAAATTAATGTTCAATGACAATTATAATTTTATCATTGAATAATACAAAGTCAATGCAAGCATTAGGGTGCATTTAGACATCTATAATTCGATGTAAGTGAAACCTAGTTGTTAGGAGAGGCCCTTTTTTAGTGTTTGGATTGTTGTAAATTAACCAAAATCCTATAAATTATATTTGGTATCCTTTTTGCAATATTTTGACTTGCAGGCAAATAGGTCATACGATGAACTACTAGAACTAAAAATGGCTTTGAAGATATCTTTATGATTTAGTAGTGCATAATCAATACTACTTTGGTAGTATAACCGAATATAGTTATAATTCTCACTGGCAGGTAAACAAATATACAATTTTGTTCTACTACAACCATAAACCCATGAAATGTAAATATAATTGAAATACAGAAACTACAGTCACATGTAACACCAACATATGGGTTTTCAACTATTAGTATTTAGAGGATAATTAATTGATTAGTGATTAGTTTGAAACAGGTGCCAATTGGTAATAGAAAAGGCATAAGCTTACTATAGAAAAAGTTTGAGTTAAACCATTTACATAAAAGGACATTTGTTGTCTCTTTTGCAGCTTTGAACACTTTTTATTCTCCTTTCATGTTTAGACAACAAAGTTAGAAAATCGTCAAATTTAATCCTATGCTCAATCTCTCATTTAAATGCTTGGTCTATTTATCAATATTCATAGTTTGATAAAATGTCAATTATGTCACTCCTCTTACAAATCAAGATCATTTTTCTAATACCAACATCTCGTACCATCCAATGCATGTGGTAGACAATGGCTATGATCTCATAAAATAGGAGGACCGCTAGACCTACATGAGAAAACTTGCATATTTTATAGGTCCAATAAATGGCAGCATTGTCCATTCAACAGTTTTGGCTATAAGAGCAACTAAGTTAATAGGTTTTTAGGGGTGAAGCTAGGATTAATTAAGGAGCATATAGTATTTATTTATGTTGATTGTTGAACACTAACTAAATTTTATTTTCATTATAACCACTACTACAGAATAAGGCTACGGTAGTGCTTACTATTATAGTGATTTCGAAAACCATTATCATAGGATCCATAATAGCGGTTATGTCTAACCTATGGCAGCAGATCTGTCTAACCGTTGCCACAGGTTGCTATAGATCTGACCTATAGCAGTGATTCTGTATAATCGTTACAATAGTTTTCACACATGGTAGCGGTTAGTCAACCCCTACCATAGATCAAGAACTATAGAAGCGATTATGCTTGACCGCTGTCATAAGTCAGACCTATGGCAACAGTTATTTCTAACCACTACTATAATTCTCGAGCTATGACAACGATTATTTATAAATGCTACTATAGACTGATCTATAGCAATGGTTAGGAAGAATCACTGCTATAGGTCAAACATATAGCAGCGGTTATGTGTAACTACTGCTATATCTTTTTTCATATTATTTCTCTAAATATTATATAATTTTAAAATTTAATATCTATCTTCATCATTTATTATCTAAATAATTATCATTTGAGTATCATTACTAAAAGCCATCTTGATTCGATAGCTGTAGTTTCATCGATCAGTAAAATTTGATTTCGATGGCCACGAACGACGACATGATGATTTGATAGATGGAGACTATTGATGGATCCAAAAATATACAATGATGATCTTGATATCATTTATAGTATACTATCAAAGTTTTACTTTAATCAGATATCATTATCATGGTCAATTTAGTATGTAATGATTTCGGCCGTTAAATGAGAAATAAGTGATCAAAATGCCAAATGGCATTCAATTACGAGATAATTTTTAGTTAAATGATCTTTGCTATAATTTTAATCATTTTATATGATGATGATCATAAAATATAAATCATTTTGGTATGAACTATTCATGTTAAGCAGATTTTGTAAAAGCATAAGCATAATTATTAAAGAAGTTTGAGAGCGGGCATCGAGCGACATATAGTTTTGGATCATTCTTAGATTCATCATTTGAATTTTATGATCACCACCATAAAAATGATTAAAATAGTAGCTAAGATCATTTATCTGAAAAGTTATCTTATAATTGGATATTATTTAGTTTTTTGATTACTTGTTTCTCATTTAAAAGTCGAAATCATTTCATACTAAATTAATCATGATAACGATATTCGATTGAAGTGAAACTTTGACAGTATGCTACAAACGGCATCGAGATCATCATTGCAAGCTTTTGAATCCATCGATGGTCTCTATTTATCAGATTATCACACTATCATTTGTGGCCATCGAAATCAAATTTTACTTATCGATGAAGCTAGGGCTATCAAATCAAGATGATATTTTATGACGATACTCTAATGATAATTATTTAAATAATAAATGATGAAGATGGATATTAAATTTTAGAATTATATAGTATTTAGAAAAAAATAAAAAAAAATGATTATCAATCTATGGCAGCGATTACTGAAAACTGCTGTCATAGACCTATGGCAGCGATTTTTAGTAACCGTTGCCATAGACATATGGCATGGTTCGAAAACTGTTGCCATAGGTTAGGTTATATTTATCCAATCCGTGCTTCAACTTCATTTTTCCTCTTCGACCCGATTAAGCTCTCTCTCTCCCTCCCTCCTCTCCACCGTCGGTGAGTCTCCAGCCTCCTCTTTCTTTCCTGGTCAGTACCGCCTCCTCCCCCAACTTCTCTTTCTTCCTCAACTGGTGTCGGCTCCTCCCCTGCCTCTTCCTTCTTCTCCAGCTGGCCCTGCTACCAGCCCTACCTCCCTCTTCCCCAGTTGGTCTCGCCTCCTCCTTCTTCCTTGGCCGGCCTTGTCACCTCCCTCACCTCCTCCTTGTTCCCCGACCCAACCCACCACCTTCCCCCACCTCCTCCTTTCCCGACCCGTCCGACCATCGGCCCACCACCTCCCCCCTCCCCCTTCTTCCCCAACTAGCCTGACTGTTGGACCGCCTCCTCTCTGTCTCTTTCTCTCCTCTCTTCCCTCAGTCCGACCCACCCCCTCCTTACTCTCTCTTTCTCTTTCTCTATCCCTCTCTTCCCTCTTTCTCTCTATCTATCACTCTCTCTTTCCTCTTTCTCTCTCTTTCCTCTTTCTATTTGTCTCTCTTTTATCTCTCTCTATCTCTCTGTATCTAACTGTCTCTGTGTCTCTCTCGCAGGCTACCTCTAGCATCATCACCGCCGACCTTAGGGGCTCTGTGCGACTCCCTCTCCGTAGTTGCAGGTATGTTTTTTTAAAAAAAAGTTATGTAGTAATATTTATTAATTAATATTTATAATATTTATAATAATATTTATAATAAATATTATAAATATTATAATTATCCATCAGTCATTAGCCGTACCGACCACTAAGAGAACTTTCATCGATTGATTTTGGGCCATGTCGGTGGTCTTGGACCGTGCCATTTCAGTAGTAGTGGACAGCCCTGCACCATGCCAGTCGATAAAAAAACCCTCATCGATGGGTTCTGGGCCATGCTGGCCACTAAGAGAATCCTCATCCCTGCCAACGGGTTCTGGGCCATGCCGGCTACTAAGAGAACCATCACCAGTTGGTTTTAAGCCATGTCAGCAGTCTTGGGCCGTGCTATATCGATGGTCGTGGAAGGCCCTGGACCATGTCGGTCAATAAGAAAACCCCCACCAGTGGGTTCTAGGTCATGTCGGTGGTCAATAATTCATGTTTATATCTTGTTACTTTTGTTAATTGTATTGCATCATGATAGACCCATTAATTGATTAGTGTACATAATCTTTGGCATCCATTCCATATATTTATATATTTTTATGCGAATGGAAGAATTATGTACAATGATCAATTGATTATTCAATTTGGATAGTTTAAAAATTATAAATAATTTTATAGATAATTACAGTAATCAAATAGTATACTAAGAGTTTCGAATGAAATTTTGGACAATAATTTTCTTTTGTTCTCCCTACATGAGAGAACTAAGAAAAAATACTACCAAATTTTTTTCGATCATGGTTGCATATTGTTTGATTACTGTAATGAACTTATCGAATTAATGCAATTTCTGAATAGGATAGAACCTATCTTTATCTATTAGTTGGTGATAGGATGCATTTATTGTATATCTAAAAATGATATTTAATCTAAGTTCCACACTTGATATTTATTTTGGTCCCTATTTATGATGCATTTTTTATTTATAATACATATTTATTTATAATGCTTTAGTATATAATGAAACTTTCACTCTAAATTTAATTACAGTATCATCATTTTTATAATGGATAAAGGATGGATGAAGTTTAGTAGGCTCTCATCAGAATATGAGGCTAGATTTCAAAAATTTCTTGAGTTTGCTATAGAAAAATTTGGGGACCATGGACTTATCCAATATTCATATAAAAAGTGTATGGATAGGCCATAGCTACCTCGTCAAGATATAAATTATCATCTTACTATTTATGACTTTAAATCTGATTATAAAATTTATTGGGATCAACATGATGAGGGTAGGTCGCAAGGAGGTGATCAACATGATGGAGGGGTGGAACAAATGGCTTGTGATACTTTTTTATTTATTGACCATAATGATGGTGCATCTACGTCCATGCCTGATCCCATGGTTGGTGCAATGATAAACAATAAAGATATGGAGAAGGTTCACAAGTTGATAGAGGGCGCTAATGTTCTGTTGTATCTCAGGTATGAAAAGATGGCGTAGCTTGAGTTCTTAATCTGATTGTATATGTGAAATGCTCCATTGGGTTCAATAATAATGGAGTGAACTGCATACTAAAGTTTTTGGGGGGACATTCTTCTGGACAATGCATAAATTTTGAAGAATAATTATGAGGCATTAAAAATTATTGAACAGTTGGACTTTACTTGCACCAAGATACATGCATGTCCTAATGATTGTATGCTCTATTGAGAGAGAGATGCCAAATAAAATGAGTGCACAAGATGCGGTGTATCAAGATGAGTCACTCAGCCTTATTTATTTTATAATACTTAAAAAAATATCTAATTATACCAAAATTTATTTTTTGTGCATACAATAAATACAAAGAGGTCATAAGAGTACAATACAATGCTCTAAATATGTGGAAGAAAGAAAAAACGCACAACAAAAACTTTTTTGAATATTTTAAAGATTATGTAAGCGATTATATATTTTTATCCTATGCAACTTATTTAAATATATTTATTAATTATGTGACATTTTCTTAATTAGGTGTGGAGATTATCACTCGGTAATGTGAGCCCTGAAGTGCATGCTTTTTCAATGGGCCATAATCATACCGTGCGTAAATACAAACAACTCATCATTAACGGCTATAGATTTAATATTCACAGTCAATCCATAAATATGGCAACACAAAATAGTGGCATGATGTTGAGTACTATCACTAGATGTTATGCTAGCTTGAGGGATTCATAGTCGCATATGGAAGATCGGAACTATTTAAGGTAGTAGAGAAGATAGTAATCTTAGACTACTATTCTAAAGAAAAAATTGCATTGATAAAGTATGATTGATTTGACATCTTGTCTCAGTTAGGGATGAAGACTAATAAGTGTGATTTTACTCTCATCAACATGTAACGCCATCTCCGTGTTAGATATATGTGCCCTAGAAGCCAGAATTGGCTGACACTTATAATACACTTCTAGGGGCAAAATTATAATTTTGACTATTATCAATAAAATGGATTATTTTCTATCACATATGTGTATTTAGTGTCTGTGATACATCATTTGAGTTAATGGTAATGATAATTCATATTTTCAAGAGTTGAAAATTTAAGATATGAATAATCATTATTAACTCATAAAATGCTCTCGACCATAGGATCATCATAAGAATAGTGATTGATCTAAAAGATTGATGTACAATCGCTTCTCTTTAGTAGATGAGTCTTGAATCTACGGTGTGGAGACATCGAAGTGAGAGTATAGATACTCGTTAGAGAAATGAGGGCACTGAGCATGACCACCTCGAGTAGTCATTAGGAAGTCTACCTTTTTCGTCCTTTGACTTTGGTCAAAAGTTGACCTTTGACTGGTCAAATGTTGACCATTGACACTTTGACTTCTGTCCACATGTCACGCACCTATTGGAGAGTTGGTGGGGGCTTGTCTCCTTACCAGAACCTGGCAAGGAGGAGGGCGCACGCCACCCTTGGTGTCTGCCCAAGTAGGAGGCGCCCAGGAGTCCCTGTTGGACAGGGACTCCATCTCCTTTTTGGATTCCAATTAGACTCCTCCTAAGAACCAACTTTGACTAGTATTAGGTGCCACCTAAGGAGGAATCCAAAGGACTCTATTCTCACTAATCAGATTTAGATCTAATTTCACAAAGGATTATGATTGGTTGGGAAGAAGAGGAGTTGGATCATAGATAGTCTATAAATAAGACCCTGCACCCAACTCAAGGAGTATCTGAAAATCCCCACGCCCAAGGCTGCCTCTCTCCTCCTCCTCCATGCCAAGCCCACTTTCTCCCTCTCCTCTCCACACCCAAAGTAGTTTGGGACCTTAGTTGGTGCAATCCAGATGAGAGAAAGGCGACAAAAAGCTAGAAGGCTGTGCTGCTGCAAAGGATAATTGCTGATCTTCGAAAGGTGTTTTGAAGATCCTCCAAATCAAATTCAGATTTGATTTTTAGAGACATTATTCAGAAGAAAAGGATCTCTAGATCCAACCTGAGTGGATACCAGTAGAGGCCAGACACTTGCGTGGCTAGATCCAGAACCTTTCGCTGCTTATAGGATCATCAACGGATAATAGGATTACCCACATCAAGATAAATTAAATTAAATTTAATTTATCTATATTTTATTTTTATTATTAAAATAACAAGAATTAGATTTAAAATATTTTAAATCTAATCTAGATCAATTTTTTTTTTTTTTTGAAATATATCTCTTGATTCGATCAGATCTGAACGAATCTGATCCGAAAAATCAGGATTCTCGTTCAACTGGTATCAGAGCCAAGGTTCTAAAGTATTTAGATCTGATTTTAAATTTATTCTAATTAGAAAATAAATAATTTTAGATGTCACATGAGATGTAATTAGATCTAAAATTAGAAAAATTAAAATTAAATAATTTGGATCTAAGATTAGAAAATATGCATGACTAGTTCTAAAATAGAATAGTTCTATAGAATAGTCTTGCATGTTTTCAATTTAATCTAATTAAATCATATTTTAGATCTATTTATTTATTATTTTTTGATATTATAATTATTATAATAACATCTAAAAAATAGTAAATAAAAATTATTTAATTTTAAACATCATATGAGATATGATTGATGCATGTCTAGACTAGTTATAGAATAGTTTTACATAGTTGTCTAGATTAGAGTTTATTTTAATGAGATTAATTTAAATCTAATTTTTTAAATTATTATGAGATAATTTAGATCTGAAAATATGCATGATTCGATACATGAGATGTATGCAAAATATGCCATGATTAGATCTAATTTGTATATGAGATATATGAAATAGATCTAAAACTATTTTGTAGTATTGCATGTTCCTGATTAAGGCATTCCTCTTAGCCATCTGATCATAAGAACGAAGAAAGGTTTAAAGGCCCTCTCCTCCCATCCAATGGGGTGTTCTTATGACGTGTAGGGGTGCTGCGCGTTCGTCCTTAATCAGAAATCTAAAACTTACTTTCTGCAAAATCCTAGATCCTGAAATCCTAGGATTTATTGTGCATATTTTGTTTATGAACCCTACTTAATTAAAAATTAAGATTATGGAATATTAATTAGGTCTAAAATTAAGAATTTCAGATCTAAGACATATTCATAATACTGGGTTCGGGCTTGGGTAGCTCAATTAGGTCTAAGCGGTTGATCAAATCGAATCAAGAGTTGGTTAGATGGGATCAACAATGCTTAAATTGACCAGCCTAATAGGATTAAGTCTCGATCAAGATCGAGTCACGATCAAGCAATACCTAATTAGGCTCAGAGGTTAGAGTCTAGATTGTAGGCTAACCCAATTGGTTCTGACTCAACAATTTGGTGTCTAAGGTAAGTTTGGCACATACGACCGACTGGTTTTTAATTAGGAGCTACTCGATCTGAATGTGTTCTTATACGAGTTAATGGCATATCCCTTCCACCGGTCTCACTTATCTGGCCATATCTGTTGACACAGTTCTGATCTGAGGTGGTCAATAATTCGAGCTAACCCATGCCACTAGGTTAGTCATAATTGTTATGACTATGATAAGTCTAGTTTAATGAGACTTGAATCAATTCTCTCTAAGAAAAGATTAAGTCTGAGGTCTTCCACCATTGTAGATGTGCGGGCCCTTCCCAGGGTTGATTGTTCTCAGCTGGATACAATGGCTCAGTTGCACCGAGAAAATTTTACCATGTCTATTAGGCATTGGATGTTATGGGCTGGAGGATGAGTTAGGCTCAATATTTTGGATATGGTGAGAGACTCAATTAGAAATCCAGTCTGTGCAAATGGTGGATCTGACTTAACTAAGGAGTGGATCAATATTTCGGATACTGTGAGATTCATGAATTAGAGACCAAGTTTGGGTGCACCATGATTAGAGAATCATTGAACAAGAGTTGTTCACTCATTGGCTAACCCATCACCAATAACTGTTAGGTGAGGTGATGAGTCAGTTGGTGAGACCGTACCATCCACTAGAAATCATTAATCGTGGAGATTTTCGTATCTCTACAGAGGGAGTGTAGGGATCCAAGAAAATATTGGGAGCTAATTTATTTAAAAATAAAATTTTTAAATAAATTAGTCAAGTCATAATTATAGTATCTAACTAGAATCTTTGACTGTCTATAGGAAAATGTCTGCCTCCAACCCATTGACACGTATTCTGGACACACATAGACTGATCGAATTCAATTACAAAGATTGGCTCAAAAACTATAAAATCATTTTGGATTTCGAGAAGTTAACCCATGTATTGGATCAAGACCCTCCCACCTTACCAACCCATCCGTCTACTGAACAGAGAGCGTCTCTAGAAAAATGGATAGACGAAGATAATAAGGCTAGATATTACATGTTGGGCTCGATGTCTGATGAGCTCCAGCACCAACATGAAGATATCGGGATTGCTCACCAAATGTTGGCTCACCTGCAAGAGATGTTTAGTGAACAGAGTCGCGCAGCCAAGTATCAAGTCATGAAATGACTTTTTAAGGCTAAGATGCAATGGACAGTCAGTCCAAGATCACTGTCTGATAATGATCAAGGACTTGGAAGAGCTTGAGAAGCTCGGTGTGAAGTTAGACTTGGATCTGTAGAATGATGTTATTCTGCAATCCTTGACTGATGCATATGGGCAATTCATCATGAATTACCACATGCATAAACTTCAAAATTCCTTGACCGAATTAATGAACATGCTGGTCACCGTTGAGCTTTCTATGAAAGGTTCTAAAGGCTCAGTTCTTGCTATGGAATGGACTTCTTCCAAAAGAAAGTCTTCTGAAAAAAAAAAAGAAGTCTGCAAAAAAGTAGAAGGTGGAAGGAGTAAAGAAGAAGAAGGCAGAGCCAAAGATGAAAGCTGCTGCCAAAGGAAAGTATTTTCATTGCAACAGCGACGGCCACTGGAAGCGAAACTACCCTACTTACCTGGCCACCCTGAAAAATAAGAAGGAAGGTCCTTCTGGAGGTATGCTCGTTATTAAGTCTAATCTTATAGTTTTTTCTGCATCCAGTTGGATGCTTGACTCTAGTTCTAGTGCTCATCTGTGCACTTCCATGCAGGATCTTGAGGATAGCAAGGAGGCTGAGGGATGGAGACATGATCCTACGCATCGGTAATGGAGCAAGAGTTGCTGCAGTGGCCATGGGAACATACCCTCTTCGATTACCATCTGGTTTAGACTTAGTTTTGAAAGACTGTTATTATGTGCCTGCAGCTAGCAGGAATTTGATTTCTATTTCATGCTTAGCACTAGAAGGCTATGTGATTACCTTCTTTAAGGACCATTGTAACATTCTTTATGAAAGAAATAAAATTGCAAATGGTTTCCTTATTAATGGTCTTTATCAGCTACATATTGATGTATCTGTTCTAACTATCGAGCAAAACGTGAATGCCAAACGACCTAGGGATAGTCCAAACAACAGGTATCTATGGCACCTGAGATTAGGTCATATAGCAGAAGATAGGATCAACAAATTAGAGAAAAATGGGCTATTGAGTTCGTTGACTTCTGAGTCATATCCAACTTATGAATCTTATCTTCAAGGCAAAATGACTAAACTTCCCTTTTGTAGGACATGGGGAAAGGGCCACAGATCTCCTTGCCCTAGTACATACTGATGTGTGCGGCCCATTTGATGTGCCGGCTAGAGGCAATTTTGTCTACTTCATTATCTTTACCGATGATCTGTCTAGGTATGGGTATGTGTATCTTATGAGACATAAGTCTGAAGCTTTTGAAAAGTTCAAAGAATTCAGACATGAAGTAGAAAAAAAAATTAAAAAATCCATTAATATTCTTCGATCAGATCGAGGAGGTGAATACCTTAGTCAAAAATTTCTAGACTATCTAAGAAAAATGGCATAGTCTCTCAATGGACTCCACCAGAAACACCTCAACTCAACTAAATTTCAGAATGGAGAAATCAGGACTCTATTGGATATGGTCCGATCCATGATGAGCTTCACAGACCTTTCTGATTTTCTTTGGGGACACTCATTGTTAACTTCAATTTATCTACTGAATAGGGTTTCCTCTAAAACCATTCCTACCACACCGTATGAGATATGGCACGGTAAGAAACCAAGTCTGAGTCATCTCAGAATTTGGGGTTGTCCGGCTCATGTCAAAAGACAACAAGCGGACAAGTTAGAGTTTAGGTCCTTTAGAGCTCGATTCATAGGATATCCTAAAGAGTCATTAGGATACTATTTCTACATTCCAGAAGACCACAATGTGATTGTGAGTCGACATGCCATCTTTCTTGAAAAATAGTTTATTCAAGATAGCGGCATTGGAAAGCAGATTAAGCTTGATGAGAAAGTCTCACAAGTACAACGAGCTAAGGACCAATTGGAACCAAATCAGGTTGAGCCAATAAGAACACTACCTCCTCCACCTCGTAGATCGGAAAGAGTTTTCCGTCCTCCCTGAAAGATACTTAGGTATTATTTCAGAGGAAGTAGAGAAAATGTTTCCTCGTAGGTAATGGTGCTCATGGTGATGATCCCAAAACCTACAACGAGGCGATATCAGATATCGACTCCGAGAAATGGCTAGAGGCAATGCAGTCAGAAATTGACTCGATGCACTCAAACCAAGTCTGGACCTTGGTAGATCCACCAGAAGGTATAGTACCTATTGGGTGTAAATGGATCTTCAAGAGAAAGATTGGTGCAGATGGAGAATGTGGAGACATTCAAGGCTAGACTAGTGGCAAAAGGTTATAGTCAACGCGAAGGCATTGACTATCAGGATACCTTTTTCCCAGTGGCTATGCTAAAATCCATCCGCACATTGCTTGCCATTGCAGCCTATTTCGATTATGAAATATGGCAAATGGATGTGAAAATGGCATTCTTGAAATGGATATCTTGAGGAAGATATCTATATGGAACAGCCGCTAGGTTTCACATCCAGTGATACTGATCACAAGGTTTGCAAGCTGCAAAGGTCCATATATGGACTTAAGCAAGCATCTCGGAGCTGGAACACTCGTTTCAATGATGTGATCAAAATGTTTGGTTTCATCAAAAATGAAGAGAAAAATCGTGTGTCTTCAAAAAGGTCAGTGGGAGCACTGTTGTCTTCCTCGTATTGTACGTGGATGACATCCTCCTTATTGGAAATGATATTCCCATGATGACAATGGTCAAATTATGGTTGTCCAAGGAATTCTCCATGAAAGACCTAGGTGAAGCATCCTTTATTCTAGGAATTAAGGTCTATAGGGATAGACCGAATAGGATGCTAGGACTTTCACAGAAGATGTACATAGAGAAAGTACTAAAGAGGTTTAGTATGGAAAACTCTAAGAGGGGATTAATACCCTTCAGACATGGTATTCATCTTTCCAAGAAGATGTGCCCTAGCACACCTGAGGAAATAGAATGCATGAGCAAGATCCCTTATGCTTCTGCAATAGGGAGCCTCATGTATGCCATGCTATGTACACGACCTGATATAGCCCATGCTGTGAGTGTCACAAGCAGATATCAGTCAAATCCAGGTGAAGAACACTGGACTTCTGTGAAATGTATCCTTAAGTACTTGAGAAGAACTAAGGATATGATGTTGGTCTTTGGTAATGGAGAACTCCAAGTCCAGGGATACACAGACTCGGATTTCATGTCCGATATAGATGATCGAAAGTCGACATCTGGGAGTCTGTTTGTGTGCAATGGTGGTGCTATCAGTTGAAAGAGTTCCAAGCAAACTGTGATAGCAGATTCCACCATGGAAGCAGAATATATCGCTGCATCAGAGGCTGCGAAGGAAGCATTCTGGTACAAGAAGTTTGCTGCAGAAATTGGAGTAATGCCATCAGATGCCATTCCTCTATACTGCGATAACAATGGCGCCATAGCCCTTGCTAAGGAGTCGATCCAAGCCACCTCATCCATCCGATTACCTCGAGAAGGGTTATGTCGAGGTCAAGAGAGTCGAACTCCGTAGATAATGTGGCAGACCCACTTACAAAGCCGTTGGGCCAGCAGAAGATCGAAGCCCACCTTGAGAAGATGGGACTTAGACTTGTAGCCAATTGGCTTTAGGATAAGTGGGAGATTGTTAGATATATGTGCCCTAGAAGCCAGAATTGGCTGACACTTGTAATACACTTCTAGGGGCAAAATTATAATTTTGACTATTATCAATAAAATGGGTTATTTTCTATCACATATGTGTATTTAGTGTCTGTGATACATCCTTTGAGTTAATGGTAATGATAATTCATATTTTCAAGAGTTGAAAATTTAAGACATGAATAATCATTATTAACTCATAAAATGCTCCCGACCATAGGATCATCACGAGGATGGTGATTGATCCGGAAGGTTGGTGTACAATCGCTTCTCTTTAGTAGATGAGTCTTGAGTCTACGGTGTGGAGACACCAGAGCGAGAGTACAGGTACTCGTTAGAGAATGAGGGCACTGAGCGTGACCACCTCGAGTAGTCATTAGGAAGTCTACCTTCTCGTCAATGACTGACTCGATGCTGCAGTAGTGTGTCTGGTTCTTTGACCTGAGGTGCATCGATAGTTCACCTTGAGGGTGTTATAGTTTGACTACACCATTACTCGATCTCCTAGCCATACGGAATCCTGAGGTGTATGTTGGCTATAGCATGTTCATTGTAGGAACTGGATTGCATCAAGATGGAATCTATCTACCTCGGTGGTAGAGGAGCAGCCCTATGATGATCATGAGAATCAAGTCCAGAAGCCCATGGCCATGGCAGAGTGAAATAATAGAAAGAGTTTCTATTTAGATTTTCACATTGGACTTGAATCGAATGATTACATCATATGATAGAAACTAGGGTTTGACGAGTTCACCTTAACCCTAATCTGATCGAAGCTCAAGATAGAAGAACTTAATCACACAGGTAGCTGCACCAAGAGGTTCGCATTCAGCTCTGATGGGTTGCCACCATATACTGCTAGGTGTCACTGGTGGATTTTGGGAGCAATTAGAATGATTTAGATGATCGATCATTCTAGCTATTCGAATCAGAAGAGTTCTGATCCATCGAAAGGAGTTTCGATGATGTCGATGATAGAGATCATGACATATCCCATTACCATACAGAACTGAACCTAACTGGGTCACACAAATAAGGGTTTGAATCTGGTGATCATCAATTGAACTGATCCAGTTCAATTTATCTGAATGAGATTCAATTAGGTTCAAGAAAATCATGCTAGCACTCGATTGAACCTAACGTTCTTCTTTTACTATCATAAATAGTTGTCCTGACTGAGCCAAAGAAGTTTGTGCTCGATCAGAGGCCTTCACTTGGTCTGACTGGAGCTTGTCCAGATCAAAAAAAGATTTTCTTATTTTGTAAGACATTACCTGCCATTTTTGGTCACCTGTCATTTCTCATCCTTTGACTTTGGTCAAAAGTTGACCTTTGACTAGTCAAATATGGACCATTGATACTTTGATTTTTGTCCACATGTCATGCACCTATTAGAGAGTTGGTGGGGGCTTGTCCCCTACCGAAACCTGGCAAAGAAGAGGGCGCATGCCAAGGCGCACGCCACCCTTGGCATGTGTCCAAGCAGGAGGCGCCCAGGAGTCCCTATTGGATAGGGACTCCATCTCCTTTTTGGATTCCAATTTGACTCCTCCTAAGAACCAACTTTGACTGGTCTTGGGCACCATCTAAGGAGAAATCCAGGGGACTCTATTCCCATAATCAGATTTAGATCTGATTTCACAAAGGGTTGTGATTGGTTGGGAAGAAGAGGAGTTAGATCACAGATAGTCTATAAATAAGACCCTGTGCCCAACTCAAGGAGTATCTAAAAATCCCCATGCCCAAGGCTGCCTCTCTCCTCCTCCATGCCAAGCCCACCTTCTCGCTCTCCTCTCCACGCCCAAAGTAGTTTGGGACCTTAGTTGGTGCAATCCAGACGACAGAAAGACAACAAAAAGCTAGAAGGTTGCACTGCTGCAAAGGACAACTGCTGATCTTCGAAAGGTATTTTGAAGATCCTCCAAATCAGATTTAAATCTAATTTTTGGAGACGTGATAGAGAAGAAGAGGATCTCCAGATCTAGTTTGAGTGGATACTGATAGAGGCCAAGCACTTGCATAGCTAGATCCAGAATCTTCCACTGCTTATAGGATCATTAACGGATAATAGGATTACCCACATCAAGGTAAATTAAATTTGATTTAATTTATCTATATTTTATTTTTATTATTAGAATAATAAGAATTAGATCAGAAATAGCCAAGATCTGATCTGAATCAAAGAAAAAATTTTTTGAAATATATCTCTTGATCCGATCAGATCTGAACGAACCTGGTCCGAGAAACCAGGATTCTCCTTCACTCTGCACTAAAGAATCGTATATACTTACCTCCCAAGCTAGTCAAGTCTTTGATGTTAGTGATCTCTTGGAGACTTAATGGATTGTTGTTGTGAGGATGATGCCTAGAAATATCTTTGATGATACCAAGATTGATGACGATGTTGGACCATGTATACAAAGTGCTCCTCTAGGATAAAACTTATCTGGTGCTATCGAGGTCATAGATACATTTGTCAGGAGTGATAGTGATGTCCATATTATAGATGCTACTAGATGATGACTTCAACTACATTCTAGTATAAATGTTAGTATATTTATTGATGCTCTACTAATATTATTGTTTAAAATGAACTTATAACAAAATTGCAAATCTTAACATTAATTTTTAATGCAACATTTTTTAGATACTGCTTGTTTCCCCTACTAGATACGTGCTTTGGTAAGTAGCATTGCTATACAATACCAAGCTTGGTATCACATACCCACTTGACCTTTCCTATCAATAGAATGTGATGTAAAAGTATGGTAAGATTTAAATAGACTTCAGTTAGTTAGAGTCTATTTATTGATGCTCTACTAATATTATTGTTCAATATGTTATATTGGTTAATATTCATTAACGTTATAGGTCACGATGGCACCGAAATGCCATCTAGCTTTCACCCCCATCCCTCGGCAAGCTATGCGGAGCTCTACATTCGAGTCACAGGCAAAGCATACTCCATCCATCTCTATATCGGCTATCCAAGGACCATCGATATTTACTCCTCCACTGGCATCTGAGCCTCCACCATTAGCCACATCTCCGACACATCCTTCACCCATCGATGAGTCTCCATTGGCATCCACATCGCAAGATCCTATGGCCAATGAGTGTACATTTTTATTGTATCATTTATTTATTTATTTATTTGTATAGTTATTGTACACTCTTATAAATTTGCATAATGTATTTTTATTATAGGTGCATTATCCAGTAGGACATTTTATGGTCCCACATGCATGCCATATATGTGGAAATGCTAGCATCAGGTGATGGTGGAGTATGACGTGGAGGGAAGGCCAATAAGAAAGACGCACAGAAGATGCATTCTTTTTTTGGAGTGCTTATGAGACCGTCCGATATCATTCTGGTACTGCCTATAGACTGACAATTGATGAATGTTGGTGTCAGACACAAGGTGTAGGAGGAGATATGGATAAGTATATCTTAATTATATTTATGTATTTAATATATTTATACTATGTTTGATTATAATAATTTCGTAACTGACTTCTGATAACTTTATGCAGAGAATGTACGACTTTCTACATCATGAGAGGGCTCAAGATGCTGGACTGAAGAAGATTGGAGAGTTGTACCAAAACTACAAAATCAAGCTCCATAGAGGGTGTCTTGAGCACCGATAGGACACTCTGGAGGAGCTTGTTCCTTGAATTCAAGACTGTCCCTCGAGTCAATGGGAGGGGACAGTTAGGCATTAGAGGAGCCAAGAGTTTCAAGTTTAATTTCTAACTTTTAAATTTTTTAATATACTTAAAATTTTATTTAAATATTTTTTAAAATATTTATTATTTATTAAATACTTTTTAGGCTGTCTTCCATTAAAACCAAAAGAATTGGACAGCTCAAGAGTACACGCACACTCTCAGCCATAAGTCTATGGCCAATCATGTGCATAGAGAGATAATAAATTTTGAATCTTAATTTATAAATTAAATTAATATTTTTTTGTATGTTTCTAGTAAACTAATTTATTATTATAGCTGATGAGAGAGGAGGTGATGTCCATCCATAGTGCCATCTTTTGATCTAGTTGTATGGACAAGAAGGGCATGCCGATGAACGCCGTAATCAAAAAGATTTTTGTAAATAATAAATAAGATATTAGTCTGATTAGTATTATAATATTTTATTTAAATTTATAATTATAGGAGTAGTTAGATATGCTCGCGAGTGAGGAACTGGACACCTCTAGCTCCCATGACCATCTATCTCAGGTCTTGAGGCCTGAGCACTCTAGAAGGATCTAATGTAGGCACAGACATATGCCGATGAGCTACTATTCTGAGGCGAGCATCTCTTCACATACTTTCAGTATCATTAGTTAGGAGCAACTTGATGAGGTATTGACGCAAACAGCTCACGCTAGAGATCAAGCTACTCAGCTATAGGGCACCGTGATCGCTATTGTGATAAGGCTAAGCATGCATTTTGGAACCAATTTCATGGGTCTTGAGGACATGTTGGTCGGCTTGTAGCTCCAGCCCCTCCAACTCTAGCTCTAGCTCGTGTTTCATCTCATCCCAGTGATAATGACTTAGATGTAGACTTTTGATATATTTTTTTAAAATATTATAATAAATTTTATTCAACAATAAAATTTAAGCATTTTAAAAATATTCTACTATTTATAATATTTTCTTATGTTATATATTGAATTACATTTATCAGGTTAAAAAATAAAAATTAAAAATTTATATTTTTTACTGATCAAAATATATGACAGTGATTGTAAAATCGCTACCATAGATTATCGTGCCAGTCACTATCATAATCTATGGCAGTAGTTGTAAAATCACTGCATTAGACCTATGGTAGTGGTTATAGAATGGTTGCCAACAGAATGGTTGCCATAGCAGCCTATGATGGCGGTTGGTGAACCGCTGCCATAGACATCTATGACAATGGTTAGAGAACCGCTGCCATAGAGCTTATGCAGCAATTCCATAACCGCTGTCATAGGTCTCTATGGAAGCGGTTTGCTAATTGCTACTATTGGTCGACCTATGGCAGCGGTTTATAAACTACTACCATAGATTGTCTATGGCAGTAATTCTGATAATCGCTGCAAAAATTGCTGCCATAGGAGAAATTATTGCATGCACCGGGTGCAAGTGAACCAGGGCAAATCCTGAAGCAAATGCATGATGGGCAGCGCACAATCGAAAATTGGTAAAATATAGGGGGTAGCATGGCATGTTATTCACCATGGGATTTACGTGGTGCAAATTGCACCTAGCGCAGGCAATACAGAGACCTGCCATAAACCTACGGTGATGGCGACTATGGCAACAATTAAGAAATCACTGTCATAGGCTATAGCAGTAGTTTTTTAGGCTATGATAGTGATTGTGAACCATTGTCGTAGCCCTTTACTATAGTAGTAAACATAGCCTAGCCATCTATCTAGATCCTAATACTATTAATGAAGTTAGAAAAAGATAAAAATATCCTTGATTTAGAGATGTTAGATCGTGACAAATCTCAAAGCACTCCATCTTCTATAATTCATTCAACTACATAGATCTTAAAATACTCCATATTCTATTAGCTATCTACTTGTACAAATCTCAAAGTACTCCATCTTTTTTCATTCATCCACTTGTATAGATCTTAAAGTACTCCAACCTATGTCATCCATTTATTTACATAGATCTCAAGGCACTCCATCCTTTGTCATCCACCCGCTATCATCTATCCACTTACAGAAATCTTAAAGCACTTTATCCTTATCTTTCATCCATCTGCATAATTCTTAAAGTACTCCATACTTATCTTAAAGTGCAGTATCCTTTATTATCTATTCACCTGCATAAATCTCAAAGCACTATATTATCTATGGATCTACACAAATTTCAAAGCATTCCATCCTCTTATCACTCATCTGCTTACATAGATTTTAAGGCGCTCTATTCTGTGTCATTCATCTACATCCATCCATCTATATAGATCTCAAAGCACTCTATTCTCTATCATTTATTTACTTGCATGAATCTAAATGCATTCTTTTCTTTATCATGCATGTGCCTGGATAAATCTCAAAATGCTCCATCCTCTATCATCCATCCATTGCATAGACCTCAAAGTACTCTATTATTTATTATCCATCTTCTTGTATAGACTTCTACATGCCCCATCTTATATCATCCAGCCGTTGCATAGATTTCAAAGTGCTTTATCCTCTATCATCTATTCACTTACACAAATCTAAAAGTGCTATATCCTTTGTTATCTACCTATATAAATCTCAAAGCATTCCATCCTTATCATTCAATCGCCTGCATCAATCTCAAAACACTTCATTTTTTGTTATTCATTCACTTGCATAGCTCTCAAAGCACTCTATCTCCATGACTCTCTTTTTCTTTACTTTAATTCATGCCAAGAGAAGAGCACATTTCTAAGTTAGTGGAAAGGATAATTCTATAATTTTATAAAATATTAACTATCAAGTAAGGATGGCAAAATAGGATCTAACCTGCTAACTCGATCCATGTTTGACCCATCATAAGTAGGTTTAGATTTGGGCTAAACAGGTTTAGGTCATTAACCTATTTAATATTTGGGTCGAATTTTGATTTCAGGTGTCCAGCATGTTTAACCCATTCAATCTGTTTAATATTTAGGTCGGATCAGATATCTAACCTATTCAACCCATTTAATTTTTGAGTTGGATCAAATAACATATTTAGCCTATATATATAGGTATTTATTGGAATCTATCTATGGTCCTTGAAGGAATGGATCTCGATGGCTCATTTAAAATTCAAAATAGTGAGTTGGTACTCTAGTTTGTAACCACCAATTAGAAAGATAGAAACTTGAAATTTTGAATCCCAAGTTCCCAACTCCCAAATCTCTCTTCGGCTACCATGTGGCCCACTTTTTTGACCCATCCCATTCCCACCATGATTAGGTTAGGGTTCCATTTTTTGTTTCCTTCTCTAAGCTCTCTTCTCTAGTTTTCTTCCTCTTGCTCTTTGGCCGACCTAGTGCCCTATGGTTGTGTGCCCCATTTTCTCATCGATCGAGTGAGTAGCAACCATGCGGTGACCTCTCCAACCTCTCGATGTCTCGGATGTACTGATTAGACCAGCGATCGATCTCTTTCTTTGACGATCTTAGTTAGGTATTAGGTTTTATATATTCTTGCCCCTATTCGGCAAGCGAGCAAACTCTTTCTCCAATTTTCTTTTTTGAGGAGGATTAGATTTAGATTTAATTCTCTATCTCAAACCATATCTCGCTCAATATCTCAATTCTCTTCCTCAAACCTCAACTTGCTTCTTATTTTCTTCTCTTATCAGACTTATGACTAGCTTAATTTTCTATTGCAGTTAACATGAGAAATACATGAAATATCCAAAGACAGTAAGACAATAAGGCCTAATGATCTTATTTTTCTTCTTCTTTTTATTTTTTCTCTATAATATTTTTCTTTTTCTGAACCATTTTTGTAATTGTATGTAGCCATGCTGCATGCCTTCTGCATCAAAGTACCCCTAATCTTCATTCATCTTCTTTCATCTACCTTTGTTTTTTAAGAAAAAATTTGACAAAATTTTATATCTAACAAAATTTCTATCTAGATATTCTGATGCACATGCTGCTTTATGGGGATCGAGATTATGATTATATTATTCTTGTGGTGAAGACTTGGAACAATATTTATATACGGTGCTTTTAGGTAAAAACCAAAAAAAAAAAAAAAAAAAACTCCATCTCTATCTATGAGTCCCACATCCTAACCGCCATCTTTGTCAAGTGAATCTTAACTTTTCGGAATTTCCCTCTTTTAAGGGTCTTGATTAATGTGAAAAAGAATTAGAATTGTGATATCTATAGTTTTCTTTTGCCAGACATGTTTTATCCTCCAATCAATTAAGACATTGTTACTGGACGTGCTTACTTCAGTAGTTTACTTAGGTAGTTTTGAAATTTATTCAATTTATTTCTATGTTCTATTGAAATGTTAATGCTTGAGGCTTGTGATGAGTTATCATTTTGGGAGTGTTCCAATCTTTTAACATTACAAAATAAAGGTCCAGAAATTTCTCTTCTCAAAGTTGACACCTATATGATGTCCCATAGCATAGAATGTCATGTAGATTGGTGATGCCTTTTCATTTCTAACGGTCTAGAAATTGAATATAAAATATCTACATGTTCAATCAATCTAGGAATACTTATGTTATAAATGAGGGATTCCTTATTTCCTCCAAACAATTGTTGCTTCTAGTTTGAGAGTGTCTATATTTTCTTTTCTTTAGCTTCTCTGTCTTCCTATTCTCTTCTCTCTCCCTCTATCTTTTGTACTTTTTTTTCATTTACTTGATGAAAGTGATGAGCCTCCCCTAATTTTTACTCAAATTCAGAAATATATATGCTTATGTAAAGTATTTTCAATGAACTCTAATATACTTAGGTAGTATTTTTATAAAATTATGATATTTGTATAACTTACTACTATAAAATTATTCTAGAATTCTAATTATTTGTTATATTTTGTATTCTTTCTTACTGGATGTAGGATAACTCCATTGGAATTGGGATTATTTGTTACTATTAACTTATTATAGCTAATCGTATTGGGACTAGCTTTTGGCCATAAATAAAATTGCTTTAAGATTTGTATAAAGAGGGTGGGATGATTTTGAATTGAGATTTTGCTGATTCAACTATTTTTAATGGCAACAATCTTGGATGGTCTATTTCTACAAACAATAAATTACGTCCATTTTGATTTAGCGATAGATTAAATAATGAATCTGAGCCTCCTCTTTCTTTTCCCTTCTTTGTTGTTCTTATTATTTAGTGATTATGTATGTTGTTTTTTTAAAATTTTTTAATTTTTGTAGCATAATTAATTTTTGTTTTAGATCTAACATTTTTTAATTCTAGTATAAGAATGAATTATATAATTTTTCTTCTCAAAACCAACCATTTTCTTTCTAGATTGGTGTTCTACTATACTTAAATTATATGATATGGATGGATAAAAAGTTCACCGTGGATGTAGATTTGGGGAATGATGATGATATGGCAAATGAATCAATGCCCATAGGTTCTAATACAGGTGTAGTAGGTAGTTCCACACATAGATAATGTAAAAAAAAAAATGTTAACTTTATCCATTTATCAATATTTCCACATAAATGAAGCAACCCAAAGATGCAAGTGCATAAAGTGTCATATGGAATATCCATTTAGTGGTAAAGATGGAACCAAAAATTTGAAACAAAAAATTTGAAACGATATTTACAGAGTTATAAGAAGAATGTGATATAGGAAAGATTATCTTATCATAATCTCAAGGGTCTATATCTATGCATTATAGTAAATTTAATCTTGAGAAATTTCATGAATTGGTAACACATGCAATTATTAAGCATGATCTATCATTTCAATTTATTGAGTATGAAGGTATTAGATCATTGTTGCTTATGTTTGTGAGGATGCCAAGTTAATATTAAGAAATACTGTAGAGGTAGATATCCTAAAATTGTATTTTAAAAAAAATTACTATTTTGGCTACACTCAATTCCTTTAAAGATAAGCTTGACTTCAGATTTATAAACCTCTATTATTACTGATGGATACTTGTCTTTGACAGCTTATTTTATTGATGAAGAATGAATGTTGCAAAAGAAAATTTGTAACTTTCATTTCATGCCTCCTCCACATAATGACATCTATTTATGTGAAATAATTTATGGTTTGTTGATTGATCGAAGGATTGAAAAAAATGTATTGTATGACTCTGGATACTGCATTCATAAATGATATTTTTGTTGACATGCTAAAGATCCAACTTAATTTGAAGAATATACTTTACTCAAATGGTGAGTTTTTCATGTCTAATATTATGTTCATATTATTAACTTAATTGTACAAGAGGGATTTAAAGAGATAAAGGAACCTATCTTCAAGGTTTATGAAAGTATTAAATATGCGAGAGGTTCACAAGTTCAGAAACAAAAATTTTTGGAATATGTTAGATAAGTTTCTTTAGAAAGTATATATATATAAAAAAAAAAAAGGCTTAAAGCAAGATAGTTCTACAAGATGAAATTCAACTTTTCTGATGCTAGAGAGTGCTCTTATTTATTATCATGCTTTTTTTCATTTGAAATTAAGTGACTCTAATTACAAGTATTATCCATCTGAAAAGGAGTGGGGCAAAGTTGAGAAGATAAGCAAATTATTGAATGTATTCTATAATGCTACTCTCATTTTTTCTGGAGCTAAATATCCTATATCAAACTTATATTTTTTTTATATTTTCCTGATTGAGCTTACTTTAAGACAATAGATGCAAAATGTAGATGCTTTTATGCAAAAAATGGTACGATAGATGCATGAAAAATTTAAAAAGTATTAGTTAGATCATTGCCTAAGTTTGGCCATGGCAGTTATTTGGATCCTCAATGAAAATTTTAGTTTGTGGAATATTGTTATAAGAAGTTAAATGGAAATGGTTGTACCGAGAGTATGCATATCCATGATTATATATTTGCTATCTTTAATCAATATATGATTTCTTCTTTTAAAGCTCCAATAATTAGCATATCAAGTCATAGAGATATGGAAAATGGTACATCTTGTGAGACTTCTAGGCATATAGAAAAGCATATACTTTTAAGATAAACTTTTTTATCAAAATAAATTTATTATCGTTGTATATAGTATTGTTTTTGATATATAACTTATTTCATTTTTTCAATAATGTTGGATTTTGATATTTGTGAAAGTTTTGATTTTATGACTACTGCATAGAAGTCTCAATTAGAATTATATTTAGATGAGCATAGAGTTGATAGGAAGTCTAATTTGGATATCCTTAATTTTGGAAAGCTAATTAGTTTTGATATCCTCAACTCTCTCTTATGGTATGTAATATTTTAAGTATTCCAATCTCTATGGTTGTCTTTGAATCTATTTTTAGTATTAGTGGGCGAGTATTTGATAAGTTTCATAGCACGAGTAAACTAAATATTGTTAAGGCCTTAATTTACACTCGTGATTGGATATTTGGAAGGAAAGGTATATGTTTATTATAATATTTTGAATGGGTTTATTCTTAATAATTACAATATTTCAATGTAGATATTTTGGAACCCGAGGAAGATGAGATTGTAGAAAATGTGATGAACTCAAGTTCCATTAAGGAAGCTCAATCAACTCAATACTTGGCCAATATTAATGCCAACTTGTAATGAGATGAATCATAGTCATGGATACTTTTTTTGGATTGTGTTGCTCATGTTTGTTGGATATATTATCTTGTTATGTTGCATTTTGTTTGGAACTTCTTTTTTATTTTTGTTTAAATATAGATGTTGTTATAGTTTAGGATCTTTTTGTTTTGACTATGGATGCTGTCATTCGACTTATGGAGCTAGGTTCTTGTTTTATGATGGAACTAATTTAAAAAATGTATATTTTATAATTTTAGATTATATTTTTATTATATAATCTATATACTTTGTTTAATTTCAAGTTATCTATTATGTGACTATGTCTCAATTATTCTATTTAACATATTTTGTTTAGGTTCTTGTGTCCAGCTCTAATGGTTACATACTCATAAGCAAAAAGTAGAGATCTTGAGTATCTAATGGTCATTGAATCAAGGTAAGAGATAGCATCAAAATTTTTCCTTAACATCACAATGAATCTAGTATTTTGATTAATTAAGTGCTCAGGTGGTTGATTAGAGAAAGAAATATCACTATTTTGTCTTTTACATAAAAAGTACTCAAGAGATCAGGGTCTCCTCATTTTTGGTTATATAGTTTCTATAGGATCTAGTGTGGTGCTCCTAAGCCTTAGGAGGCCACAGAAGGAGCTAGAGTATTGGCTCCGAGAGACTAGGATGGGTGTAAGTCCTAGGGCTAGGATAGGAGTTGTCCTAGATGAAGATGGCGTGTAGCCCTACACAGACTCGAGGTTCAAGTGTGAGAATCTTGAGGGGCTTGGTAGGTGCTCCAAAAATCTGGGACACAAGATGGAGAAAAAGATCAAAACCAAGAAAAAGAATCAATTAAGATAGGGGCTGACACACAGACGAACTGGCTCGGATACGTAGTCGAGCTGGCTCGGACTGAGATCGAGCCAGCTCGGGGTGCAGTCGAGCTGGCTGTCTCAGGCAGATAAAAGATGACATTCGAGCGAGATACAATCAAGCCAGCTCAACTTCTGAGAGAGCCAGCTCGATGGGGGCGAACAGAACTGTTTGGATTTTCTATTTAGATCTAGGATAGGCTTTTATCCTAAGATCTTAAAGCTTGGACCAATAAGATCTTAAGAGAGCTAACTTATGTATGGGTCAGATTCAGATCTAGAGGATGAGAGCATGTAAGACATATGTACATAGGCTCGGTGAGTGCTTTCATGTATTGGGTTAGCCTAGAAAGTTTTTCAGCTATGGTTTGGATTTATTAGGATTCATGTGGTATAACAGAAATTCTAGGATATATTAATTCAGGTATTGTATCTTTATAATAGAGTGGAATATAATGGAGCTTTTCTTCCTAAAACTCTCTACTCTTTCTTTTCTAGTTCTAACTTTAAGCCCTAGGTGCCAGCCATCTACTTTATTCTTTTTCTTTCCAATAATTGACATCGAAAAGGTATCAGGATTCAATAAGTGGTATCAGAGCCTGGTTGAGCATGGAGGAGAAAGAAGATCAAATTTCAGCAGAGATCAGCAGTGAGATTCAAATCTAAAAGCTTTCTCCAGGCTTCGTGAGGAAGAAATAGATCACAGGACTGCTATCCACCATCCTTGATCAAGGTATTTTTTTAGATTCACCTATTTGCTATTTTTGATTCATACGATCATGGAGAATAATGGATTAAAGATAGGATTTGAGAAGTTTGATGGAAAAAAAAATTTCATGATGTGGAAGATTAGGGTGGAGGATCTGCTGGTTCAGATGAGACTGGATTCGACCTTGAAAGATAGGCCAGAGAAGATGATAAACAAGGAGTGGATGTCCTTAGAGAAAAGGGCATGTGCCATTATTAGGGCTTGTCTAGCAGATGAGGTACTGTATAGCATGTTGGAGGAGAAAATATCTAAGAATTTATGATCGAGATTACATCAGTTGTACATGAAAAAAAATATGTGTAACAAGTTGGTGCTGAAAAAATAACTGTACAGCCTTTGGATGCAAGAGAATGAGAATATTGTGGGGCATATTCAACAGTTCGACTGGATGAGCATGGATTTGCTCAACATTGGGGTGGATCTTGAAGAGAAGGATAAAAGTTTATTGCTGCTATATTCACTATCCAGGAGCTTCGATCCATTGGTGATGACGTTACTGTATGGTAAGGAGATGCTGGTGTACAAGGAGATCGTATCAATGCTAAGGTCCAACGAGCAGCAGAAATGGATGATGAAGAGAAAGATCTTCCAAGAGGGTCTCATGGTTTCAGAGAGGCCCAAGTAAGGAAAGAAGAAGGATCAGTGAAAGGACAGCAAGGGATCCAAGAGATGCTTCAAGTGTGGTGAAGTAGGATACTTTAAGCGAGAATATTTGCTTTGAAAGAAGTGCAAAGAAGGAGAAAAGTCTGATTCCATCGGTTCAGTCACTGAAAGTAAAGAATCAGATGAGCTCTTGGTGGTCTCGAAGGAGCCCAAAGGGTATGGTGTATCTGAGATGATTTCGGACAGGTCTATGGAGTGCGAAGGATTCGAAGGGACAATGACAGTGTTCGAGGTGCAGCGGTAGACTCAACAGTGCAGCATTGAGTGGTTATCCTCGAAAGACTCAATTACAGAATTGGCTTCTATGGCATCAGGGGGACTTTGGTTTCAGGTGTAGCACCAGACAAAGGTGGCTTCACACATGGAGAGATGTGACACGAGTTCAGAGTGGAGGAGTGTAAGGGGACCAATATTCTAGCACCAATGCTAGAGATGCACAGTTCCAGATGGAGCAGCACGTGCGAGAGGACCGACAAAATTCTAAGGAGACTATGTCAGGGTACGCAGTAGGTGCTGGCATAGGATTGCTGCAAATTCTTTAGAAAAGTTTAGGATAGTTGATATGGCTACCAAGCAGAAGGGTGCTTACAACTCCAAGGATGGTGCATAGAAGCAAGCCAAGATCTTCAGCAGTAGAAGTAGTCATCCCAAAGGCCTCAAAGGAAGCTCGGTAGCTGAAGAAGAATGGCAGTGGCAAGGTATGCACAAGTAATTGTCAGGGCATGCATCGATTGTGGGTTTGTGCAGAAAAATATTGTCAGGTGTGCTAAGACTTAGGCGCAACAAGATAGAGATTGTATGATCTGATGTGGTGCTCCCAAGCCTTGGGAGGCCATAGAAGGAGCCAGAGTATTAGCTCTGAAAGACTAGGATGGGTGTGAGTCCTAGGACTAGGAAAAGAGTTGTCCTAGGTGAAGGCAGTATATAGTCCTGCATGGACTCGAGGTTCAGGTGTGAGAATCTTGAGAGGCTTGGTAGATGCTCTAAAAATTTAGGACATAAGGTAAAGTAAAAGACCAAAGCCAAAAAAAAGAATCAGCCAAGATAGGGGCTAACATAGGTGGGCTGACTCGAATATGTAGTCGAGCTGGCTTAGGCTGAGATCGAGCCAGCTTGGGGTGCATTCGAACCAACTATCTCAGGCAGATAGAAGACAGCATTTGGACGAGACGCAGTCGAGCCAGCTCGGCTTCTGAGAGAGTCGGCTTGACAGGGGTGAACAGAACTGTTTGGGTTTTCTATTTGAGTCTAGGATAGGCTTTTATCCTAGGATCTTAAGGCTTGGACCAATAAGGTCTTAAGGAGGCTTACTCATGTATGGGTCAAGTTCAGAACTAGAAGATGAGAGCATGTAAGACATATATACATGAGCTCGGTGAGTGCTTTCATGTATTGGGTTAGCCTAGGAGAGTTTTTCAGCTGGGATTTGGATTTATTAGGATTCATGTGGTATAGCAAAAACTCTAGGATACATAAACCTAGGTATTGCATATTTACAATAGAGTGGAATACAATTGAGTTTTTCTCCCTAAAACTCTCTACTCTTCTCTCTCTGGTTCCAACTTTAAGCCCAGGTACTAGCCATTTACTTTATTCTTCTTCTCTCCAACAATTAGTATCAGAGAGGTACTTGGATCTAATAGTTTCTTGCTAGGAATATTTTCTTTATTTGACCTTTGTTGCTTTCACATAAGGGAGTGGCATCTCTTCATGCTTAAAGTGTACATCTCTATTATGTTGTATTGGTCATTTAGGTTTCAGTATCCATCCAAACTGAAGAAGTTTAATTTATTAGTGCACATATTCTTTTAGATACTGATCATGTTAAAATATACCTTAAATTGAAATCTTATTTCTACAAAGAAAGATTAGGATGATTTGGATGGTGACTATAATTTGACATATATGATTGACACATCAGAACATGATTATAATTATATGAGATTAAAATCTACAATCTCATAATTGCATGTGGGAATTTGGTAAAAGTGAATTTTATGATGATGTGTATGCTATGCATGATGAATATTTTCTAGAGGCAGCAATCCAAGAGAGGGGATGAATTGAGTTTCTAAAATTTAAGATAAAATTTATGCCTAAAAATAATTTCAAAAGTGTTTATGTAATGTCAAGGTGAAATTCAATGAGTAGCAGCAAAATGGAAAAAATGGCAAGCATATAATCACAAACATAAATAATTTATAGTGGTTCGGTGCTAAACTTAGTACCTAAGTCTACTTCTTAAGTCAACCTACTTGAAAATTTCAACTATAATCCCTCAAGATTATAGTCTAATTATTTCTCAAATTTGCAATTCAACCTAGATGGTTTTTTTGACTCACCAATCATAATCTTTACAACAGCTGATTTTCTCAGGCTCACCATTAAAAACTATTACAACATCTAATTTATGATTGGGACCAATATCAAAGTCTAAGTTTCTTTCCAAAAAGAATTTGTCATAATATAATAGAAATGATATAAAAGAATTTAATGTACCAAAAAATAAAATCTTTAAGCTCTTGAAGAAGCCAGAGAGGTTAAACTTTTGAATGCTTGGACTTCTTCTTTGAATGCTAGGAGAGGATTGAATGAAGGCTTGAATGCTTTGCTCATATGGTTGTTGGCTCTATTGAATGCTCTAATCCTCTTACTTGAATTGAATTAATATGGAAATATGAGAATTAAAATCTCTTTGAATGCCTTCCTCTCTCTCTTTTTAAATTTTTCTATTTCTTGTTGAATATCTCTCTCTTTCTTTCTAGATAAATGTGTTTTTCAAATTAAATTTTTCATATTTATAGCCTCAAAAATAGCTAGAATTAATACTCTAACCATTAGAGGCTCAAAAATAGCCGTTGGATAAAAAATATTACTATTTGAAACAATCTAAAAAAATAGCCATTATGTTGTCAAAATTCTGAGTCGATTCATACAAAATCTTAGTCGGCTAAGATAAAGTATTGAGTTGGCTAAGTGAAATTTTAGATCAACTCAAGAATAGGTGCTTATTTTCCTACTTTCTATTTTTCTATATGTCTAATATTGGATTGACTCAGATCTCTTTTTAGTCAACTAACTCTATGACTTAGTTAGCTCACTTCTTTTCTGGATCAGCTCAGAGGATGTTTGATTACTATTTTCTATTTTCTTTTTGGCTCTAAGATAAAGTTGACTAACCAATTACTTGAGTCAGCTAACTTTCTATCTAGATCAGCTAACTTGAATTTTGGGTTGGCTCAGGAAGATGTATGAAATCTTCATTCTTCTATCTTTAATCTGAGTCTAAGACTAAGTTGGTGATCCATTTATATGAGTTGGCTATCAACCTATCTTAGTTGGCTTAGAAGAATATTTGGTTGGCTAAGGAAGAAGGTCTGAACTTTATATATCTTTCTCTTGAACAGAGACTGAGTCAGCTAGGCTTCTATTTTAATCAACTTAGAGGCATAGCAAACATGCCAGAGTCTGCTATCTTTATTTCTGAGTCAGTTAAAAAATATTTCAAATTTCTTTTGTATTGGACTCAGTTTTTTTACTTTCATTATTTAAAAAATGAGTTTAGAGATATGAATTTTAGCCAATATTTGAGAGGACTTTTTCATCAAATGAATCAATTCTTTTGAGCATCTTAAAAATTCCTACAATCATGCTACAAGCATCATTAGTGACTTTAATTTATATTCAAATACTTTTAATATCATCAAAATCAATTCTTGGGCAATAATCTCTCCTTTTTTTATGATGACAAAATCTTTTGAGTACCAACCTTTGAATAACTTAAAAATTTGATACAAAACATTCTAGAAAAAAATAATGAATAATTTTAGTAAAGACCCAAAAATATTATATGCTCCTTTGATTTACAATAAAAGTATTTATCAAATTTGAGTATATTTTAAAAGTAAGAATTATAACACAATTAAAGTTTTGAAATACTCTCCCCGTTTCTAGTATAGAAAGGGTGGAAGTTTTGAAAAATATTTTTCTCCAAAATATTTTTTCTTCTCTCACTAGAAGATTTTTATCTTTATTTCTCTCTACTTCATCTCCCTCTTTCTTTATGTAATACCATAATTCTCCACCTTTTTGTCATAATAAAAAAGGATCAATACAATGAAAAATATAGCATTCATCACATGCATTCATCCAATTCATTCAATTAATCCAAAGGAGTAACATATAGGAAATGTAGCATTCAAGTATATCATTCATAAACAAAATCCTTATATATGATAAAGTGCTTGGCCTTTACAAGATATATTAGGATAAGGCAATCATAACAAAATAAGCATGGATAACATAGATACACCAACCTACATATAAACTACTAATTTGCAAATGAGATAATGATATGCAGAAGTTCTAAAGGCTTTCGGTATGGTAGGACTCAGAGAAGCTATCAATAAAATCAATAGATTGGCTTCTCCTAGTCTTAGTATTACGAGAGTAAGGATGATGTGTTGAGTAGAGTCTTCTAGCAAGCCTAGAAGAGAAAGATTTGGAAGTGGCTGAGGGTCTAGCAAAAGTAGAGGGCTGAGTTTGAAGAGGAGGAATAGTGGGAATGGCTTGCTCTTGATTTCTTCAAATAATCTTGATCTCAACTTCATTATTTGTAACTCTCTGCACTAAATGACTAATCAGCTAATGAGTGTTCACCATCCAAAAGTCCATATTTGATATTAGTCTATATAAAGTAGTAACATGACCCTCGAGACCAATCGATTAGTGTTATGGCTGAGAACCTCCTGCTAATTTGTGAGTGAAATCATGTGATTGCATAACAGGGATGGCTTGGTCTGATAGACTATCATGCTCATCGCCATGCTCTTTAATCTTTCCTTTTCTTGTGATCCCTTTCTTTTTGATTCTTCATTCATCTTTTTTCATCCCATGCGGTTAGAAGAATGCTCATTGTATGTGTCCGAGTGATGCAACACCCTTCTTAGCTCACTTTCAAGATTTATACCTGCATCTTTGAATAAAAGAGTAAGAGGCATCCTATATGGCAGATTTTCCTTATTTTACCAATCACTTCATCATTTGTTGAAAGCTAAGATTTGGAAGGTCCAGAGAATACTCGCAAACTATGTGATACATAATTTACAGATCCTTCTCAGTCACATTGTCAAACTTCCCAACCCTAGGAAAGAAAATATTACAAACAAAACCATGCAGAACACGCATCTCAATGGATAGTTGGTTTGCAAATACTCCCTTGATTTCTTCAACATTAGTTCATCCCAAGATATCAAGTGTTTATTTTAGAGTAGGGAGGGTTGGATGACTCATCAATATTAAGTATCTATAGTAACCGCCAAAGAAGATCAACTAAGAATGAAGTACTATTTCTTTTACTATAGATTCTAGGGCATTATGTTCCATTGTAGCATTTTCATAAAATTCTAAATGTAAGTTGGATATACTGGTTCATTCAAAGAATAAAAGAATTACCAACCCATCTTTTTTATTTTTTCACTAAAAAGTTAAAATCCAATTTTCTCCCCATAGCTATGTTATGGTTTAAGAGATGCACCTTTGCAGATGTAGACAGAGAAAGGTGGGATGGAGTTGAAGTTGACTAATTTCTTTCTACTTTGCAGTACTTCTAAGCACCTCCTCGATGAGATGGATATTAGCTCAATTCTTATCCTTCTAGGGCTTGGGGATTCTTCCATTTTGATCTTTTTTTGCTTCAATTGCTGAGCAAGATACTTCACAGAAGCCATTTGCAGACCAAACCCACCAAAAATAAAGAAAAATGATAATGAAGGATGGATTTTGGTGGGGCAAGGATTTTGGAAAGGGATAGTTCTAAGAAAGGAATAGAATAGTGAAAGGGCATCCCTTAGGGCTTCCATTTAAAATCTAGATCCTGACATCTGGGTCGACAAAGCTTATGGGTTAGTCGGCTCAAAGTGGGTCAACTAAGATTTAAGGTTAGATGGCTTAAATTAGCATAGAGAAGTATCAATAAGAAAGATTTCTAAATGTAATGCAATCAATCAAAGCACACTTGAAGTTCATCAAAATCAATCAATTAAACATTCAAATATGCATTGAAATATAGAGAAATTCAATGAGTTTGTCCACATAAAAGTAATTTGAATAAGATTTGTTGGGGGTAAACCTCACTCCCACCGAAGTTCAGTCTGGTGCACAACCAAATGTAACTTGTAATCATAGAAGAGCTTCAATCATGAATTCCTCCTTCCAAATTTCTCCAACGATCGAACTCCTTCCAGACTTCTCCAGCGGTCAAACTTCTCCACAGTCAAACTCCTTCCGAACTTCTCCACCATCGAACTCCTTCCAGACTTCTCCAGCGATTGAACTCCTTCCGAACTTCTCTAGCAATCGAACTCCTTCCAGACTTCTCCAACAGTCGAGCTCCTTCCAAACTTCTCCACAGTCGAACTCCTTTTGAACTTTGCCTTCAGTCGGATTCCTCCATCAGACGAGTTCCCCCTCAGGTCTTTCCTCCAACTGATCTAAATATAGATTCCTCCAGCAGACCTACTTCTAGATTTTCCCAGCAAATCCACTTTCAGACATCTTCGGTAGACTTTCTTCAAGATTTCTACAGTCATAGAGCTTTCGAACCCCTTCCGATCAAACTTCTAGCAGTTGCCCAGAAAGGTCTCCTCATCCGCACGAATTCGACTCCATACACAACATGAACCAGCTCACGCACAGACTACCTTAAAGGAGTTTGAACTATCTTGGAATTGATATAACTTAAAGTTCATCACCAACTAACATCTACACCTTCGAACTTCAACTATTAAATCCTAATGGACTGGCACATCATGACAACAGGTACTATCCTCCGTAACAAACCCCACGTAGCCTCGAGCAGCTAATTACCATATGGTTATGGCTATCACTCTCAGTTTGTTACAAGCTCCACCTATAAAAGGGACCCTCCAGATACATTTCTCTTAGGAGCTCTCTTCTTCTTCCCAATACTTAGCTACTTTGTTTTCTGAGCACTCCATTTCTGTTGGTCAGAAGAGCTCACTTGATTATCGAAGGATCCTACCGGAGCCACCACCCCCGACTCTAGTCAGGACTTATCTTGTAGGTCCCCGGTGGTGACCTCGTCTTCTCCAGCTCCAGCGAATTTCAGCATCCAATAATTTTCTGCACCAACTGGATTGACGCTAGAGGAAGGGCTCATTTGAACTCTTGTTCTAAAATAAGTGCTCGATTGATTTTGATCCTCTTCTTCTCTTAATCCTTTGAGATCCATTGAGATCCACCTCTGTTCAATCTTTTAGCTCAGAAATGCCTCTAAAGAAGACAACCTTTTGGCGCTCCGCCACTTCAACCGCCAGATCTGAGCCGAATTAGCCCATTCCTGCTCCATCGCCAGCACTTCAACCTCCTCCTCCCACGGCCATCGTAGATCTAAAGTAGTTCAACCTACTGATACAGTAGATTCGAGATCTCATCGAAATGGTGCAGGCCATGCAGCAACCTTCGACGGTGGCTCCACTAAAAAAGTCTCCATTGGGGTGCCAAGAACTAATCTCGAGGAGGCATACTTGAGTCAACAGACCCATCACTCCTGAAAAGTAAAAATAAAGAGCTGAAGAATCTTGTTCTGACCATGATTCCTCTCTAGAAGAAACCTTTCCCATCTATAGTTGGAAAATTTTAGGATCTATGATCGAGATGATGTTCTCGATCAAAAATTATAAAAAATAGACCGACGGATTAAGAAACTCTGCCAAGTCATTCCGACTTATCATGATGACATCTGCACTGATCTCCCCTTCTCTGCTCGAATTATGCAAGAGCCTATCCTGCCAAACTTCAAGCTTTTCCAATTCGAAAGCTATGATGGGACCTCTGATCCGATCGATCATCTGAAAGTCTTCCAGACCATGATGCTGCTCCATGGCATACCAGATGCTATCTTGTGTCAAGCTTTCCCATCTATCTTGAAGAAAGCAGCAAAAAATTGATACTCAACACTGAAGTCAGGTACGATCTTCTTTTTCAACCAGATGAGCCATCAGTTTGTGGCTCATTTTATCAGTAGTCCGCATCCTAGGCGAGATTCAGACTCCCTCATCAACATCAAGCAGAGAGGGAGAGTCGATCTAGGCTTACGTCAATCGCTTCAACACTGTTGCACTAGAGGTCCAAAATTTGGATCAGTCAGTCACCATGGCCGCGCTTAAGGATGGCCTTCAGAAGAATGATCTGTTATTCTCCTTAAAGAAGAAGTATTTTAGGGATTTTGTTAATTTGCTAGCTCGGGCTGAAGGTTATGCCAAAGCTGAGGAGGCCTTCAAATTGAAGGATGAGGAAGCCATAAGAGAGCGGCAGACGGGCAAATCTAGCAAGTCCGTAGTTGAAGAAAAGCCGAATGAAGTTCGATCATGCTTTTGGACTCCCTCCGAGTGTCAGTGAGCCCGAACTCCTCCTTGAGCTCATCGTCAAAGAAGTCCTGACAGAAGGGTGCAAAGAGGTTCCCTCCTAGAAGATTTCATAACTATGCCCCCCTCAATGCTTCAAAAATATAAGCACTGATGGAGATCAAGGAGCAGCTACCAAGGCTGAAGAGGATGCGCACTCATCCTAGCAAGTGCAATCCTAACAAATACTATGACATCGATCGAAAGAAAAAGAAGATCGACCATGGGCACCGCCCCAGCTCGAGCCATCAAGGTGAAAAGAGTAGCAGGAAGATCAACCACCTCTCGACATTATCAATATAATTTTTGGAAAACTTCGATGAGAGGAGGCTAGTGGATCTGATGGATCGGAGAAGAGACTGAAGACTGAAGAACCCATAGCCTTCACTGAAGCAGATGCTCAAGAAGTTCAGTTTTCATATAACGATGCGATTGTAATATCTCTAAACATTGCTGACTATGATGTATGTCGCATCCTTGTTGATAATGAATGTTTGACTGATATTTTATTTTATGATGCTTTCTCCAAAATGTCTGTACCTAATAGCCAGCTTGGACCGATGAACTTCCCATTGGTAGGATTCACTGGCAACGCAGTACCAGTTGAAAGTATAATAACTTTGGTTGTAGTTGTAGGGCAATATCCAAGATAGTCCATGACATGAGTGGACTTCTTAGTGGTAAAAGCTCCATCGACTTGTAATGCGATCCTCAGCCAACCTAATCTAAATATACTTCGAGTAGTAGTATTGACATATTACTTAAAAATAAAGTTTTCAATAAGCTATGGAATTAGAGAGGTCAGAGGAGATCAAATCCTGACAAAGCATTGCTATTCAATTGCCTCGCAAAGGGGCGGGCGGCTAGATCCTTGTCTGGTTGATGGGTTGGATGTCCGTAATGATTTGACGAAAAAGTGGGATGAGCCTATGGAAGACCTTATTTTCATCCCACTGAATGATGAAAATGCGGAGCACACGGTAAAGATCAGCTCCAACCTAGCAGAAGAAATATGAGAGTAGCTTGTTGAATTTTTGTGGAGGAACATGGATGTTTTTACTTGGATCCCCGACGACATGCCCAGGATAGATGTAGAGGTCATGGAACATCGCCTGGCTGTCGACCATAAACATCAGCCAATGAAAGAAAAGATGCGCAGCCATGCTCTAGAGAGGTAGAAAGCAATTGCAGAGAAAGTTGACAAGCTCCTCAAGGTTGGATTCATCTGAAAAGTCAACTATCCAAATTGGATCTCTAACATCATTCTCATCAAAAAGATGAACGATAAGTGGAGGATGTATATAGACTTCAAAAAGCTGAACAATGTCTGCCCAAAAGATAGCTACCCCTACCTAGGATTGATCAACTGATGGATGTGACCTAGGGCCACGAGCTTCTCACCTTCATGAATGTCTTTATCGGCTATAACCAAATTTGGATGGCATCAGAGGACGAGGAGAAGACCGCTTTTATCACTGACCATGGTCTTTACTGTTATAGAATTATGCCTTTTGGACTCAAGAATGTGGGGGCAATGTACCAACACCTGGTCAACAAAATCTTCAAAGAGCAGATCGGCCATAACATGGAGGTATACGTAGATGACATGCTTATCAAGAGCCGAACTTTAATTAATCACATTGCCGATCTTGAAGAGATCTTTAATGTCCTTAGAAGATACAAGATGAAGCTAAACCCAACCAAGTATGCCTTCGGTGTGACTTCGAAAAAGTTCTTGGGATTCATGATGTTGAGGCATGAAATCGAAGCAAATCCAGAAAAGATTCAGACCATTCAAGAGATGACTGCTCCAAAATCAATTAAAGAAGTTTAGTGCCTGACTGAAAAAATAGTGGCTTTGAAATGCTTCATCTCGAGGTCGATCGAGCGATGTATGCCCTTCTTTCAGATTTTAAAGCAGCTAAAGAACTTCTGCTGAACTACCGAATGTCAACAAGCCTTTAAAGAGCTCAAGGACTACCTCTGCCCACCTCCTCTATTAGCAAAGCCCAAATTTGAAGAGGAATTATTTTTGTACCTGGCGGTCTCTCCAACGGCCCTTGCAGTAGTTCTAATCAAAGAAGAGGCAAAAATACAGCAATTGATCTACTATATAAGCTGAGTCTTGAGGAATATCAAGATCAGGTATACAAGGATAGAAAAACTAACTTATGCTCTACTGATTGTAGCTCGAAGGCTCCGACCTTATTTTCAGGGGCACACCATAACTCTTCTCACTAATCAATCAATTAAAGCAGTCCTTCATCGAATGGATGCCTCTAGAAGAATCGCAAAGTAGGCAATCAAACTTATAGAATTTGATATCAACTTTCAACCTCGACCATCGGTCAAAGCCTAGATATTAGCAAATTTTATAGTAGAATACACCATTCCAGATGAAGCCAAGCTTGAATAGAATGAAATCAATATTTTGTAGTTACGGTCGGGCTCTCCCGAAGAGAGAGCCGACCTTTTTGAAGGTTTTTAGGCCCTATATGTGGATGGCTCATCCAATGCTTCTGATGCAAGCGTAGGGTTGATCTTAGTTAACTCAAAAGGAGTCGTCGTCGAATATGCGTTGCACTTTATATTTTCTATGACTAATAATGGGGCCAAACATGAAGCTTTGATCGTAGAATTAAAGATAGCTAAAGAGTTGGGAGCAGATCAGCTCTAAGTCTACAGTGATTTTCAACTAGTGGTCGGACAGGTTAGCAGTAGTTCTGAAGCTCGAAATGAAAGCATGATAAAATATCTTGAGAAAGTGAAGAACTTCACTCCGACCTTCAATAGTTTTAGCATCTAATAGATTCTAAGGGCAGAAAATACTAGAGCTGACCTTCTCTCTAAGCTGGCCACTTTAGCCCCAGCCGAACTGCCCAAGAAAGTATTTTTTGAAGTTTTAAAATATCCAAATTCGGAGGAGTCGCAGTCCGTTATGCAAGTTGAGCATGAGTCAAGCTGGATCGACCCGTTGATTGCTTACCTCAAGGATAAAACTCTTCCTCATGATCCAAAAGAAGCTCAAAAACTTAGAAATCAATCCTTCCGATATGTCCTGTATGAAGGTAAGCTGTACAAAAAATCGTATTTCCTACCACTATTGAGATGTCTCCGATCTTCAGAAGCTGACTTCGCATTGTGGAAAGTGCATGAAGAAATCTGCAGGAGTCATATAGGGAGCATATCCTTATCACATAGACTACTTCAGCAGGATTACTATTGGCTGACCTTATACCATAATTCTATAGAGTATGTCAAACAATATGACTGTTGTCAAAGAAATGTAAACATCCAAAGGCAGCCAGCTTCTGAACTCACACCCTTGAGCATCCCATGGTCGTTTGCTCAATAAGAAATGGACATACTCGGACCTTTTCCCATGGCATATGGACAGTGTAAGTTCCTCTTGGTAGTGATAGATTATTTCACAAAATGGGTTGAGGTTGAACCTCTAGTGAAAATCATTGAAACAAAAGTGCAGGACTTCGTCTGGATGTCGATCATTTACAGATTTGGCCTACCTTGGACCCTCGTAATAGATAATGGGTGATAGTTTATCAGAGCAAAGTTTATCGAATTTTGTGAAGATTTAAACATCTTCCATCATTTTACATCAGTAGCCCATCCACAAGCAAACAGCAAAATTGAAGTGACCAACAGAACCCTATTGTAAGGCATCAAAGCAAGACTTGAAAGAGCAAGAAGGACTTAGGTGGACGAGCTTTACCATATCCTATGGACATACCGAACTACCCAGAAACTACCAATTGGAGAAACGTCATTTGCTCTGGCTTTCAAAATGAAAGTAGTCATCCCGATAGAGCTCAAGCTACCGTCGGCATGAATTGTAGCCTTCAGCAAGCGATGCAATTCATAGGACCTCAGAGTGAACCTCGATCTATTGGAGGAAAAATGAGAAGAAGCCCAAGTTTGGATGGCTACTTATAGACGAAGAGTGGCCCATTACTATAACTCCAGAGTAAAAGATAAAATATTCAAATTGGAGGATTTGATACTTCGACGAGCAGTCGTTTCATAACCTCGAAACTAAGAAAAGCTTATCTCAAATTGGGAAGGTCCTTACGAAGTCAAAAAGGTCGTCCGGCCTAGAACTTACTACTTAAAGGAGCTCGGAGGCACCGATCTTCCAAGCCCATGGAACTCGGAGAACTTACGCATGTACTATCAATAATCTCATTTCAATAAAATCTTCTCATTTTAATATCTTCAATCTTGGTGTAAAACTACGATGACAGAAAATAGCCTCCCAAACTTTATCATTAGACGAAGTTAGTCCTATTAGGAATAGAAGAAGAATCTTATCCTAACATTGAGCTAAAATGAAGACCTCGATTACTTAAGTCGGGATGTAGGGAGAGGCCCCTTCAGCGGCTCTTTTGTGCCCCTATAGTCCTGCTAGGAATAAGAGGAGAATCTCATCCTAACATTGAGCTAAAGCAAAGATCTCGGTTACTTAAGTCGGGATGCAGGGAGAGGTTCCTTCAACGATTCTTTTGTGCTTCTATAGTCCTATTAGGAATAGAAGGAGAACCTCATCCTAACATTGAGCTAAAGCGAAGACCTCGATTATTTAAGCCGGAATGCAGGAAGAGGTTCCTTCAACGGCCCTTTTGTGCTCCTATAGCCCTATTAGAAATAAGAGAAGAACCTCATCCTAACACTAAGCTAAAGTAAAGACCTCGATTATTTAAGCCGAGATGTAGGAAGAGGTCCCTTCAATAATCCTTTTGTGCCCCTATAGTCCTATTGGGAAACAGGAGGAGAACCTCATCCTAACATTGAGCTAAAGCGAAGACCTCAGTTACTTAAGCCAGGATGTAGGGAGAGGCTCCTTCAACGATCCTTTTGTGCCCCTATAGTCCTATTAGGAATAGAAAGAGAACCTCATTCTAACCTTGAGCTAAAGCAAAGATCTCGATTACTTAAGTTGAGATGTGGAAAAAGGCTCCTTCAACAGCCCTTTCATGCCCCTATAGCCCTATTAGGAATAGGAGGAGAACCTTATCCTAATCTTGAGCTAAAGCGAAGACCTCGGTTACTTAAGTCGAGATGCAGGAAGAGGCCCCTTCAACGGTCCTTTCATGCCCCCATAGCTCTATCAGAAATAGGAGGATCTCATCCTAACATGAGCAAAGTCGAAGGCCATACTAACCTAAATCAAAAAAAAAAAAAAGAAGAAGAAAAAGGGGGCCCGTCTAATGGTCCCAAACGAACCGCCAACCCAAAGCAAAATAAAGGAAGAAATTCTATCACTGATCCTTACATGTATTTCTCCTACAACTACTCGACTGTATGACGTGCAAGAAGAAAAATTGCTTCTGGATCCACAAAAAGGACCTTGGATAGGCGTCCACAACAACTACTTCATTAGAAGACAATGCAAAAGAAAACAAAGTAAAAAAAGTGAAGCCACGAGCAAGCTTCAAATTCATGCAAAACAAAAATAACAAAAAGATACTATTTCATTATAAGAATAAGCTCATTACAAATAAAATATAGGTCGACAAGATCGATTATACTAAAAAAGAAAAAAAGAAAGAGAAACACCGTCGAAATCCTAAGAAGGGCTGGACTCCTCAGACTTCGGATCGGTGGCCATTACTAAAGATTTCTTGAAATGATCGACCTCCTCCTTGAGCTCCTTTCGCCTCATCATATTATCACGGAACATCCTATCAGCTCGGCGATAGTTCTCTCCTAATTCTCACAGCCTCCTCCTTAGGACCTCAAACTCGGCCTCCGCATCTTTGGTGGCTTGACGCTCATAAATCAGCTTAAGCTTTAGCCATTGCACCTCAGCCTTTTTCGTACCGATCGACTCTCAAAGTTCACCGATGGTCCTCTTCAAGGAGGCGACTTCCTCGGCCTCCCTACTTGTACCAGCCCAGAAGCCATCATCAAGTTACCGCTAGAGCCAGGCTACTTCGTTATTTGAGGCATGGAGCTTTTGTTCTAACATGGACATCCTATCACTCTAGTTCAATCGATAAGTCTCATATATGAGCTCGACATCATGCAACTATTTTTGAAGTATGGAGAACTTCGTCGACCAGTCCCACTTAAATCATGCCTTATCGGAGGACCACGGCAAGCTTTGATAAGTGGTAAAAATATACTAATAAAAGTATTAAATTATAAAATAAATTAATTTATTTCTTTAAAAATTAATATTTTTATTAATCTTATATAGGAAAGAAGGCCATCAACGTGAAGATCTTATTTTTTTGATTTAGATGAAATAAATTTTAGGCAAAATGGACTTCAAACGAGCCCAAAATTGAATTTCAAAAAAAAAAAATCCGATCCAATTCAAATCGATTCAGAAAATTGGCTCAGCAGACTGCCTGGTTTGACCGCATCAGCAGACCGAACCGTTGATGCAGCACTGACGGCAGGCTGACGTTAGCATTTTTCGCGATGCATGGTGGACCAACTTAAGGGCATTTCGAAAATTTTACATGAAGAAGCGCGCTGCGATTGGCTGAAGAACGTGACGATCCATGCAACATCGGGCTCGTGCATGGTCTATAGAGAATAATTTAGAAATTTTATTTGATCCGATGGACACCTTTCACTGAGATTTGATCGAACGATCGACATGCATGCGCTGACGAACGGCATCCACAGCTCTCGATCGAGATCCAACGGTTGAGATTCATTCCAACGTTAAACTAAAGATCAGAAGCCTTCTTTGTTCATGATCGAATGGCTCAGATTCAATCTAATGCTTGATTCGATGGCTGGCATGAATTTTGACTTGATCTGGGATATTTTAAAGGGTTTTTAAGTAATTTTTGGACCGTTTGATCAACATCCAATAGTTAGAATCATCCAGATCCTAATTTAAGTTGTTTTAAAAGTCTTAAACCTAATTTTCAAAGGATTTTAGAAAAAAAAAATCGATCTTTGGGCTATAAAACCTGCTATTGCCGTAGAAAAAAAGAAGGAAGAGAAGTCAGAGAGAAAAAGAGAAAAAGGGAGAGAGTCAGAGTAATAAAAAAAAAACAAAGAGAGAGAGAGGAGAGAGGTAGAAAAATAAGAGAGATTTGTAAGAGAAAAAAAAGAATTTTTCTTCCGACAATCAGAATAGTGATCAAGGAGCTTCTTCTTCACCAAGTTCTCCACACCAAGAGCAACGAACAATCAATTTCAGCAATCAAACAGTCTAATTTCTCTATGCTTTTTATTTTATTTGCTGTTTTTGAACTTATTATCATGAACTAAATTTTTTTTTACTAAGGCTAAGGTGTAGCCACTCTTTTGATGCAATATTCAGTGTGATTTATTTTTAATTTTAAATTTTATTCATGAGGAGCATATAAATCTGATCTTAATGCTTTTAGATTATTGGCTATCTTCTAATTGATCTGATGAATATAGATGTTATAGATCAAGTATATCTATGTTATTGCTTCTTGATTATATACCTTGTATTATGAATCAAATTAGAATTCATATGCATGAAGGAATTTTAGTGCGCTTTGGATGCAGCGTATTTTAGTTAGAGGGTTTCATAAAACTTAATGCATTAATATTTATTTAAATTACATCTGGACCAAAGGGTAATTAATAAATATTGATAGTTTTGCTATGCCTGGATCAAAGAGTAGTGAATAAATTAGGAAACTCCACCGTCACATGAAATAAAATTAATCTAATAACCTGAATATTGTATTGACTGAGTTGGTGAACCGATTGCCCTAGTAACACATTGTTCTTGAGTTTAAAATCCTAATAATTACACTCTCTCTATTTTCTTAAAATTTTTAATTATTTCTTTCTTTTGTTCTTTAATTTTTTATTCTCATAAATCGGTCTTCTAAATAAAGCATAGGAAAGAGCTTTTCAGTACTTATTTTTCAATCCTCTAAGGACGATACTCTACTCATTCACTTTATTACTTGATCGACTGATGCACTTGCCATAGCTATAAATTAGCACACATCAAGTTTTTGGCACCATTGCTAGAGATTGTGTCTAAAATAATATTAAAATTTTGATCCTAGCTTTACTTTAGAATTTTATTTTTAATTTTTATTATTTTAAAAAAAAAAAATTGTTCAGTGCATGACACGTACTGGACATAGTAACTTACTATCTTTAGATCCAAAAATTGAAAGAACCATTAGAAGACTACAACAAGAAAGAAACATGGCAGCTGAAGATTCTAACGACATCAATCTAGGATTGGATATGGCGACTGAAGGACAGCATGAAGCTATTCGATCAGTACATCGTCCATTAAATGATTACATCACACCATCTATAGTCGATGCAGCTTCGAGCATCAGGAGACCGCCTGTACGAGCAAACAACTTCGAAATAAAATCGACGATGATCCAGATGATTCAATCAACTATCCAATTCAGTGGACACGTGCATGATGATCCGAATGCCCATATTTCTAATTTTCTTGAACTTTGTGATACTTTTAAAATTAATGGGGTGTCGGATGATGCTATTAGATTAAGGTTATTTCCTTTCTCTTTATGGGACAAAGCTAAGAAGTTGGCTTCATTCTCTTCCTGCAGGTTCTATCACAACTTGGGATGTCCTAGCCCAAAAATTCTTAGCCAAGTACTTTCCACCTTCCAAGACTGCCAAGATGCGCAACGATATCACTTCTTTTATGCAGATGGACATGGAGACACTATATGAGGCTTGGGAGCATTTCAAGAAACTGCTGAGGAGATGTCCACATCATCAACTATCCCGTATGGCTTCAGGTACAAACTTTCTATAATGGTTTATCTCCTACTAATCGTTCTATGATTGATGTAGCAGCAGGAGGAACCATTAATCAAAAAATGGAGGAAGAAGCCTTCGATCTGATCGATGAGATGGCATCAAATAGCTATCAATGGCAGACAGAATGCATGATGCCAAAAAGACTAGCAGCTGTGCAGGGAGTAGATTGCGTGCCAACCTTACTAGCTGAAATTACAGCCCTTAGAGCCGAAGTCAACAACTTGAAAGGGAAACAGCTATGCATGTTCAGAGCATTACTTGTGACCTGTGTGGAGGAGGACACGATACGAGCAATTGCCAGACAGGTAATCCTTTTGCTAAAGCAATTGATACAGCTAATTATGTTGGTAATTTTTTTAGGCCGCAACAAAATAATCCCTACTCCAACACATACAATCAAGGGTGGAGGCAGCACCCAAATTTCTCATGGAGCAATCAAAATGCAGCACAACAGCCACCCCCAAATTCCAAGTACCTGAAAAGAAGTCCAACATGGAAGAGCTGATGGTCAAATTTATGCAAAACCAAGAAGCAACTATAAAAAATTTGGAAGCCAAACTTAGGCAGGACCAAGCAGCAGCAATTCGAAACTTGGAGATGCAAATAGGTCAAATGGCTAAGATAATCTCCGAGAGACCTCAGGGATCCTTGCCAAGCAACACGGAGACCAATCCAAGGGAGCAAGTCAATGCTATCACCCTA